>BDSI01000020.1:665145-1219446 GCA_003117195.1 Eudorina sp. 2006-703-Eu-15
GCGGATCACCGCCTCAGCCCTCGAGGCGCCGCAGCGCAGAGCCCCCACCCATCGGGCGGTAGGGGCTCCCGGGGTACTGCGTACTTGGGCGGTACAGGCGACAGGACGGTCCCGCGGGACGGCCGTGGTCCCGTGTCACCGGGTGGCGGGGGCCCGCGGGGGCGGGGGGGGGGCACGGACGGCGCGGGCCGGGGTTTGGGGCGGGGGCCCTACACAGCACATGGGTAGCGTGACTGCGGGGCCGTGGGGGAGGATGGGTATCAGTTGGAAGGGCACGGGAGGGGAGGCAGGGGAACGTCGCTTCCGCCATGACCATCATCCGGCAGGGGCGGGGCGGGACGGGGCGGGGCGGGGCGACACGCGACGGTGTGCAGTCACGGGTCTCGGTCCGTACGGCAGGGGAACACGCCGAGCAGGTCGGGGGCGCCTCCGGGTGGAAGCGTGTAATGCATACACACACATACACACACATATACATCAATTATCTTTTACACACATACATACAGGGTAAGGCGGGCATGCCCCTTGGTCCCTCCGCACACAACAAAGAAACATGTATGGGTACGGCGAGTGGGACAGCGGCGCAAGAGAATCGGGAACGTTTCCTGGCGGACCCGCGACACGGGGGTCCAAACGGGCAACGCCCGCCCTCGCCGCCCAGCAATGAAAAGATGGTCACGACTCGCCAGAAGCTTCGGCTGTCACCGATGACCCGTGGGGCCTGCTTTGACATCTTTAAAAATTAAAAAAAGACAGGTACGGTCACGGCCCCTGACACCGCCCAACCCACTTGTCGTATAGCCTCGTCCACCTGCGTCGCCTCTGCCTTCGCCACCATTGCACTGTTACACGCCGTACTGCAGTTGCCCTGCCGTACTGCAGTTGCCCATGCCTTCGCTGTGCGGCCCGCGGATCTCTGGCAAATGGCAACCCACTTGCCGTACAAACCGCCAACAAAGATCCATTTCAATGATGTCCATCCTGTCATCGTGGTATCGACTTCAGCACTGAAATTTCAAGAGTTTAGCGTCGACCTCGACATTGTGCTCAACTCAACGGCTAGCATTTCGACCGCGCGTTGGAACACAGTCCGTTACCAAATTTAGCAGGGGCACTCAGATGGATGTATGTTTATAAATTTATTGCGCTCAGAATCAAGGGCCAGATGTAATCAAGTATAAGCCTTCATTCTTTGAGGAAGGATTACTTGGCGACTCTCGTGGAGAACTCGCGGCACACCAGATCGAACATTGGAATAATTATAATAATTGATAAGCTCAGAAAAAGCATTGCATTTTACAGTGTCGCCATTCGCTGTAGAAACCAACCGCAGGTGTAAACCGGCGACGCGTCGCTCACGTGGCCCGGGCGGCAAGCCGATGCCCCCCGGGGCCTTTGACGCGATAATAAGTATCTCCTTGCCTTCCAGCGTTTGTGCTGCAGGCCACCGGCACATACGGATACGTGGCAGTGTTGTTTCGGTCATCTGGGTGAGTATTTCCAGTCACTGCAGTTATGTTACTCGTCTCAGCTTAGGACAAGGCTCGAACGTGCACGTTGGCCCCGATCAGGGTACCTGCTTGACCTCGCCGGGCAGCTCGTCGACCGTTCATTTGGAGGTCAACACCAGCGACGTCCGAAGGCTGGAGGCCTCGTCCCCTGCAGCACCTGCTTCTGGTGGGACCAGTGGTCCTGCCCGAGCACATTCGGACAGCGCCATGGCTGGGGACCGCGGCCCCGACTTCGGTGCTGGTTTCATGCGTGGGGAGTTACGGGCACTAGGCACCAGTATTGAGAAGGCAGGGGAGGAATTGGGTATGAGTATTGAGAAGGCAGGGGAGGAATGGGGTAGGAGTATTGAGAAGGCGGGGGAGGAATGGGGTAGGAGTATCGAGAAGGCAGGGGAGGAATGGGGTAGGAGTATCGAAAAGGCAGGGAAAGACATGGGCGCCGTGATAGCCAAGGCAGGGAAAGAGATGATGCATGGCTGTCTAGCCATTTCGGTCGGGATGGTTGCCAGTGCAATGGTCTCCGGCATCGCCCTGATCATTGTCGAGAGGATGCGGCAGGGGCGTGACAAGAAGAAGTAAGCAGGTGCATGCACTGGCAGGTGTGTCACCGTGGCGGCGACAAGTAAGGCGGATGGTGAGGAAGCGTCGGCTGTCACCGGTGACCCGCGGGGGTCCGCTTTCACATCCTCAATAATAATAATAATGATGGCGGATGAAGAACGCGCACTGCGATTATGAGGTCTTGAGGCTTTCTTTCATTTATTATTCGCGACAAAAATGGAACTGCTTGGACTACGCCGGGCGTCCTGATCAAAGGCCGGCCAGTACGCCCTCCGAAGTCCAAGCAGGTTCATTGAGTACTCGGCAGTTGTGGATCACCGAGTGCGTGTATGTGTTGCCAGTACAAGTGGTGTGTGAAAAGTGGGAGCTCCCCTCCCGTCCCCTCCCCTCCCCTGCCGTCCTCTCCCCGACGGCTGCACCGCTCCATACTCTGTTCCGCTCAAGTTTGGGCTGCGGCCCTATGGGCCCTGGGGGTCCCTAGGGGCCCGGGGGGTGTGGATCCCCTTGGCCTCACCTTGGCGAGGGGTGGGGATGGGGGTGCTGGACGGGTCGCTTGGCGTGCTAGAATATGGTCAACCCCCCGGAGTGGTGGGTGGGGGTTGAGAGGCGGCGGCTCCCCGCGATCCAGACGCAGTTGGAGGACGGGGCCCGAGTGGAAGGGAGGACGGGGGCAGCCACGGGTGATGGTGCGTCAGGTGACACGGCGGGTGATGTGTGTCTCCCTGTGGGTGAGGGGCTGTTGGTGGTCGTTGGACAGCTGGGGCAGTGGCGGCGGCCCTGTGTGTTCGTGCAACATGGTCATAATGACGTGATGTTGCCGCAGTTGGCGGTTGTTGGTCGTTGAATGTGTACGGCAGCCCAGGCGGCCGTGCTGAGGGGGGCGTGTCACCGGAGGAATCGCCTGGGCGCGTCCCCCGGGGAGGGGTGTGTGCGAGTCTGTGTGTGTGTGTGTGTGTCGTCGGTGTGGCTGCCGGGGCAAACGAAGAGGACAGAGGCGAACTGATGAACTGTCAGTGGGGGGCTATGGGTCCACCTTGTAACGGTTAGGATGTACGGGGAGGGGGGTGGCCGGGGCGCCACCTTCAGCTGCGCCACGCACCAGCATCACAGTCCTAAGCAAACCGAGTGCCCGGTTCTGCCATGAAACGTCCGGGGCGCCCCGCTAGCTCGTTTCCTCTGTGCACTTCGTCACCGAACGAAACCCAAACAAACATTTCGCTGCTGCAGTACAACGCAGCACGCCGCAAACCCATGGTCATTGTGCCAGCCAACGGCAGCAAACTGAAGCGCCTGTACGGACGCGTACGGGCCTGGAGTACCGATGTAGGAGCAGTCTGCCACCGCCCGGCCGCACCCGTTCAGCAGTCCTGAGGGGCAGCCCCGCCACCCAGGTGGGTAAGTGGGTAGGTACGTAGGTAGGTGCCATTGGTACGAGAGATCAATCAGGAGGACTACGGGCCACCGCTGGAGAAGTGACCCCGCCTTGGTGGGGGTGGTGGTTCGCTAATAGGGGCGCCATGGTGGCTAACTCCCCCTGAGCGGGCTTTATCCCTTGCCATGGTTGGTTCTCAGGAACGGGGTGGTTCCCTGGTAGTGTGGGCCCGGGGAGTGTTTCGGTGCACTTGGGGAGCCTGTCCGGAGCGCCATGGTGGCGTTACTTCATTTAGGCAGTGTATGGTGAGGAAGCCTCGGCTGTCGCCGGGGCTGTCACCGATGACCCGCGGGGTCCGCTGTAACATCCTAATAATAATCAGGAAGGTAGGAGGGCATGCCATTGGTACGAGAGATCAATATAGAAACACCCGTTCAGCAGTCCTGAGGGGCAGCCCCGCCACCCAGGTGGGTAAGTGGGTAGGTACGTAGGTAGGTAGGTAGGTGCCATTGGTACGAGAGATCAATCAGGAAGGTAGGAGGGCATGCCATTGGTACGAGAGATCAATATAGAAATCCGGCAATTGATCCTTTTTCACCATTTACATATCACCATCGATATCATTCATGCAGAATCTAAAGTTTGTTTCCCAGGTGTCATGCGCCATCCGGGATTTGCACCCGGGCCGCTCGCGTACAACCATCGCTGGGAGGCGAGTATCCTGCTACTAGACTAATGGCGCTTTGCATACTCCTGGGCATATTCATTTTATTATAATAATCAAGACAGTGTGGAGCCGTACGACAGTTAGGGATCCTACGGATCGCCCGAAGAAAGCGAGGGAGGAGAGAAGAGACGCTGGTGGTGTACATCAGGGGACAGCAAGGTGGGGTTCCCTATGAGGCACTCGCTCGGGCATGCTCGCTGCGCTCGCATGCCCTTGGGCATGCTGGAGCATGACATTCAGGCTCAGCGAACTGTGTCTGTTGCTTACTGGCTGCTGGCAGGGTCGTTGGGCAACGGTGCTGTGCTAGGGCCTCATGTGGGGCGTGATGCCTCGAGAATGGCCGTGAAGCATGGTTTGTGACGCGTCGTGTGCAGTCGGGGGCCCCGCGGGGGGGGGTAGCGAGGCTGCTTGGTACACCTGTCGAAACACCCCTGGTACCCACCCACCCACCCACCCACCCACGTGGCTGACCGCGTTGGTACTGACCGCCGTGGGTGTATGTGTTCGGGGATGCAGCTGTGGCGGTGAACTGGTTTCGTTTTTTTCGACACATCAGATGTGGATGCGGAGGGGGCCGTGGTGATGGGTCACAGCGCTCGCTCGCGGACGAGGCAGGGCTGTTGTAACTTGTAAGACTTTGCGCCGCGCTTGTACAGCTATGGTGACGTCCGGCGTGCAAGGAGGCACGGGCGGCGGTACGTGGGCAGCAGCCAGCCGGCCACAGGCCCCTGCCCTGGTTGGTGCCCCTGTCGACAAGGAGTCGACATATGTAGCACATAAGAAACTGGTGCTGCATAAATGAGCAACACTTACAGCGATCTCCGTAAGGACCCCACTCGCGCGATCGCTGCATACCCACCCGGAGATTCGAGACCGCCGCCGCCGTGTAACCCCCCACAGAGCAGCCAGGCACCTGCCCTCGCCGCCCCACCACAACGGCGCAGAACCAACAGGTATGGATTGTGACATGCGCTAACGTGTCGCCCTCCTGCCGGCGCTCCCACCCGCGCAACCCCTAGGGATGGGTCGTCGGCGCCCAAGCAACACGTACTCGCGGTGGCCGAGCTGCGGACCATGACCCCATCCCCATGACCCCATCCCCATGACCCCATCCCCATCCCCGCGAAAGATTCTGCCGCGTCGTACAGTGGTACGACCCTGCTGCGACGAGGGCGACGGCCCCCGCGACCCGCTATCTGAGCTCTCGTGGGAGACAAGGAGACAACATTAGTAGTCACCCTAATCATCAGCATCACCCTCAGTACCCATCAGTATCCTAGAGTAGTAGTATTACCATGAAACCATGTGAGGTGCACACACAGAGGTAGGTATGTCATCAAGATGGGCGCAAAGGCGGATAATGGCGCAGCAGCGCATGGCGCTCTGGCGCAGCGAGAGCCCTCAGCCCCGAGATACCCCACCCCCACCCCCACCCCACCCCCACCCGCAGTCTGAATATGTCTACCAATTACCTATACCCACCCGCCCCCGCGCCCACCTCCACCCCCATATTAACAATTACGGAGATGGTGACGACGATGATCGCTCCGCGACCTCGGCTCTCTCGCTGACTGACAAGGCAGCCGCAAGTACGGCAACAACAACAACAACAATAATAATAATACCAACAATAACCATACCAACAACAACAATAATAACAACAGCAGCAATAGCAACATCAGCAACAAAAAAGAACGGACGGCGCCCCGCCCCACCCCCGCCCCCTAGAGGTAAATCACATATCCTGGCCCTCAGCGCTGCTGTGGCTCCCACAGCAGCGCGGCGGGGGTTCGCACCCGCACGCGAGACTGTGTCACCTTCACCCTCCTCACGCACACCCGCAACCCCACAGACCACAGGCCACAATGCACAGCAGTACACAGCAGTGCGACACCATGCGGTACAGTTCGGGTGCGCGCACCGGGGGGGTGGGGGTGGGCGGCTGGGCGGTTATGGGTGGGCTTCTCATTACACACACACACACACATATACATACATGCATACATACATACACACACGTACGCGCGTTCTATTCCCCCCTGTCTGCCGCTTGTTGTCAATGGGCCCGTCGAAACCGCAACAGACCACCCACCCAATATCACGCTGAGCCCGTCATAAGCAGCGCACGAACACACACACAAAATCGTACTTTGTTATCATTTCCCGTATTGCTATCAAGTAATAGGCCTGCTGCTACCAAGCAGTATTGATGGACGCCAACACGCAACCGGCCGCTGCCCCTTGCTCCGAAACCTTGACCCGCTCTTCTCTCACTGCTCCGACTCCCGAGCTGCCCTTCATTGCGACAACCTCTCCCCCGTGGGACTCCGACTCACCCGGCTGCTGCCGCCCCCTCCCCCTCCCTCGCCTCCTCCCCCTCCCCCACCCCCTCGCGCGCCCGGCCCCCCTCCGCCCTGACGGAACATGGCCGCCGCCCAGCTGCCGAACCGCCGTCCGGTGATGGAGCCGAAGCCGCTGAAGCCGCCGCCGCCGCCGCCGCCACCAGCGGCGCCGTACCCGATAGTGTCCTCCCCGCTGTCCGCGCCGCCGCCGCCGCCGCCGCCGCCAGGGCCGAAGCTGGCCGCGTTCCCCCATCTCGCGCCGGCGGCTGCACCGCCCGCCACACTCTCGTGCCGCCGCAACCGGAAGCGAAGAAAGCTGCTGCCGCTGCGCGACACCGCCCCTCCGCCCCCGCCCCCGCCCCCGCCCCAGCTCCACCACCGGCTCCTCCTCCGCCGCCGCCGCCAGTGGCCCCCAGCCCGAACGGCAGGCCGAGGCTGTGCCGGCCGTCCGGCGGCGTGAACCGGCCGCCGTAATCCTCCAGCCCGTCCCCCGGCCCCGGCCCCACTTGCCACCAGCTGCGTCCTGACAGCGTCCGGTAGTCCAGCTCCGTCTCTCCACCGGGGCCGCCGCCGCCGCCGACTGCGCCGCCGGGCCCCGACAGCAGCGGCCCCCGCAGGTGTCCGGTCCCCGGCTCCGCCATGTGGCCCCCCATGGGGCCCCCCACGGGGCCCTGCGGCGCCCCCACCCGCCAGTGCGACAGCGGCCCACTGAGGCTGATGCCGCCCGGCATGCTGCTGCTGCTGTTCTGCCGCGTGAAGGTGCGCCGCAGCGACGCCAGGTTGAAGCCCAGCAGGTTGCCCACGGCGCCGCCGAAGCTGTGGTTGCGGCCGCCGCCCAGCTCGCCGTCGCCGCCGGGCCCGCCTCCACCGCCACCGCCAGCGGCTCCTCCTCCGCCACCGCCGCCTCCCAGCCCCACCCCCAGCAGCAGTCGGCTCATGACGCTCTGGTGGCTGCTGCGCTGCTGCGACATGGCGCGGCTGATCAGGCCGTCCCCGGGCCCCCAGGGCGAGGGCGAGGGCGGCCCGTGGCCGCCGGCCCCCATGGGGGAGCACTCGCTGCCGCCCCTCAGCATGCTGGACAGCGCGAGGCGCCGGCGGGCCCTGAGGGTAGGGGGGGATTGGGGCGGCGTGTGGTGGGGTGGCGTAGATCTTCAGTTGTTGTACATAGGGGGGATAACGACATGCCACGAAAAGGAGGGCTCACAGGCGTCAGTCAGCTGCAGGTGATGAGAGCCGAACACGGCCCCCTTTTGGCAGGAGGTCGGGGGGCAGGAGGTCGGGGGGGGGGAAGCGGGGAGGGGCGACACGCCGCCCGTGGATCGAGCGGATGGAGACGTCCTGACGTCCCCCACACCGCATAAACCCCCTTCCAACCCCCCACCCCCCCCCACCCCCCCAACACACTCAGTTTCCTCGGCTCAGTTTTCTTTTACACACACAAACACCTTTTGCTCGCGGCTCGGTTCTCCTGCACACGCACCCTCCAACCCCCCACCCCCCCCACCCCCACCCCCACTCCCCCCCCGCCCCCACCTGCTGCGGCGCTCCCTGTCTCTGTCCCTCTCCCGGTCCCGTGCGGCCTTCTCCGCCTGGATGGCCGCCGCCATGGCCCTGAGCTCGTCCACCATCTTCATGCCGTCGATCTTGACCCGCAGCATGCGCACGAAGACTCGGAGGGCGATGACGGTCTTCATGAGGTCGGTGAAGTTGGACGTCTTGAGCAGGCCCTCGTTCTGGGGGCCGTGGGGGGGGCCGGTGAGGGGGGGGGCCAGGCAAGGGGGGGGGTCGAAGTGGGTGGACGGCTGATGGGGCGAAGCCAGGCCAGGCAAGCGCCCTGGCGCCCCCACCCCTCCCCTTCGTCAGATGAATGAGTGCCGGGGGGCTCCTGGGGCTCTGCCGGCCCCCCCCTTCCCAGCCAGATCCCACAGACCGGCGCGGCATCGCGCGGATACGGACACGCGGCCCCCCACCCGGAGGGCAAGTGCTGATCGCAGCCATCTGTAACACCGCACACCACGGCCCCAAACGGCCCCAAACGAACGGGTTACGACACGATGGACCGCAGGGACCGGGACCCTGCCCTGCCCCTCACCACCACCACCGCCCCTACCCCCCCCCACACACACCACCACGGTCGCTTTCGCGCGACGGCCCACCCCGCAATTTCCCCCATGGATGCTTGCCTCACCCCTTCTTGCGGCACCGCCCTCGCAGCCCCCAGCCCCAGCAACCCCCCCTCCTGGCGCCCTGCCCCGTCCCCGGCCCCCACCTGCGCGTTGGATATGAAGTTGTCCAGGATGACGGCGATGACCAGGTTGAGCATGATGAAGGTGGCGAGCATGATGAAGCTGGGCAGGAGGGAGGGGAGGGGCGGGGGAGGGAAGGGGTTAAATTGAAAAAAGGAATAAACCCGAAGAACGAACCCGGGCACACCCAACATAACGGAGGGGGGGGCGGGGCCCAGGGGCGGGGAGGGAGGGGGGGAGTGTGTGTCGGGAGGCGCGGCGGGGCGGAGGTGTATGAAAGGAGGTGAAGAAAGGCGGTGGGCATGTCAAGGGGATGGAGGGCGGGGTACCCCGCCCAGTGGCCAGGTGGTCAGGTGCGCTAAGCTGTCCGGCGGATCCAGATTGCGGATCCAGATTGCGGATCCAGATTGCGGATCCAGGTCGCCGGTGCGGGTGCGGGTGCAGCCGTCAAAGACAAAGCCTCCGGTGCAGGGAGGTTAGCTGCAGGGCCAGGGCCGGGGTCCGCCTCCCCCTGTCTCCCTCCGGGCCCCCCCCCCTCCCCAACCACCCTCCCACACCTGCAGAAGAACAGGCACGCCACCAGCGCCTGCCCCCCCGTGTTGCAGGCGTAGCCCCACGGGTCACATCCCGCGGCCGTGGCCATGACGGCGCTCCAGCCGTCCGCGGTGAACACCTGTGGACCGATGGTTGGCGGTTGGCGGTTGGCGGTTGGTGGAATAACAGCATCTGGGGAAGTCTGTGGGCTGGTGGACCTCCCTGTCGCAGTGCTTCGGAAAGGCCGCAGCGGGGGCTGCGATGCAACGTGTGAGTAAGTACGACATCCCGATCTGGCCGCCCAGGGCCGTTTGACGCGATGGATCCACACACACACGGGCGGCTCAGTTATCTTTCACAGACACACACACACAGGGATTTCGATTTTTTCTAAACACACGGGCGTACGGGCATTTCCCAGGCTCCGCTGTGCCCCCGCACTCCTGCTCTGCCTGCCTACGAGGCGGATCCGAAGGACGCCTCTCCTAGGCCACTGACTAAGGGTTTCCCGTCCGTCCCTCCCACACCCTGACAACCCCAACAGGCTCCCCCCACCCATACACCCATACATCCAGCCCAGCCTCAGTATCGCCACCCCACCCTCTGCCCCCCTCCCCCTTTGCCCCCCGTCCTCCTCCCCCCTCCGGCCCCCACCTGGAAGAGCGCAATGAGCGACGCCCCGATGCTGTTGAAGTTGGTGTCCACGGAGTCGAAGGGACTGCCCCAGTTGCCAAACAGGTTCATGCCCAGCACCGCGTAGATGAACATGAGCAGGAAGAGCAGCGAGCCCACCTTGACGATGGCGGGGGTGGAGGAGATGAGCGTGTTGAACAGGGTGCGCAGGCCCCGGGCGTTGCGGATCAGTTTGAACATGCGGCCTGAGGGGGTGGGGGGGCGGGTGGGGGGTGTGGAACCACCAAGGGGGGTGGGGGGCGCGGGGCCGGGATCTAGGATCGCGGGTACGAGGGCCCCGGGGTGCAGGGGGGTGCTAGGGGTTGGGACCGTTCTGGAGGTGAGCTCAGGGGAGTAGGGTTGCCGAGGGGCGGGGGGGGGGATGTGACAACACACGTGTGGTTTGACACGCGGAGCACCGGTGACGGGTTCCCGGCCGGCGAGGTTCGGGAAAAAGGGGTGCGGGCCGGTCGTAGGTCCCCACAGCCCCCCGGGGACATCGGGGCGCCCCACCCCGGCAGCCCCAAGGCCTCCCCCCCAAGGCCTCCCCCCCAAGGCCTCCCCCCGTGTCGCTCCCTTGGGGCTCAGTGTTGGGGCTGCTGTCCCTCACAAGTTTGAAAGCGACCCGCCCTCCTGCTCCCCACCCGCACCCACCCCCCTCCCCCACCCAAACCCCAACCCCAACCCCCAACCCCCTTTACCCCCCACCCCCCACCCACCAATCCTCATGATCCTGAACACGGTGATGACCCCGGTGCCCGCCCCCAGGGTCACCACCAGCGACAGCAGGTCGGGTATGGAGGTGATGATGATGAAGAGGTCCAGCTTGTTCCAGTGGTCCTGAGGGGGGGGGCAGGGAGGGAGGGGGGGGGGGGAGGGAGGGAGGGAGGGAGGGAGGGAGGGAGGGAGGGGGGGCGTGATGAAGACGCACTCCGTGTGAGGGGCCGCAGGGAGGGAGGCAGCTGGGGGAGGGGGATACAGACACCTGGTGCACATATTCATACCTGCACTGCTGCTGCCAGAGCAAAGGACCGGTGAAGGATGTGACGACAGGGGAGCGGGAGGGGAGGAAGAAAGGAACAGCCGCCCCCTCCCCCTCCTCTCTTGCCCCCCCACCCCCCACCCCCCCACCCCAACCCCACCCCCCACCTGGATGTACAGCCTGGGCCCCATGGCCATCAGCTTCACCGCCGCCTCGAAGATGAAGATGAAGGTGAAGGCGGCGTTCAGGTAGGCCAGAACGGCCTCGAAGGTGGCGGTGGAGTTGAAGTGCGGCATGGCCTGAGGGCGAGGGGGGGGGGCGGGCCCGGAGGGGGTTTATATAGCGGAACGGAGAGTGGCCGGGGACACGCACTGCAGTCGGGTGCGCTGGCCCTCCCCCCCCCTGGGGCTGCCCAGGTACACCCGGACCACCGCCCTAGTTCCCCTCCTACCCTCTCCTCCGTCATCCCTCCCCACCGCCCCCTTCCTCCCCCCACCCCTCCTTGCTCTGGCAGCGGCGATGTATGAATGAATACGTCTACCCGTGTCCCATACCCCCTTCCCCTTCCCCCACCCTCCACCCCCCACCCCCCACCCCCCTTCCCCCCCACCCCCACCCCCCACCCCTCTTCCCCCCCACCCCACCCCCACCCCACCCCCTGCTCCCCACCATGACCACCACGTTAGCCAGGATGACCCCCAAGATGAAGTTGTCGAAGTAGGGCGAGGAGGCCAGCGTGTAGCACCGCCGCCGCAGTCGGCTCTCCGGCAGCGGCACCTGCCGCCAGTAGTCCCGGGCGCTGCGGGAGGAGAACTGCAGCAGCTTCATCCACTCGCGCGCCTCCTTGGACTCGAGCAGGTCGCCCTCCTCCAGCATCAGCCGGCTGTAGTAGTCGATGATGACCTGCGGGGGGTGGGGGCAAGACACCAGGGAGGGAGGAGGGGCGCGGAGCGGGGCGTCCGTCAATCCATCGCCGCGAATCACCAACCGGCAACCTAACCAACTACCACCCCAGCCACCCCAACTCCGTCCTTGCCGCACTTGGCTTGCTTTTGCCGCCGCGCCGCCGCGCCGCCGCGCCGCCGCGCGCCCTGGCGCAGTCTCCGTTGCTCCACTGCCGTGCAGGTACCTCGCCGCGTAAGTACTTTGCGTGTTTCTGAGTATGCCCGGGTCCGTATTTCTAGGGTTTCGATGTTTTTCTAACTAACCCCCAACTACAGCTGCTAGCCAACCCCTGTCCTCACCCCCCCTCCACACCCACGCCTGACCAGGTTGCAACTCTCCCTCGCCCTCCCCCCCCTCCCTCACCCTCTCTCCCTCCCCCCTCCTCACCGAGACGAGCAGGTTGAGCCAGAAGGACCCCAGGAACACGAATATGATGATGTAGAGGCCCATCCAGGGCTCGTGGTTGTACTGCGGCTGCTTGTTGGGACCCACAGCGTCCACCACCTGACAGGAAGACACACACACACACGCGGCGCAGTTTTCTTTTACACACACACACACACAGATGGCCACTCCTGTTCTGCCTGCCACAGTAACACACAGCACGGCCAGGCAGACAGGACACCAGATAGAGAGCCACGGCACTCCGTTGGGACGGGGAAGGCGGGGCATGGCGCAGGCTGGGCATGGCGCAGGCGGGGCATGGCGCAGGCGAATGACAGCTGCGCAAGCAACTGCCAGCAGCCAGAGAAGCGGGAGTGGGCGTGCCTGACTCCCCATGGGTTCGATACGGCCAGAGACCCGAACCGTCCTGCGCTGTACCCCAATTTCCTATACCCACCCCCCCACCCCCCTCACCCCCAGCCGCCCACCCCCCCCCACCTGCTGCAGCACGTCCATGTAGCCGTCCAGGGTGGCCACAATGAAGAGGGTGAGCAGCGACCTGCCGATGTGGTCGAAGTTGCGGAAGGGGGTGACCCACCGGCGGGGGGTGGGATCGCCGTCGTCGCCGCAGATGTCCGCGGGGGTGCACAGGAAGGTGACGTCCGGGGTGCACTGGCAGGGGGGGCCGGGGTGGGGTGGGTGGGAGTGGAGGGGGGTGGAGAGGGAGGTGTTCTGTTGGTTGGGGAAGTCGGTTCGGGTCTATCCGTACAATCTGGAAGGGTTGGGCTGTCTTCGGTCGGGCTGCCCGCATCGGGAATACCGTTGGGTGGCTACGTGGATTGTTCCGGTGCGTGGTGCGGGACCTGGCGGCGGAGCCTTTCGTGGTGGGAAGGGCGAGGCGCTGGAAGACCGGCGCGAAGCCTTCCGCGCTGCGCGTATTGCGCCCCTTTGAAACCCTCCCACCTTCCTCCAATCCCACCCCCCGGGCCCCGCCGCGGCGCGCGGCCCCGTGGGTCGCTCCGCGCCTGCTGCCGGCCTCAAGCGCGGGTGGCCTTCCTTCGTCAAGGAGGAGCGCCCCGACACCTCAGCCACAACAGCCGGGTGGCACCGCCCGCCCGCCCGCCCGCCCACGTCCCCCTCACCGCCTCTCCCCACCCCCAACGCTCCACTCCCCCACCCCACCCCCAACGCTCCACTCCCCCACCCACCCCACCCGCTACCTGTGACCTGTGCCTCACGGGCTGTCCGTCCTCCAGCACCGCCTGGTTGCACCTGGCCAGCCGCCCGCTGAACAGCTGAGTGCCCAGGATGCCGAACACACCGAACAGGAACCTGCAGCCAGCCAGGCAGCCAGCCAGGCAGCCAGGCAGCCAGGCAGTCAGGCAGTCAGGCAGTCAGCGCGGGCGGAAGGGGTTGAGGGAGGGGGGCGCCCGGGGGGTTGACAGCGTGGGGGCTTTTGCTTACCCTTGGGGGCCACGAGTTGGGAGGCTGGGCGGCAGGCCCCACGGATGCTAGAGGCTTTTGGAGTGCTTGTCGGGAATGGGAGCTCCAGCGCAAGGGGGGGGGGGCCGGGCCACGATGGATCCGTCCCCATCCCCCGGAAGCCATCCTGCACCCTGCTGGTCAACCGCTCATGTGCAGAAGGCCCACGAGGGCCAGGTACCCTCGAGGGGGGGGGGGCGTTAGGCGCGGACCCTCTGGACCGACGCCCCAGGCACATCCCCCCTCCCGCCCGCCAGCGCCGATGCTCCGGACCCCCACCCCCCCTCTTTGCCGATCATATCAGTAAACCCGCAGGCAGCTGCCAAACCCGGCCCTCACCCCTTCACCCCACCCTCAGTTCGACTATGTCTAACAATTTCCTATACACCCCCCACCCCACCCACCCCACCCACCCAGCCCCTCCCCCCACCCACCCTCCGAACAGCACCACATTGGCCACCGCCGGCAGCGACCTGATGAGCGTCTCCAGCACCGTGCGCATCATCTGCACGCGGCTGACCATCCGCAGCGGCCGCAGCACCCGCAGCAGCTTGAGCTGGTGGAAGAAGCCCACCTGGCTGGCGGCGGTGGCCAGCAAGGAGGTGGTGGTGATGAGGCCGTCCAGGAAGTCCCAGGGGGTGCGCCAGTAGGCACCCGGGTGGCCGATACAGCCCTGGAAGGAGGGGGGAGGGGGGAGGGAACGGGGGGGAGCGTCAAGAGGGGAAGAAACGAATAGGGGGATGAAGGGCGAATAGGAATTCAGTGCCGCGGGGATCGGAGGATGGGGCTAGTTGGGTGGCAACCTTCCTGGCGGCCGTGCCATCTGTCCCACCCCCAACCCACCCCACACAGCCCTAGAGTATGGGCACCACCGTGCCCACTGCATGACACGCACTCCTGCCCTGCCCTGCCCTGCCCTGCCCTGCCCTGCCCTGCCCTGCCCTGCCTGCCCTGCCCTGCCCTGCCCTGCCCTGCCCTGCCCTGCCCTGCCCTGCCCTGCCCTGCCCTGCCCTGCCCTGCCCTGCCCTGCCCTGCCCCTGCCCTGCCCTGCCCTGCCCTGCCCTGCCCTGCCCTGCCCTGCCCTGCCCTGCCCTGCCCTGCCCTGCCCTGCCCTGCCCTGCCCTGCCCTGCCCTGCCCTGCCCTGCCCTGCCCTGCCCTGCCCTGCCCTGCCCTGCCCTGCCCTGCCCTGCCCTGCCCTGCCCCCCTGCCCTGCCCTGCCCTGCCCCTGCCCTGCCCTGCCCTGCCCCCCCCCCCCCTGCCCTGCCCTGCCCTGCCCCCTGCCCTGCCCTGCCCTGCCCCCCACCTTGAGCACGAGCTTGAGCCCCATCTCCACCGCGAAACCCAGGTTGAGTCCCAGCTCCGTGTAGTGGAGGGCGCGGGAGAGGCGCGAGGCGGGGTCGTTACGGGGCCGGTCCAGGGCCAGGACCACACAGGAGCCCAGGATCATCAGCAGGATCACGGCCTGGAGGGGGAGGTCGGGGGGAGGGGGAGGGGCGGGGGCGGGGGGGAGGGGGAGGGGGAGGTCGGGGGGAGGGGGCGGGGGCGGGGCGGGGACAGGGGACAGGGGGGACACACGCGGAGTGCGGGGGAGTTGACAGTTGGTCAGCGGTTGGTCAGCGGTTGCCACGGATATTCAGATGTGCGGGTGTCGGGTTGGGCTTTTCGGTGCGCATGTCCGTTCCTGGGCCGGGGTGCGCTTGAGGGCTCCTTCTCTGACTGGCCACACGCGCACACAGGGCCGCGGCCCGGTATCCTTCGGCCCCCCCTTTTGTCAATAAAGACAACGAAACCGCCAAAACCGCTACTGCTCCTTCCTCTCCCCCCTTCCCCCCCCCCGAGGCCACACACCCCACCCCACCTCGAACCACTTGTGGGTGACCAGCCACTGCAGCTTCATCCGCAGCGGGTGGTAGGGCGCCAGCAGGAGGAAGGAGCTGTAGCCCAAGTACAGCGTGTCGTTGCGGCCGCGGTGGACCGGGGCTGTGTGTATGGGGTGGGGGGGGGGCCGACAGAGGGAGGAGGCGCGGTGGAGCACGTCAGCGCGGAGGGCTCCGGCGGGGGGCGGGAGCGGGCGGTGCGCAAGGGGGAGACCGAAAGGGGGACAGGGAAAGCGGACAGGTGGGTTTGACGGATATGGTACCCCGTCCGCAGGAGGGGACGCAACGGCGGTGGCCGCCCTCGACACACATACACCCGCTCCCCGCCCGGGCCGCTCGGCCGCCTACACACCACCTCTTCAGATACCGCGCCCAGCCCGCCCAGCCCCTCCGCCCCGCCCCTCCGCCCCTCCGCCCCTCCCCTCCGCCCCTCCGCCGCGCCCCCTCCGCCCCCTCCCGCCCTCACCTCGCTTCGCCAGGAGGGACGACCGACTGCGCGTCAGACCCTCCACCGACGAAGCGTGGGACACCGCCTTGGAGCCCTCCCGCCCGCCCCCCGGACCCACCGGCCGGGGGCTGCCGTCGCCCCGGCCGCCGCCCCCGCCCCCGCCCCCGGGGCTGCTCCCGCCGCCCCCCCGCCCCTTCCCGCCCGAAGGCGCGATGCGGGGGCCCGTGTCCCTCCCCGACTCAGGCTCCGGATCCAGATCCGGATCCAGGTGCAACGCCACCACCCCCAGCCCCTCCGAGGGGGTGCCCCGGTCCCGGGTCGGCTCCAAGTCTTCGTCCCGCAGCGCGTGAAGGTAGCTGTGGGTGCGCGCGACGTCCGCCGGGCTGCCGCCATCGCTGCCGCCGGCGTCGCCGCCGCCGCTGCCGCCGCCAGCGCCGCCACTGCGGCGGCCGTACAGATCTCGCCCCTCCGTTACCGCGCCCGCGACCGGCGCGTGGGCGGCGGCGCCCGAGTACGATGTGGCATGGCTGCCGCGGTGGCGCAGGACGCCGCCGTACTGATAAGGACTTCGTACGACATAGCTGTTGACCAGTACGGCGGGTGTGCGAGAGCTGACGGCGCCGCCCTCGCTGGTGCCGTCCATACCGATACCGCCGCCGCAGTCCCGGCGGCACACCTTGCTACAGGTGCTACTGCCGCCGCTACTCCTGCTACTGCTACTGCTGTGTCTGAGGCGGTTGCTGCTGCATAACTGGCCCGAACGCCTGGGGTGGGCCCCGAACAGCATCGCGCCCAGCACTGCCGCAAGCGCCTGAGGTTCCCTGTAAGCCTCCAACAACATGACCTCGCCGGCGCTGCCGCCGGCGCCGCCGCCGCACTCCCTCCGCCGCACACCGTACCCGGACCCGGCGGGGGCCATCGGCGCCGCCGGCTCCCACCATATCTCATCCGCCGCCGCTTCCACACCCCCTCCGCCGCCACCGTCGGCTCCGCCAGCGTGGAGCCTACATTCTGTGTCCCAGCGGTGGCAGGGATGGCGGCGCTGCTGCTGCTGCTGCGGCCTCCGCAGCTGCAGCAAGCCGGGAGCGGCCGCGGTCCCCCGGGCCCTGATGCACAGTCCACACAGCGCCGCCACCAGCGCCGCCGCCGTCGGAGGCGGGGCCGGGGGGGCCGCCGCCGCCGCCGCCGGGTCGCGGCCCTCTGCTGGCCTGCGCCCGTCCCACGTCTCCAACCGCGCCACTGCCCTCCTCCCCTCCTCCCCTCCCGGCATCGCCACGTCCCCAGGCGCATACCCTACCCACCGGCGTGCACCGCCGGGCTTGCCGTGGCCGCCCCCCGGTGTTGGTCCCCCCCGGGAGCTCTCCGCCACAGGACCCCGACCCCTCCCAGGCCCCTCGGGCGGCTGCTGATGGTATTGCTGCTGCTGCTGCTGGTGCCACCGGCGCGACTGGGAGGGGGCAAGGCCGAGCACGGCGCTCCGGACCATCTGGCCCGGCCCCCTACCCGACACGGCGGCGCCGGATAGTCCCGGGCTGCCTGGCCAGCCCTGCCTGCCCGGCTGGGGCACGCCGCCACTGCCGCTGCTGGCGGCTGCGAGGCGGTGCGGCTGCTGCGGCGGCTGCTGGGGCTGCTGCGGCGGCAGGGGCAGCCAGTCCTCGTTCGAGTCGTCGTCGTCGCCCTCGTGCCCCAGGTCGATCTCCCGACCGGCCGGCGGCTCCGGGGGCGGCTGGGGCGGCTGGGGCGGCTGGGGCGGCTGGGGCGGCTGCTGCTGCTGCGGGGCCGGCAAGGGGATGCGGGAGGGGGTGGCGGTCCCGGCGCCCCGCCAGCGCTGCTGGCCCCCCTGGCCGCTGCCCCCCGAGCCCCCCGGGGAGGACAGCTGCAGGGAGGGCGACGCGGGGTCGGGGCCGGACGGCCGCGGGGGCGGTCCGCGGCCTGAGGGCCCCTGCGGCAGCGCCCCCGGTGACCGGGGCGGGGGGGCGGCGGGGAATGCGGGGGAGGAGGCACCCCAGAGGGACCGTGCGGCGGAGCGCTGAAGCGGACCCGGCCGGGCACTGGCGGCGGCGGGGCTTCCGCCGCCACTGCCGCCGCCGCCGCCGATCCCGCTACCACCGCCGCCGCCGCCCCCGCCGCCGCCGGCGCGCTCGCGGACCCTGGCAGCCGTCAGCGGCGACGCCGAGGTGGAGATGCCGGCTTCCCTTCGTACGCCCTGGGTCCCACTCGGACTGCCGGTTCCCGTGGCGGGCGATGCGGAGGGGGCGGGGCCCGAGCCCTGGGCGGGGCGGGGCATGTAGTTGGCGGGAGGCCGGGGGATCCGAGACACGCCGCCGCCGCCGCCGCCGCCGCCACCCGCGCCGCCGCCGCCCATGCCCGCGCCGCTGGCGGCATGAGCTGAAAGGAAGCCTTCGGCAGGTTGGCTGCCGGCCGCCGCCGCGACAGGCAGCTGCACCAGGTAGGCCGCCGCCGCCAGACCCGGCACAGCACCCGGGTCGCTGAACATCCCTCCCGCAGCTGCCGCCGCTGCCGGGGGCCCCGCCGCGCCGGCGAACCGCCTGCTGTCGCTAAGAGAGCGCACACTGCCGGCGCGCGGAGAGGCCGCGGCGGCGGCGGCGGCGGCGGCGCCGTCCGGCACGGCATGGGTGGCGGCGGCCGCCGCCGCCGCCGCCAGCGCATTCACCGACGTCGGGAACGCAAAGGCGGCCCGCGGCGCGGGTTGAGTCACCTCGTCGCCGCCGTGTCTGCTGCCGCCGCGCATCGGCGGCATCGTCGGCATCGTCGGAAGCGGCAGCTGCCCGGTTGGGCCCCAGCTGAATCGACCCATGGGTCCGGCGCTGCCTGGGTTGGGCGGTGAGTACGTCCGCAGCCGGTGGTGAGATCGGGTGCC
Organism: Eudorina sp. 2006-703-Eu-15; assembly: GCA_003117195.1. NCBI lineage: Eukaryota > Viridiplantae > Chlorophyta > Chlorophyceae > Chlamydomonadales > Volvocaceae > Eudorina > Eudorina sp. 2006-703-Eu-15. The sequence goes on from BDSI01000020.1 coordinate 684,111, forward strand.
GAAGAACATGAGGGGGTGATGGGGCGGCAGGCCCGCGGAGCCCGGTGATAGGCCCGCACTATCGGCCCCCGCGGTGGTGGCCAGGAAGGCGAAGGAGCTGTGGCTGCCCGCCGACTGGTCGGCGCTGCCGCCGTCGCCCACCACCGACGCGAGGAGTGAGGCCAGCGTCGGTGACACGCCGTAGCTGCCGACGTCCTGGCTGGGGACACCCCCGCCGCCGCCGCCGCCGCCGGCTTCGCCGCGGCCAACCTGCAGCGCCGCCAGCTCCCTCAGCCGCCGTCCAGCCAGCGGCAGCAGCAGCAGCTGCGCCGGCGGCGGCGACGGTGACGTCAGTCGCCGCTCCGCGGCGTTGTTGCCCATGGAGGCGAAGGTGCGCAGCAGCCGCCGCTCCGCCAGGCGCCGCCGCGACGCTCGCCGCGATTGCACGGCACCCCGTCCCGGGTCGCCGTACTCACCGTCGCCGCTGTCCTCACTGTCGTCGCTGCGCGCCAGCGCCGTCGCGCGCTGGAAGCCCCGCGGTGGTGTGCCGTACTGTTGTTGCTGCTGTTGCTGCTGCTGTTGTTGCTGCTGCTGCTCAAGCGACACCAGGGAACGGCGCCACGGGGTGTCCACCTCGGCGGCGACGCCGCGACCGCCGCCGTACTGCATCTGCATTTGCGGCAGGGGCACCACGCCGCCGCCGTCCGACCCCGCGGTCCCCGGCGCCATCACCGCCGTCCAGCCCCGGCTCTGACGCGCCAGCATGGCTCCCGCCGACATGCTGCCGACGGCGCCGCGGGTACGGAAAGCCCGACGGGAGGCTGGCACCCCCTCGGCCCCCGCCGCCGCCGCCGCCTGCGCATCGCCCGGCGGCACCCCCACCGCCTCCCCTGCCGGGCCGCCCCGCCCATCCTGGCCTCCGAACGCCGTCCTCCTCGCATCCCCGATCTCCGCCGCCGCCGCCGCCCCCGCATCGCCCGTCCGCGACCCGTCCCCTGGGACTTCCTCCACCGGCGCCAGTCCCAGCGCCGCTGCGTCCGCCCTTGCGCCCGACCGCGGTCGTGACACCGGCTGTAGCTGCTGCTGCTGCTGCTGCTGCTGCTGTACCGGCTGTAGCTGCAGCTGTAGCTGCGATCCCCTCGAATGCACCCGGACCGGCTGCAGGTGGTGGTGGTGGTTGTCGGCATGCTGGTATTGTTGGTGATGGGGGTGGGGGTGGACGCTGTCCCGCCGCGGCGGAGCGCCGCCCGCGAAGTCGCCACTCGGGGGGGGTGAGCCGCTGCCGCCAGATTGGCCCACCAGGATCATCCCGCTGTGGCTGCTGTCGCTCAGCCAACTGATGGCCCCCGACTCCATCCCGCCGCCGCCGCCGCCGCCGCCGCCACCGCCGGTGGCACCTGGGTAGTCGTTGCGGTGGTGGAAATGCGGGTTGGGCTGTAGCTGCTGCTGCTGCTGTTGCCGCTGCAGCAGGTTCGCGTGCATGGCGGCGGACTCCTCCATGCCGCCGGCGACTGTGTAGTCCCAGTACAACGCGGACGTGGGCTGAAGCAGGTGTGCCTGCAGCCGGTTGCTGCTACTGCCGATGTGCCTGCTACTGCCGTCGCCGGCCGCGGCGCCGTTGCTACTGCCGCCGTTGGTGCGCCACAGCCTCAGCGTCGCAAACTCGGTGTCGAAGCTGGGGCGCCCGAGGTCGAGAAGTCCGGTGGAGGTACGACCCGGCGCTGGCTGTAGCTGCGGGCCGTTCATGTGGTGGGTGGGGTGGTGGGGCTGCAGCCCTAGGCGCTGCTGCGCGGACAGCGAGGGCAGGCGGCCCAGGCTCAGCGGGGGCCCTGGCCCCTCAGAGCCTAGCCAGCTACCCCGGAGAAGATCGGGGCCTTCCAGGGACCCCACAGCCTGCTGCTGCTGCTGCTGCTGATATTGATATTGATATTGATACTGCTGCTGTTGGGTATGGTATTGTTCCTCCAGCTGCTGCTGCTCCTCTTCCAACTGCTCATGTACGACACGCAGTTGTTGCGCCATTTGCTCTTGCAGCAGCTGCTGCTGCTGTTGCTGCTGTTGCTGTTGCTGCTGCTGCTGATATTGATGTTGGTGGTGGTGGGTTGGCGGCGGTTGGTCGTGGCGGTAATGCTGCAGCTGTTGCTGCTGTTGCTGCTCTTGGTGGTGTTGGTGTTGGTGGGGGGAAGGGGACGAGGGGCTGTGCTCCAGGGCGGGGTAGTAGGGGTAATCAGGCTGCGGGTGCAGTAGGGGTGCGGCGGGAAGGGCTGCCAGCTCGGTGGGGCGGTGACGGCCGCGTGGGGAGTCGAGATTCGCGAGCGACTGCCAGCCTCCCCCTGCGCCTCCCCCTGCGCCTCCCCCTGCGCCTCCCCCTGCACCACCTCCTCCTCGATTTCGAAAGCTGGCACCGGCCCCCCACCGGAACGACGACGTGGCCACCGGCACCGGAACCCGCAGCGTAAACACGCCCTCGCTCGACTCCGCCGCCATCTCCCCAGTAGCAGTCCCACGCGGCAGCCCCCCAGCCGCGGAACCGGCGGCGGCGGCGGCCCGGCCTCTGTCGCGGCGCCACTCAGCCGTCGGCGCCTCGACCAGCCCCGCGGCTTCGCGCACTGAGCCCCCTTCGCCCCCGCCGCCGGAGACCACCCAGGGGGCCGCCGCCACGGCCTCCGACGCGTCGTCTCCATCGGCCGGTGCGGAGCCGGGACTGAGGCCTCGCGGCGTCGTGGCCGCCACTTGGTCGCCCTCTACCGCGGGGGATGCAGGCGCTGCGGCGCCGCCGCTGGGCGCCGCCCCGCCGGTGTGCTCCAACGCTCCCGACGACGCGGCGGAGGCGGCGGCGGAGGCGGCGGCGGAGGAGAGGTAGGTGGAGCCCAGGGAGTCGGGTCCCAGCTGGAAGGACGCCGGGGTCGCCAGCGCCGACGCGACCGCACGGATGGCGGGCGCGGCGCCGCGGGTGGCGGGCGCGCCCGCCGGCGGGAGGGATATCCGGTGTGACGACCGCGACGGCAGCGGCGCCGCCGGCCCGGCTGTCGTACCTCGGTCGGGTGTCTGCACCGACAGCCACGCACCGGTGCGCTGCTGCTCTTCCTGCTGCGGCTGCTGCTGCGCCGCCGGGATGGGGGCAGGCGCGGCGGCGACGGCGGTGCCCGCGGCGGGAGGTACCCGCGGGACGCCCTGGAGGGCCTCGGGCGTGTCGACGTCGCTGACGGCGGTGGCGGCGGCGGCAGTCCCCCTCTGGCCCACATGGATGACGCCCGTGTCCGGGGGCGAGGTCACCTGGGTGGAGGCATCCACCAACATGTACAGGGAGCGCTGGCGGCGGCGGGCCACCCGGCGGGGCATTTGCGCCACCCAGCTGCCGCTGGAGTCCGCGACGGCGAGCTCAGCGGCGTCGGCGTCGGCGGTGGCGCTGAAACTCCCGCCGCCACCGCCACCGCCGCCGCAGCCGCCGCTGCCGCCGCCAGATCCATCGCCGTAAGGGCCGCTGCCGCCACCGCCGCCACCAGGGATGCTGCCGCCGCCGCCGCCGCCGTCACGACCGCTGTCGCTCGACTGACTGGACACCGACGCCGAATTGCCGTACAGACGAGCACGCTGCAGCACCCGTCGGAAGCTGTCCGACCCACGGGCCACCTCTCCGCCGGTGTTTGGAGTGGCGGGCGCTTCCGACGCCGCCGCCGCCGCCACCACCGCCGCCGCCGCCGCAGGTGGCGGCGGCGGCGGCCGTGGCGGGCGCGGCGGCACCGCCGCTGGCGCACGCCTCGCCGCGGCAGCGGCTGCCGCCGCCGCCGCCACGGCCTGCATTACCGCCTCGTAGGCGACGACCGCTTCCTGGTCGGGCTGTCGGCGCAGCGACCCCAACCTGGATCTGGGTTGCTGTCCCGGCCGGCGGGGTACATGCGGGGCGGCGGGCGCCACCGGTACCTCCTCGAACGGCATCGCCCGTGAGGCGCCCCGGGCCTCCAGCGGCTGTACAAGGCCGTTCGCCGTCCGTCGCCGCACGGAGTTCGAGGCGGCCGTCAGGCCGCCGCCGCCGCCGTCGGCCACGCCGCCGCTGGCGCTGCGCGCCTCCGACCTGCCGGCCGCCGCCGCCGCCGCCACGGCGGCGCCATCGGCCCCTCGCTTCAGCGCCTCGTACATCTCCGTATCACTGAGCGCCACCTCGCCGACGCCGCCGCCGCCGCCGCCGCCAGGTCCCCGGCCATTGGCCGTCGGCGACACGCCAGGTGACGGCGGCGCAGTCCCGCCATGCAGCTCCCCCGAGTGGTTACGGGTGACGCCGTACGACGGCAGCACCGCCGCCGCCTGCGCCGAGTCCGCGTCATCAAACCACGTCCGCCACCGCTGCACGAACAGCTGCTGCCGCCGCGACGCCGAAGGCACGCTGGGCCGCTCCTCCTCCTCCTCCTCCACCTCCTCTTCCTCTTCTCCGTCGTCGTCGTCGTCTCCGTCGCCGTTGCCGTCGTCTTCCGCATCGTCCTCGGACTCGCCGGAGCCGCGCCGCCGGCGGCGGCGGCGGCGGCGGCTCCGCTGCACCAGCGCCGCCGCCTCCGCCAGGTCCGTCCCCGCCAGGCTGCTGATGATGCCCGTGTCCGACAGGCGACCATGTAAGGCCACGGAGGAGCGCATGGCGGCGATGGCGGCGGCCACGCTAGCGGGCAGGGTGGGTTTGGTCTGCTCGGTGAGGAGGGCGGGGCGGCCGGGGGTCCCGCCGGCGCCCCCCGGGGCCCCCAGCCCCACACCGGCGCTGAAGGGCTCACCCCCGCGGCGGACGACGGCGCTGCGGTGGCGGCTGAGGGTGCGGCCGTGGGGCGGTCGGCCGCCGTGGGTCTGGGGGGCGGGAGGGGGAGGGAAAGGAGGGGGACGTCGGGTGAGGTTCAAGGCATTGTGGTGGAGTGGGGTTTAGGGTATCGGGATTTGGTGGACATAACCGAACGGCGCTGGCGGCCAGAGTGGGGTGGAAAGCGAGAACACGGGATGGGGTGTAGTCTCCGTACGGATGGTGGGATGGGGTGCCGGGGGTCCGGGGTGTCGGCGTTGACTTGGAGGTTGGGCTGTGGTTTCTGTGGGGGCAGCGGTGTGGAATGGGGGCTGTGTGGAAGGGCGATTGGAATGAGCGGCAGGCCAGGGCGTGTGGGGGCAGCTCCTGGGGGGTGAGGGAACGAACATTCAGAGACCCAGAAACGACCCCAGGGGTCGGGGAGGGCGGCGGCTGGGTGGCAGTGGGCGGAGGCGGATGTGGGCGGGGCCAGGGGGAAGCGGGCGGGGGGCGGTGCAGCCAGGAAGGAGGGCACATGCGGTGAGGCACGCCCCCGCCGAAACGATCACCCACCCTTTCCCTCACGCCCCGCCCCGACTTTGCCTGCCGGACCACACACACAAACACATAGTTTCTTTTACACACACACACACACATATATATATATGTATATGTATATACCCCACCTCTACCTCGGCCGTGATGCGGGATGGCGGACTCACCTCTCACCCCCTTAGGGGACTCCGAAACCCACCCGCCTCGGCCCCATGGATCGATCGGCTCCCCCACTCGCCCCACTCACCCCCTGCGTCGCCACCCCCGTCTCCGTCCTCCGAGCCGGTCGGCTGCCCCGCGAATGCGTCCGCGCCGTCACCTCGCCCTCCGCCGCCGTGCCGGAGTCGCCTCCCGCCGCCGCCGCCGCCGCCGCCGCCGCCGCCGCCGCAGCCGCCGCCAGCGGCGCCGATCGCCGCGCCAGGGGCTTATGGCCGCCCTGCTCACCGACCTCCTGAAGGCCACCCCCTCCTCCCCCTCCCCCCCCTCCTCCGCCTCCTCCGCCTCCGAGGACACTGAACCCCCCCACGATGAGCTTCTTGATGCTCTTGCCCGCCAGCAGCGCCGCCCGGCCTGCGCCGTGCGTCATGCCGGTGACGGAGGCCCGCTTGCCCGCCCCCCGGCCGCCCAGCGGCGGCGGCGGCGGGGACGCGCCGCCGGCGGCGCCGCCAGGGCCGCCGTCGCCGTGGGCGGCGTCCGCCGCCCCGCCGCCAATGACGCCGAGTCGGGCCAGCGGGATGCGGAGGGAGACGCTGGCGCGTTTGAGACCCGCTTGGGCGGCGGCGGCGGCGGCGCTCAAGGGACTGCTGCCGCCGGCTGCGGCGGCGCTGGCGCCGCCGACGACGGGGCCGCCGGAGTACGGCGGCGTGACGGAAGCGGTGGCGCTGGGCAGGGCGGTGCCGCCGCCGCCGTCGGGCGCCGGCGGGAGGAGGCTGTCTGGATCCAGCGCCAGGAGGTCTTCTGGATCCAGGATGTTGGGGGAGAAGTCGGGTCCGAAGACGTCCGGGTACACGCCGTACAGCGTATCCATCTTTTGGACGATGTCCTCCTTCTGTGGAGGTTGGGAGGGCCAAGGCGGTTGTGTTGGTTGTGGTGGTGGCGGGGGGAGGGGACCGGGTGCGGCGGGGTGGGGTGGGGTGGGGTGCAGTGGTCGATGCCGTACTGCGACACGTACCAGCTCATAGGGCAGTTGTACGAACATGGTTGGTGGTTGTACGGACGCGGTCGACGGCGAGAGGCGACCAGCACGCAGCTGAGAACGGCCCCCGCCCCCCTTACAGTACCGCCCCGTCTTCCCCCATCTCCCCCCTTTCCCCACGGCCCCCTGGTCCTTCGACCTCCTCCGGGACATCCGCCCGCACCTTGCACCCAAACCACACTTAACATCTGCGCCTGCAGGTTTTGGGCGTCCGATGCAATTCCACCCTGGCATAAGCCCCGGCCCACTATCACTTTCCCACGCCGCCCGCCTGGCCCTACGCCAGTCAAGATGCGCACGCCTCTAGCCGCCCCTCCCTTCTCACCTACCAGCCGGTCCACACCCCTCTCCCCTTCCCCCCTCCCCCCGCCCCCCTCCCCGCCCCCCTCCCCGCCCCCCTCCCCGCCCTCCCCCTCCCCTCCGCCCCACCTCGTGCACCATCATGCCGTGGTGGTACGCCACCAGCACCATCCACTTCTTGATGCGGTACACCGCCGAGGGGTCGGTGCGGCGGGCGATGCGCTGCTGCAGGGCGTTCCGCGGCGCGGCGTTCCCACCCCCGCCGCCGCCCCCGCCCCCCCCTCCGCCCCCTCCGTCCACCACAGTGCTGCAGCCCAGGGTGGACGACACCTCGGAGCGGTCGTCATCGCCCTCGGGGGCGAAGGGGTTGGAGGCGGCGTCCGTGTCGTCCTCCGCCGGGGGCCGCTCCTCCTCGCTCTGAATGGAGTTAAGGGGGTAGGGGTGTGTGTGTGGGGGGGGGAGGGTGGGAGAGCCCGGGAGGGCGCGGGCAAAGGAAATGGGTATACAGGGGGTATAGGACATTGGTAGGGGGGTATAGGAAATTGGGAGGCATAGGGGGAGGGGGGTTCATGTAGGCATAGGGAATGGGTAGGCAGCGTTTAATTGCGCTGACTGCCGGAGCAAGAACCCGGAGACGAGGGGAGGAGGGCGGTGCCGGGCACAGGGGGATGGATGGGAAGAGAGCTGCCGGTCGTTGAATGGGCTTCGGAGAGGGTCGAGGAAAGAGGGGCGAGCCACTTTGCTGGTTTCACTTCTCAATATATCCCGTGTAACCGGAGAGGGTGGGGGGGAAGAAAGAGCAGGGGGGCAGGTAAGAGAAGTGGTCCTTGCAACTCCCTCCCCCCCTGGATCACACCCCTTGCCCTCTTGCGCCCTTCCCCCACCCCCACCCAGCCCACCCCCACCCGCACCCCCGCCCCCACCCAGCCCACCCCCCGCACCTGGAAGTTGGTGATGAGGATAGCCAGGAAGAGGGTCAGCAGCACGAAGTTGCCGATGACGATCCAGGTCACGAAGTAGAGGGCGGCGGCGGTGCCCCGGGCCCGCATGCCGTCCCAGCTCACCACCACCCAGTTGTCGGCTGCGACGGGGGCCGGGGGAAGGGGGAAGCGGGTATAAAATGAAAAGAGAAAAGGAAGGGGGGATGGGGGGTGTAGATAGGAAATTGGTAGGTATATTGAACCTGCGCTGTAGCCAGAGCAGAGGTCCGATCGAGAAACGGTACCAGGAAAGGATGAAGGGGCGTATAGGAAATAGATGTCGGGGGTGGGGGTTTTATGGGGGGTGGGGGCGGGGGGAGAGGGGCGAAAGAGAGTGGAGCAGGGCAGCCGGCGGGCGGGGGGGAGGGAGGGTGCCGGAGCATGATGCCACGCGGGCAGTGTTATGTGTCAATAGCGAGCGCCCCCTAACTTCCGTGCCACGGGCGCCCGTACCCCTCCCCCCGGGGTCAACCTCGGAGACCCCTCCAAGTCCTGCCCGCCGGCCTGCAAGTCTCCGAACCCCAGACCCACATCCATCCCCTCTCCCAGCCACACATCGACGGTGGGGCTTCATGTCCTTCACGTATCGGTCGCCCACCCAAACCCACCCCCACAGGCGCCCCCCCCCCACACACGCACACCTCCCTGATGGCCCGGCCCCCACCCGTGAGCAGCTGGAACACCGTATACGCGGACTGCCACAGCGTGTCGAAACTGGACGCGTAGCCCACATCGTTGGGCGGCGGTGCGAAGTAGGGGCTGCCCCCGAACTGCTGCAGCCCCAGGATGGCGAAGATGAAGATGAAGAGGATGAGCAGCAGGATGAAGTCCTTGAGCGACACAAACCCCTGCGGAGGAGGAGGAGGAGGAGGAGGGGGAGGGGGTGGGGGGTGGGTGTGCGGGGGAGGAATTGCGAATTGGTAAGGAAGGATGCTGGGGGAGGACGGGACCATCGCGGGGAGGAGGGAGGGCAGCGGGAGGCAGGGACCGGAGCGAGCCTACCCCCGGACCCCTTGTGGCCCCTTGCGGTGAGCGGCCTTCCCCCCTTTCCCCCTTTCCCCAACCCTCGCCACTGTATCGCCGCTACGCACAGCACCCTAGCCCTCATACCGGTATCCGCACCCCTCCCCGGACCCCTTCCCCCGTCCCCGCTCGCTGCTCCCATCCCGTCGCGCCCACCCCTATCGCACCTTTGCTCTGGCAGCACCGGCGCTGCGCCTACCAGAAGCCCGCCAACCTCCTGTACCCCCCCCCCACGACGGGGGGTACAGGACGTCCTGCATCTCCTCCTCCCCCGCCCGACCAACTCCCCCCCCCGCGCCCCGCCCCTCGCCGCGTCCCCCGCCCGGCCCCCCCTGCCCCCCAGTATAAACATGTCTACCAACTTCCTATACGGCCCACCCCCCCCCGCGCCCCGACCTCGGCCCCACCTTGAGCACCACGCTCATCAGCTTCCTGAGTCCGGGGATCCGGGTCAGCAGCCGGAGCGACCTCAGGATGCGCAGCATCCGGAAGGCCCTCAGCGCCTGCGTGTTGCCGTGTCCCGCCCCCTTGGGGCCGTACGTAAGGCCCAGCTCCACGCAGCTCGTCACCACGATGGCGCCGTCCAGCCAGTTCCAGGGCTCCCGCCAGTACCCCACCAGGCCCACCCCCACGTGCTTCACGGCGAACTCAAACAGGAACGCGGACGTCCACACTGGCGGTGAGAGGGGAGGGGAGGGGGAGGGGGGGGCCGTTATAGGAAATTGAGGGAGGGGGGTGGGAGTAGAGGAGCATGGACCTCTAGGAGGAGCACTGGGACCGAAGGAACGTCCCCACCGCCCTCCCCCGTTGATTCCCCCCCCTCTCCCACCCTTTCCCCGCGTGCTCGTCGCCTGCCCCTGCCCGGCCGTGTCCCCCTCGCGCCGACCGCCCCACCCCCTTTGTCAATAAAGACAGCGAAATCCGACCCCGCCCCGCTCCCCCACCCCGTTCCCTTTTTTTGGGGTTGATTTCTTTTCTCCATTTAACCCCGTTCCCCCACCCCCTCACACCCCAACCCCGCATTCCTGGGCCCCCGGCCCTCAGCCCTCACCCAGGTTGGCCACCTCCATGGCCCGGGCGAAGGCGGGGCTCATGTCGTGGTGCTCCATGGCCAGTGTGGAGGTGTTGGCCAGGATGACCCCGATCATGATGTGGTTGAAGGTCACCGAGTAGGACACGTCCCAGAAACTGAGGGAGCGGGGGGGATGGGAGGGGACAGGGAGGGGAGGGATTGGGGAGGGAGGTGGGAGGCGAAATTGGATGGAGAGGGTGGGGTGGGGTGCGAAATGGGTAAATGTCTTGGGTTGGGGTTGGGGTTGCGGTTGGAGTTGGGGTTGGGGCAGCGGTGACAGGGAGATACGGTGGTTTGCTCTGGGCAAGTTGGCGCGCAGCAGCCGGGGGCCGTTTCCGTCCCCGGCAGCTCTCCTGCCCGCCGGCCTCCCCTCCCACCCTCACTTCGGAGGGCCCCACACCGCGTCCCCAGACTCCATCCCACTACGGGCTTCGCGCCCACGCACCCTCGGCCCCGCCCTGCGCGTCGTTGCCCTGTCTCATTCTCCACTGCCATGCAGGCACCTCGCACCACATAAGTACTCTAGAGTTTGGGTGCGCACGGATTAAGTTCTGGGCAGGGTTTCCCCATTCGTTTTATTTCCCCCGCCCCGCCCCCAACCCCTACGGGCTCCTCCCCCTCCCCCGGCCCCTACAACTCACATCGCCCGCCAGCGCGGTAGATCCTTCCGCTTCAGCGGCTGCAGGTGCCGCCTGCTGAACCGGAACCAGATCCGCCGCCACCGCCGCCGGATGCGCGTCAGCAGCGGCGGCCGCCGCGGCCGCCGCCGCCGCGGCGGCAGCGGCCGCGCCTCCCCCCCATACTGCGCGACCTCCTCCGCCTGCCGCCGCGCTGCGCCGTCCCTTCCCCCCTTCTCCCCGCCCTGCCCCTCCTCCTCGTCCTCGTCCTCCTCCGCGTCGTCCTCGTCCGTGTCCGGGGGCGTGTGCGCCCAGCGCGGCCGGCGGCGGCGCCGCTTGCGTTTCTGGGGCCGCTGCGCCGACAGCTGCGCGAACTTGGAGGAGAGGATGGCGACCAGCAGCTGCATGGCGAAGAAGGCCCCGAACAGCACCAGCAGCAGGAAGAAGGGGATGGGCACGTAGGGCCCTATGGCGCCCATGAGCGGGTAGAGCAGGTTGCTGGTCCAGCCGTCCAGGGTGAGCATCTGGAAGATGCAAAAGGAGGCGGCGCCGAAGTTGTCGAAGGAGGTGTAGCCGTAGTCGGGGTTGGTGTCGATGTCGATGCAGCTCGAGTCTTGCGGAAGGGCGGGATCGGGGAGGGGCGGAAGGGGTTGTTAGGATGGGGGCTGAAAGACGTATGGTGTTCAAACAGCGAGTGACTGCCAGAGCGAAGCGGGCGGGCGGGGCAGTGCAAATGAAATACGCAGGGAGGGGGATACAGTACCAGGGAGACGATAGGGGTGGACGCGGGTCGAGTCGGTGATACCGGGCAGGAGGGTAGCAGCTGCCGGAGGAGAGCAGCCAGGACTTCGATTTCGCGGCGGCCGGAACGACGCAGGCCCTACCCGGCACCTCCCCCCCACCTTACACCGCCACCTCCCCCCCATCTTACCACCTCCCCCGGCCTCACCCGCGGGGCACTTGGTCAGCCCCGGGCCGCTGGAGGCACACGGCATGTTCTCCAGCCCCGGCACCAGCTGCCACACCCACTCCGAGCTGTTACCACCCTCCCCCGCGGCGGGGGCACTGGTGTTGTCCGCCGGGGCCGGGGCTCCGCCACTGACCCAGCCGGGGACGGTGGGGATCAGCGGCGGCGGAGGGGCCAGCGGCGGCGGCGGCGCCGCCGGCCCGCCGCCGGCCCCTGCTTCGTCCGGCGGCGGGGCGTTTGGGTCCACCAGCTGCAGGCACCGCTTGTGCATCTTGCCCATGAAGAGGTTGAGGGCCACGATGCCGAACACGAAGAACACCCAGGCCAGCAGGAAGATCACGTCCAGCAGCAGAGGGAGGGCCTCCAGCAGCGTCTCGACCAACGTGCGCAGCCCTGTGGGTGCGGCGGAACGCGGGAAGGGGGAAGACATAGGGGGAAATTGGTAGACACAAGCATCATACTGGGGGGGTGGGGAATGGAGGGGGGGACCGTTTTGAGGGGAGGAGCGCGTTTTTAGGAAGCTGGAGGAGGGATTGCTAACGGATCGTCGACAGCTTTCATCCCCCGCCGGTGGGGTCTGCTCCGGCAGGAGGGAGGAGGCAAGCAACACATGCAGCGGGGGGGGGCCCTCCAGGGTTGGTGGCAGGCGCTGCGCTCGTCGCTCCTGTACTGCCCGCGCAACCCCCGTGATGTGCTGCTCCAATCCCACACCCCACACCCCACACCCCGCCTCCCCGACCCCGCTCCCCTCGCCGAAGCGCACCGGTCAACCCCCTTCCTCTCCGCCCGCCTCCCCAGCCCCCTCCTCCCCTCTGGAGCCGCCCGCCCTTCCTCTCCGCCCGCCCCCGACCCCCTCTCCCCCGGTCTCCCCCCGCCACATCCGCCCTCCGCTCCCTCCACCCCCTCACCCGGTATGGCGGTGAGCGCCCGCAGCGGCCGCAGCGCCCGCAGCGCCCTCACGCCGGACACCCCGCCGCTGTCCCCCATGGGCAGGTAGCGCAGGTAGCCCGCGGCGGTGGCCAGCAGGTCGATCCAGTTCCAGCCGCTCTTGAGGTAGGCCCCGGGGCCCAGCGCCAAGTTGTGGGCGGTGGCCTTGATCAGGATCTCCAGCGTGAAGGAGGCCAGGAAGAAGATGTCCAGGACAACGGAGACCTGGGGAAGGGGGAGGGGAGGGGGAGGGGAAGGGGAGGGGAGGGGGAGGGAGGGAGGGAGGGAGGGAGGGGAGGAAGAGTGGGTGGGTGGGGAGAGGGAGGCAAACGGCGGAGGTAAGGAAGGGGAGTACTGTATGAGAGATTAGGGATGGGGATGGGAGGGACTGAGGGGAGAGAGAGAGGTGAGGTGGGTTGACGTCCGCAACCATGTACGACAGCGCGGAGGGGACCATGGGCGAGGATGGAGGAGGGAGGGGGCGCGCACACACACGCGGCTCGGTCGCGCGGGTCGGACGGGTGTCTTCGCTGAACCCACGTGTCCTATGTCTCCTAAACAAACACATACCGTACACCTTGCCACCGGCGAGCACACTCGCACCCGCGGCCCTTCAACCCATCACACACGCGGCCAAGTTCTCCTTCAACAGACCACGCACCCTCACACACTTAAAACGTCCACCTCAACACATACAACCCTAAACCCTAGATCTCACGCTGACACCCGAGCCTGCTCAACTTCTGGTGACTTCAAACCCCCTGTCTTTCCCAACGTACATCGCATCACACACACACACACACACACACACACTCACACGCGATTAGGGTCCTCGCAAGTCGTGTCTCTCGGTTTATTTTAACACACTCACACGCGGCTCAGCTTTTCTCCTTGATAACACACTCACACACTGTATTTTTACACACACACATACACACACGTACATGGCTTCTCAACACACACACACACACACGGCTCAGCTTTTCTCCTTGCTAACACACACACACACACACATGTACACAGGCCCTCCCTCCCCTTCTCCCTCCGCTTCCCCCTCCCGTTATGTGGGCCCGTCGGATCAGGGTCTTCGGCCCTTCGGTACATGCCGCCTCCGCTGAGGATGGGAGCCCGGGCTTGTCTGTATCGTGTGGACGGTTGTGTTGTGTGTGTGTGTGGGTGGGGGGGGGCGCCCAGTGAGCATACAGCGCCAGGCTACCTGCCACCCGAAGCAGCCCTTCGGGCCCCTCCGCCCGGGACCTGAATCGCCCGGGACCTGAATCGCACCCCCGCCTGACACGTGCCATGAGGTCCCTGCCCTCGCCGCCCCCAGTCCATCCGTCTCCTGGTCCAGTGCCGGCCCGGGGGGGACCGGGGGCCCGATGCGGAATGCCGGACCGGACCGGACCGGGGCATTGAAGAGCAACGGGCCCAGGGCTGTTTGCCCGCCCTAGGCCCTACGCGCGGCCTCAAGAGGCCTACATCCACCCCCGTGCAACCCCACTTTGGCCCCGAGGGGTTCGGTGCTGCTGTCGTGTCTCCCGCTTCACACCCACCCACCCACGCAGACCCTCCCACAACCCATCGAGCCCTCGCGTCCCCATCCCCACACAGCGCCTGCATCGCGAGCGCCTTGGTTGCTGGTGTGCTGGCTGGGAAGTGACATTGCTGGGTTGTGTGTGTGTGTGTGTGTGTGTGTGTGTGTTAAGGGGGTGGTGGTGGGTTTAGGGCGAAGTTGGTGGTGGTGGTGGTGTAGTGGCTCGAGAGATGAGTCCCACCACACCTCCACCACACCTCACCATAACCCTGACCGACATACCGCTGCCCCTTTGTCGTGGCGAAATCGCTGCCCTCCCTACCACACACACGCATCACCACCACCGCCGCCTCGGAGACAACCTTCCCCGGAGGCAAACCCCCACCCGCACCCATCTGAAAGGCCGCCCACACATGTACCGCCCACACATGTACCGCCCACACATGTACCGCCCACACATGCACGTGACGCAGTCCTCCTTGATCACACGCGATACCCCCTGGAGGGCCCAGCAAGGCACCCTTCAGCAGCGGCACCGGGGGTCGGGGTTGGCGGTTGGCTTGAGGTTGCGGAATGGGCCCAATCCAGCCACCCAAGCCAGCAGCGACAACATCCCCTCGTGACCTCCCCAGCCCCGCTCGGTTACCCGAGGTGCCGCTCCGGGTGGCAACACACCCGCATACACTGCCGTACACTGCTGTCCCTACGACACGTTGTACGACATCACGCCATGCGCTCGCGGGGGCTGCTCGCTTGTACCTTTCCGTACAGGTCGCACCGGCGGCACCGCGCACTCACCACCTGCAGCGACCGACAGCGGGCGTTGCGGGGCTGGGAGTGGGCACTGGGCCGGGCGATCGAGCGACAATGAGCCCTGGCCCTGCTCCGCAAGCAGGAGCCGGGCAACAAGGAGGGAGGAACGGGGGTATGGAAGGAGGTGCAAGCACAGGGCGGGAAAGGCACAGGAGCCTGGGCCAGCTCTATTTTCTTCGCCCCCTCCTTGGATGGATCCCCCACGCTCTTCAGCTACGCCTGGGCAGGCGGGCTGTTGCGGCGCCGTTGCCGCCACGGACCCACCCCGGTCAGAGCAGGTGGTGCGGGTGCTGGGCGAGGTGCGGCTGTCCTTCCCGGTAGCGGTGTTGGTAGTGGTAGTGGTGGTGGTGGCTGGGAGGGAAGGGACGACCGGCGGCACCACACAGCCGCGTCGTCCCCAGGTCGGCTGCGGCTCCCTGCGGAGACCTCCGTACAGCCCACATCGTCCCGTGTGCTACCGGCCCCCAGTCCCCTGGGCATCGGCCCCCTCCTCGCCCTTCAGCCCCAAGGCCCCGACCCCATGGATCAACCATCTGCGCAGCAGGCACGCCCGCGAGCTGCCATCTCCCCCCGACACCGCACCGCAGCGCACAGGGCCCACCGCAGCGGCCACCCTGCAGGACCCAGCCGTGGCATCCCGCCCCCCCCTCCCATCGCCTCCTCCCTGACGCGCGCCCGCCCGCAAGTGGGCTCCCTCCTTGCCGGACGGGTAACACCGCGCCAGGCTGCCTGCCAGGCCGCAACACCGCAGTCCGGCTGGCTGGCCCGACGACCGCCACCCAACCCATCCCGCGAGCTCCAGGTGCGTACACGTCCCCTCCGAGGGGTGAGTGGTTGGGCGGGCGGGTACGGGGGCCGTGTGTCACGCCTACTGGCACCACATCCTGGCGCATTTCGTCCCCGGTCCCTGCGCCTCTACCTTGCTGAGCACCGCCTGCTGCTTGCAAGCGTCCGTGCAGCCCGGGTCATCCAGCGCCATCACCACGCAGCTGGCCAGCACCAGCAACAGCACGGTGCGCCCGAACCAGCGGTGCGCGGTGACCCGCAGGCACACCCGCCGCACCACGTGCTGCCGGGAGAGCAGCCACCAGCTGCGGTCGTTGGAGTCCAGGCGGGTCCGGTAGAAGTTAACGATCTGCAACGGCGGAGGGCGGGGGCCGAGGGGCTGGGCACGACGACGCCGGCGCAGGTGTCGCAGAGCGATGGCACCGTCGTGAGCCCGTGCGCCGAGCGAGCAGGCTTCCACGAGACCGACCTGGCCCCAGGCGGATGATAGTTTCCAATTGATGTTGTAAATGGTTGCGCCGCATCCCGTCTGGGCGCCAACTGCAGCGGGTTCTTCGTCATCGTTCTGCTGCTTGCCCTGCAAGTGCAGCCGCCAGGCGTGCAGCTGCTCCCTCCCATCAGTGGCCGCCATCAGCTCCTTGCTGGCCACTATCCGCAGTGCTGCCAACCATGTTTGTTAGGGTGACACACGGTGTAGGACCACGTCGGAGCCCCAGTCGCAGCGAGAATATGTAAACATTTACAGTTAATTTCATGTAAATATAAAATTGGGTACCATATCAGATGTCGCTGCACGTATTCCTGAGTAAAATGTGAGCGAGGCGATAAAAAAAATTGGACCACGCTGCCATCCTCAGAAAGGATACATGTTTCATCCAGATCAGATTATCGAAAGTTGAGAACGTATGCAGCCGGTGCCATATCATTAGGGGCTTGCGGCCGTCCGAGACCGCATGCGATTTGTAATTAAGGTGCTTGGTGCAGTATAGATGTAATTGTTACAGCTCTGAGAAGCTGTGCGCTGCGGTTTGCGGATGAGACCCGTCCAAATCCAGTCGTTATGACAGGTTGTAACCACCGCTCACAACCACCGTTGCACGCAACGTCGCAAGTCGCTCGCCGCACGCCGCAGGCTCGCAGTGCGCCGACATTCAACTTTCAACATAGGTACACCCATTGGAACAACGTTTGTGTTCAGAAGTGCAGCCGGTGCAGCATGCGGGAACAGGCAGAACAGGTTTGGGCGTCGACTACCGTTCCGGTCCGTCCCCCTCGTCGCTGACCCCAATTTTATTAAATTCAGCAGCGATTCAGTAGATGACATGTACGGAAATCGGGATGCAGGCCCATACAGATCTTTGGTCGTGGGGCCGGTAGGGTGCGTTGGCTTGCCACTTGGGCACCGACGACTCAAACCTCCGAGCTGGGGAATGCATGTTACGCCCTTTCTCAACTGCAAAGCCGAATCCATTTAGTTGTCTCTACCTCTTGCCTGCACGGTGTCATTGGTGCTCGGCTCCCCTACCCTCCCCCTGCCTCCCCTTCCTATTCGATATAAGCTCTGCCATTACGTCTCCCGAACGCGCTGCCCATCAGACCCTCATAACTACTGAACGCCGCCGGGAAAGAGATTCGGCTATTGACTTCGTTCTGTTACATGGGCGCCTGTGTGGGCTTATTCCTGAGCGGATGTTGTTGTAGCAGCGTTGTGGAGCGAGTCTAAAGTAGGTTTTCGGTGAGCCGCAGCGGCGCGGCCCTGTTGTCCTTGGCAGTGAACGATTTAGGCTGTCAGGCGGTGTCATCGATGACCCGTTAGGTCCGCTGTGACCAGATTCAACCCCAAAGCACCGTTTCAGTCTCGTTTGATTTCCTTATCTCATTCCTGCCGTTGGTGATACTTACTAGATCCAATGCAACACCGTTGCTGGATCAACTCTTGCGCGTGCCGCAATACAGGACCTCTGAGCCGCTGTAAGGACACATAGATGCCTGACAGTGCAAGTCTGCACCATCATTTGGCTAGTAGTGACGCACCACGCTGGGCACCCGCCTGGGCATTCGACACGAAACTGCATGCAGACATGGCCTCTCCTGCCAACGCACCGAATAAAATTAACAACCGCCGTCAGAGCCTCCGCACCGATTGCAGGCCACCCCGCCTCTGCCACGCAACTGCGCAAATCGAGCGCTTCTGTCCTCCTGTCAATTCCACATAAAAGCGCCGGATGATGCATATGCCAACCTAACCGCTTACGCGGATACGGCATACCCAAATCGCTGGTGACCAGGCTTAATGCCGCAAACCTGCCTCGTGCTCTAATTCTTCGAGCACTGTTGCTGCGCGCCCCAGCCCGCCAGGCTCCACCACCTGTTTGGTTATCAGATCCCACCAATGATATTTGACACACGCTGTGTGCTCGCTGACGGGTTCGACAGCCCTACGACCATTACCTCTCGCCCACGAAGCACAGATGGAACGCCTAAACACGCACGCCAATGCTCGATCCTCAGCCGCGCCGCACGACAACCCAAACCCAGCCGAAACTTCCTTCGAGTGCAGAGTCGAGCCGGTAAGTTCGGAGCTGGAACAGCGACACAGCACTAGGCACGCTCCACTGCAAACGGATGACCAGACCCAAATTTGCTCGCGAAAACGATATGTTGTTGATAATGTCGGTCGCAACCAGCCATCAACATAGGCAAACAGCCCGCCACCTGGGTGGCAGATCGGCGGTCCGTGAGCCCTCACGGCTACAGCGGACCGCCGGAAAACACAATATCACCGTTATACCAGCGACCAAGAACACAAGCAAGCAAGCCTGCTGGCCATCCTTCCTTCCGTAATCCAATGACTCCTTGCCTGTGTTCGGAGGCCGCGCTCTTGTCGCGAAGGGCAAGTCACAGCTTGCGACAGTCCAGGCGCGCAAATACAAAAATTATTGCTCAGGTCAACGTCCGTGTCAGGGTGGGTGGGTAAGTAGTTAGGTGGGCTACTCCGGGTAGCCAGTTTATAGACACACCCACAACCAACGCAGCCCAATGTGGACCGACAGTGTCTATCCTTCGTTCGACCCCCAACAAGCAGTCGCAGAGGAAGGAACTTTGGTTCACGTGTGCAGTGAGTCCAACCGGTATCACGACCTCCCAACCTGAAACGTAAGCCCCGACGATGTCCCTGCCCTTCCAACGATGTGGGTTGGGGGCGCGATGGGCCGCTACTATGCAAGGACGATGTCGTGCCCTTGCGACGGTGCTTGCCGTGCCGTTCCATCAAACCACTATGTTGTACTACAAAGACGCAAGCACGGCAGCAACGCAAATGTTTCCCCTTGGATGAGACACCCAAGCTCTCCGCTGAGGTGAGCGCCGACACAGCACCCCTAATAATACATTAATCTCGCCCTTTGATGGCTCTCACGTGTACTCAATCATAGGGAGGATTTGGGTCTTGCAGCAGGTATTGCAACGACCCCCATGCGCACGCTCGTGACGCCGCCCACCTCCGCCCCCACTGCCTCAGCAAGCCCAGAGCTACGCCTTAGGCTTCGAAACGGCGTCCCGCAACTCACGAAGCCATTTGGTCATCGAGCCAACGTTCTTGTGGACTTGCGACTCAAACTTGCTCGCGAGCTGCTGTGGGTCGAAGTCGACTATGTTAGACCAGGTCTTGCTGAGACGCTCGTTAGTATCGGCGTCAGAGGTCAAGATGCGAAAACCGCTCGCGAAGCCCTTGATTGTCGTCGTGATCGCCTTAACCGCCGATAGAAGCACTGTCGGGGGCGTGCCATCGCTTGGCGCGCTTCCGGGCTGCTGGGCGCCCTCAGCCGACATCGACGGCCCCGAAATCACATTTGCTGTCATCTTGCAGAAGCGAACAAACTCGAGCCCGGTCATGCAACCAGGTGGCAGCCCCTGCACCAAAACCCGACACATGAAAGTGCGAAGAAGTTCAGCGACACCAAGCTGAAGTTGTGGCGACGTCAAGTGACCTTACCTTCGTTACGATATTGGTTTGGTATACAGCGTGGCCAAGCACAATAGAAAAGTCGACGTCCTGTCCCGCAGGAATTTCCCGAGCCTCGTGCAACTTCTGCAGATCCAAGTTTGGTCCACTACGGGCTGATGACAAGCCAAAGCACGTAGGCTCCTTGCTTCTCCACGACGAGGACTGGTCACGGTTCAATGTGCCAAGTTGCGGCGAAGGCGGAAAATACAGCATTAAGCCACGGCAGCTTCGCTGGCAAGGTTTCAGCCCTGCCTGCGATGCTGGGAGATGTGTAGATGCGGGCTGTGAGCTTATCGCTGTGCTCATCTTCCGAATACCCCAGTCCTGTTCCGACAACTAAGTAGCACAGCTGATGAAATGCAAAATCCAAACGGTGATGCAGTTACAAGAAGAAAATGCCATAACTCGCATGAATGGATGTCTGACTTATATTATGCACAAGGACTTGGCGTACGACTATGATAAACGCAGCATGGGCGGCAAAACCTCACCGCTACCGTCCAATTGACAGAAAATCTATTATACATAATTCAATTGTTGAAATCTACATAGCTGCACGAAATGGCCTGGGAATTTCAAGGCTCTTCACGTCCCAACTGCTGCAACACCCAGCTGTCAAAATACGATCAAGCTTGTGTCAGCCCACTCTAAATCAGACAACGCTTGCAAGCAGACCGCGGTAAATATGCCTCACGGCCGTGCCCAGCCCGTCATTCTGCCGCAACAAATTGCCGGCCCGCTTAGCCGCGTCGCGTGCCCTTTCCGTCTGCAGGACTCGGATGGCCAGCTCTAGGTCCTTGGCAGTCAGTTTGAAAATTGGAACCGGAGGTGGACCAACGCCTGCGGGGACAGGAACAGCGGCACATGCAGTACGCATCAAGGGAAGACTCGCCTCTCAACGTTTGTACACTCATCCTACACAACAGCGTTAATCTTTTGCGGCACGGCCACGACCCCGAACAACAGCAGGCGCAACACGTTCTCCTCACAGATGCTTGATGGAAGAGAGGCACATACGTGGGCGTCCCCGCTCTCACCTGCCCTGCCGCACAGCTCCCCCCAGAAGAACAGGTCTCCGAAGGCGGGCGCCACAAACGTGGGACAGCCCGTCAGAAGGCCGGCCGCAGTTGTGCCCACTCCACCGTGGTGGATGACGGCGCTACACCTGTCAGAAATTGCATAGTGGCCGTAAGCGTCTGATAAAGACTTTGTCAAGTACTCCCCTCTCGTCGCAGGTACACCCCTCACGACCTAAACCCTTTCACCTAGACAAAGTTCGACCTTAGGATTTGGTAACGTTCATGTCAGGCTTGAACATCTATTGCCTTATATCCATAGTATCCCGTACACATGTAGCACGCCCGTACAAGGGGTCGAACCTTGGACCTTGACCTTAGGAAGGACACGCTCTATCCACTGAGCTACACGGGCATATGTTGGCAACTACCAGGATCTTTACAAATATAGTACTGTAAACAGGCATCGTTGGTACGTAGTTCGTCGCCATGTCGGCCGCCTGCCCTACCACCCACACCCGCAAAAACCCGCCCCTCATCATCCTCCCCTCGGCTCCCCTCTCCCCTGTCTGTACAACAACCTACTTAGCCGTACACATCGCACCTGCGGAACAGCCACGAGTGCGGCACGTCCTGTGTAAGAAGAAAGATGTCGTCGCCGGACGTCGCCGCGTCGCCCAGGTCGCCGCCGCGGCCCTCACCGCTGCCACCGCCGCCCTTCGCCGCGTCGCAGCCCTCCTCCTCCTGCTCCTCCTCCTCCTCGGGCGCTTCGCTAGCGTCGTTGAGGTTGAGGCAGCCCCACCCTCCGGCCGACACCACCGCCCGCACCCCAGTGGCCTCGACAGCCCGCCGTATCGCCGCCGCCATGCGCCGGCCCTCCGACACCGTCATGCTGCCAAAGCCGATGTATATGGGTTTGCGATCTGGGCAGCAGGAGGGGCACGGAGGCGGCGGCATCAGCGGGCGTGGTAGGTGGCGGGGCCGAAAACATGTCGGGGGCGGCAGGTCGCGAGGCGGGGCTGTGGGGGACCCACGTCATACTGTTCCTGCCACACAGCCACACAGCCACACACGGGCAGGTGTCCGGAGACGTGCTTGCACGTGAGAGCTGTAAGTTCCCCTGGAGCCCTCGAAGCTCGAACGGGTCCCTAGCGGCAGCAGTCAGGGTAGATGTCGTACACATGGTGAGGGTGGTGGACCGGGTTGAGGAGGCCGACGCCCTGTGGCGCAACAGCACACAGGCCCGCCGTACAGGAGATCCTATATCGGCCCGTACACTGGTACGTATGCCGGGTACTGTCCCCCGCCAGCACTCGGCGCGTGCTGACCGCGTTGGGCCCCGCCCCCGAATTGATTGATCGCATCCTGAGAAGTGAGGATTTCATCCCCCTACACTGCACGTCTGCACCTCGAGAAGAGAGCGACGGTCAGCGCAGCGCAGCAAGCACGCGCGCGAGCATTGCAGCACCGTGAGCCCCTCCCTCCCATCGTAACACCTCCCACCACCTGCCAGCACGGCCCCACCTCCCCCGCACGAACACGCGCACCCATTCTTCTCTCGACGTCGGGGCCCCCCACTCCCACCCGCACCCCCATTCTTAACCCCCCACCCCCACCCGGGCCTCACCCGGGTCCTTCTCCAGGAAGTGCAGCAGTGCCGGGGGCGGCTGGTAGGCGGGGGTGGGCCCGCTCGGGCCCCGGGACAGCTCGCCCGTCACCACACCCGACCGCAGCTCGTACTGGGCGTCGGCGTCGGCGTCGGCGTGAGAGTCCGCTTGCCGAGGTGGCTCCACCGTCAGCCCCTCTTCCGCCGCCGGCACCTGGGCGGCTCTCGGGTCCCCTCCATCCGGTTGCCCCACCTCCACCTCCCCTTCCGTCTCCGCACCCGCCTCCGCCGGACGGCCCGGCACATCACCAACGCCGCGACGGGCGCCCGCCACCCCCTCCGGGATCACCACTTGCCAATGCTGGGGCTGCCCGTGACCGGGTGTGACCCCCCGAGCCCAGCGGCCACCCCGCTCCCCCTCGCTCTTCTCCTCCTGGCGTTGCGGCGCCTCCCCTTGTTGGTCACGAAGCTCGGCCACGTCAGCTGCCACCCCCTGCCTCCCTTGACCTTCCCAACCCACTCCGGGCCCTGCCCAGCGCGCACTGGGCACATCTGCGGCACCGGGCTCCGGCTGCGGCTGCCGTTGCGGCGCCACTGCCTCCGCCGCCGCCTCCTCCGCCGTCTCCGCCTCCGCCGCCTCCGCCACTGCCTCCTCCGCCGCCTCCGCCGCCCCATCGGCCAGCAGCAGCGGTCCCGACACCGCCACGTGTGCGCCCCAGTCGGGGGGTGGGGACACCAGGGAGGGGCTGAAGGTGAAGGTTGTGGGCAAGCTGCGGAGGGCCAGAGGGGGGAGGGGTTGAGAGTTGAGGGTTGACGGGGTTGCAAGAGATCAAGGTATGGAAAAGAGGAGGTAAGGGAGAGGCGCAAGGGTTTGTGTGATGCGAAAACTGGGGCGCCAGACAGAAAGTCCGCGGCTATGATGACAGGTAAACATCGTGCGCTTGCGTGTATGTGTACGTGTGTTACATTTCTTACGGGGCCTGGCGCTGGCCAAGGGCAGCTTACCCAGCCCTAGCTTGCGTGGTTGTAAATGTGTTTAGAGGAGAGACCTGCCAGTCATGTATGTACAGATGTGTGTCTGTGTATGCGTTTCCTGTGTATCGGAGGGCGGCCGCAGCACGCTGGTGCGCTGGGTGCTTCAGGGGTGGTGGTGGCTGGGTAATGGGGTGCCTGTGTGGGCGACCTCCCCTGTGTTTGGCTTTATCCACCTCTGGGGAGTCTGCCCTCTGCTGTGCCTGTCCCCTTGGTAGTGTTGTCCCGCTGTGCGCCTCTGCTTGTTTCGGTCATTCGGTGTCTGTCTGGGTGGGGACATGGCCCGGTGCGTTTGTTGTTTTGCGGCGTTGAGGTGTGGAGGTGTCTTGCCGACTTGTCGGTGGGGCCTGCTGGGGCTTGCCCTGGTATACACCGGGGATCCCTCTGGGGTCCGTTCGCTGTAACGTTCATTCATTCAACCTGGTCGGCACATCAATCACCAACAACCCCTCCTGGTGCTCACTCGTACACCCCCCCCCCCGCCCTCTGTGTGTGGTGTTGGCGATCGTGTGTATGTGGGGGGGGGATAGGGTACTGGTCGGCAACAATGAACTGTGCAGACTGCCATGAGCAAGGGTCCGTCCGATGGCGGTGGGCTGGCCGACAAATCAGTATGGAAACACACCCATGCGCAGGGCCGCTCCGGGTCAGTGGTCGCTCACTCACTCGTACAGCGCGAAGCCCGTGTTCCTGATGGAGATGGCCGACAGCCCCAGGCGGCGGCGGAAGGACGTGACGACGTCCACGATACCCAGCCAGGCCGTGTGGTCCAGCAGTACGGCACTCCACCAGCTGGCGGAGGCCACCACTGAGGTGCGGCCCCAGGCGGCGGCCTGACGGGGCCGGGGGTGGCGGTGGGGGCAGGGGGCCGGGGTGGGGCGGGGGGGGGGGGGGGGGGGGGGGGGGGGGGGCGGGGGCGGGGGCGGGGGGGGGCGGGGGCGGGGGCGGGGCGGGGCGGGGCGGGGGCGGGGGCGGGGGCGGGGCGGGGGCGGGGGCGGGGGCGGGGGCGGGGGCGGGGCGGGGGCGGGGGCGGGGCGGGGCGGGGGCGGGGCGGGGGCGGGGGCGGGGGCGGGGCGGGGGCGGGGGCGGGGCGGGGGCGGGGGCGGGGCGGGGGCGGGGGCGGGGGCGGGGGCGGGGGCGGGGGCGGGGCGGGGGCGGGGGCGGGGCGGGGGCGGGGCGGGGGCGGGGGCGGGGGCGGGGCGGGGCGGGGGCGGGGCGGGGGCGGGGGCGGGGGCGGGGGCGGGGGCGGGGGCGGGGCGGGGCGGGGGCGGGGGCGGGGGCGGGGGCGGGGCGGGGCGGGGCGGGGGCGGGGGCGGGGGCGGGGGCGGGGCGGGGGCGGGGGCGGGGGCGGGGGCGGGGCGGGGGCGGGGCGGGGGCGGGGCGGGGCGGGGCGGGGGCGGGGCGGGGGCGGGGGCGGGGGCGGGGGCGGGGCGGGGGCGGGGGCGGGGGCGGGGGCGGGGCGGGGGCGGGGGCGGGGGCGGGGGCGGGGCGGGGCGGGGGCGGGGGCGGGGCGGGGCGGGGGCGGGGCGGGGGCGGGGGCGGGAACCACCCCGTTCCTGAGAACCAACCATGGCAAGGGTCTGTTTGCTGCGCCCCACCCCGACCGCCCCCATCACCCTCTGCCCGCCTCACCCGGGCGTAGGCCGCTCCTACGGCGGTGCTGAGGGCCCAGGCCGGAGGCGGCGGCAGGGCGGCAGCCGCCAGTGCGCCGCAGTGGCCCGCCAGGGTGTCCCCCCAGCCCCGGGCCCAGGGGTGGCACAGGAACTGCCGGGGGCAGGGCAGGGCAGGGCAGGGCGCGAGGCGGGGCAGTGGGGGAAGGGGCAACTTCGATCTGCTTGCCCCGCCTCTCACCACTTGGGGGGGGCGGTTACGGCGGCAGTGGCGAGCTGAGGTGGCAGGCTGCAGCCCCGCTCACCGCCGCCTCAGCTCCTGCAATCCTGTCCCACCCCTACCACGGTACGGCACCTGAGTGGGCCTCCAGGGGATGGTGGAGATGACGTGTAACGGGACGCCCAGCGCCTCGGCGCAGTGTACGGCGCCGTACGTGATGGCAGTGGCAATGATTAGGTCGGGCTGTGGGAGGAATGATTGTACGGGAAGTGATGGGTTTGGGTTTTGTCAGAGTGTGCCAGGGAGTTCAGGAGGGGGGTAGGACCTTTATATTGTAACCGTTACAAGGTGGACCCGTATCCCGACCGGGTGTTCCAACGGGCCCAGATAGCTCGTAGGTGCCTCGTCTCATCAACCCCTACCAAGGACTGCGCACCCATCCTCCATCACCCGCGGGGGGGGTCACGCAGCCATACCGGCCACTACACCAGGTTACCAGCGCGCCAGGATTGCCTCTCCTGGAAACCGCGCCAGACCCGCCTAATCACACGGCGGTGAGGGGACGGGGATTCGAACCGCCGATCTCTGGACAGAATGCCAGTGTCTTTCCCATTAGACGACCCCCCCCCAGGACCTTGGTAGGCATGTTGAAGCTGCGCGGGGGTGGGGGGACGTGGGTGGGCTGTACTGGATGGCTACCCTGCTCCGCCGCTTGGTACGGGTGATTACCGTACACGGTGGTCACCGGTACGCATTGGCGGAGTAGGGTACCCATCCAATACGGATCACGGTGGTCACCGGCGGGTCCTGGAGCGGTCCCCAACAGCGGTCCATCATGGAGCCCACACGTCCATGCCGCCCGCTGGCATGGCCACCGGTTGTGAGACCGGTCCAGCCCGCCCTGGCGCGCACCTTGAAACCGGTCGGGGCCGCTCCCTCCTCTCCGTCCCCTCGTTCCCCTGCCTCCCCTCCACACGCCCGCCAGCAGCTGTCCATGATCTCGGCGTACTGTCCCCGCAGCCAGGACAGGTCGCGCAGGTCGCCGAAGAGGATGCCCCTGGAGCAGTGGAAGGCGGACCGCCGAGGGCGGAGGGCGGACGGCGGAGACGAGGCAAGGGGCAACGCAGGGCAGTGGGTGGGTGCAAGGTGAAAGGAAGGGAAGCGGCCCCCGGCCCGCCGGGAGCCGCAACTGGAGCGGAAGGGGTCACACAGGGCCCTCTTGGTTCTGTCGCACCAGGGCGGTGCAAGCAGACTGCCGAGCCCGGGCTCCTCCTCCCCCCCCCACACACACACACATCGGTATCCACCGGGTGCACGTATGCGCCCCTCGACAGCCCCGCCGCCCCGCCCAGCCAGTCGCGGAAGAAAGGTGCCCTAGGGGACGAATCCGGGAGCACGCCGGGGTGGGGCCCGGGGGCCGCGTGACAGAGGCCACACGGATGGACCACACGGATGGACCACACGGATGGACCACACGGATGGACCACCAGATATTTGAGCAAACATAGGGATAAGCTCGAGAAGCGGCCCAAGAAGCGAGAGAGCGCTTTCAGTGCGGACAGTGATCCACGCACCTGTGTTTGACGGTGAGCTCCATCATGACCCGTGGGTCACCAGCCAGCGGGAAGAACTCCAGCCCAGCGCTTCCCACCAGGCTGCGGTACGGCAAGTGCGTGGCGAGTCGTACGTGATGGCCGTGGCTCCGGAGCCGTGCACCGAGGGCGGTGGCGGGCTGCACATCGCCGCGTGTGCCCGCGACCTGGAACAGACGGGTGGCGAGTTAGGGTTTATGGCGTGGGGAAATAG
Organism: Eudorina sp. 2006-703-Eu-15; assembly: GCA_003117195.1. Lineage (NCBI taxonomy): Eukaryota > Viridiplantae > Chlorophyta > Chlorophyceae > Chlamydomonadales > Volvocaceae > Eudorina > Eudorina sp. 2006-703-Eu-15. Next base: position 710,914 of record BDSI01000020.1, read on the forward strand.
CGATGGCGTGGAGATGTAGCGATGGCGTGGAGAACTAGGGATGGCGTGGGTAACTAGGGATGGCGGGGTCCGCTATAACAGCCGAGGCCTCCTTTCAAGGGGAAGGAGCACGATGGGCGTACAGAATGGCGGCCACAATTAAAACTGCCCGATGGCATGTGAACGGGTGTGAAGGCGTCCAGGGGAGCGCGGCACCGCACCCAGCCATGAACGAGGCTCACCATGATCAACACGTTCAGCGGTGGCACATTGCCGTACTCCCCCATGCACTCGTCGTACGACATGACCTCGCCGTCGTGGAGCGTTGAGTTTCCTGCCCCCGGGCCCTGCGCTGCTGCCCCGCCGCCGCCGCCGCCGCTGCCGCCGAACAGATCCGTGGGTGGCTGGTGGCGCGCCCACACGTTCCGCCGGACGAACTCAAGGCGCGGCGCTGCTGCGCGGCAAACACGCGGTCCAGGGGCGGGTCACCAAGGGGCACCAAGGGGTAGGGGTCCTTGGCCTCCATGCATGGTCATATGACCCCCGGGGCGGGCGAAGGACACAGTGCTGCCGTACAGCATTCTTGACCCCGCACGCACGGCACACTCGGCCAGACACACACACACGTAGCTACATGAGTCCAAGAACCCGCGGACAGATCTGATCTCCAGGGTGGGCACCCTGCCCGCTGGTCTTGAGCCCCATCTCCGTGCCCGCGGAGTGCCTCACCGCCGTCCCCTACCCTACCCCGGAGAGTTACCCGAGCCGCGGTCCCCCGGCCCCATTAGCCATTACCCGCGTGGGAGCTGTCTTTGCCGCCCCGCTGCTGAGGCGCGTCGTGGTGGGTGACGTCACTGCGGCGGTGGACGTTGGGTTCTGTGTCGCCGTGGGTTGAAGCCGTGGCCTTCGCCGTGTGGTAGTAGAGTTGGGAGTGGGGTGAGGCGGCTGCCAGGGAGTTGATGAGGCGGTTGAGGCGGGCGGGCAGCAGCACGAAGAGCGCGAGGAAGGCGCAGCAGCCGGCGGACAGCGCCAGCGCCGCCAGGGTGCGCAGGCCGGCGGCGGCGGGCTGCAGGATGTTGACGGTGATGAGGAACATCTTGGCCTCCTGCTCCAAGACCGCCGCCCAATCTCTCGCTTTACTGTGAAGCCGATTGGGGTTCCTTTCCTCTTACAGAATCACAGGAAGGTCTTTCTGCAACGGCGCTACCGAGCGGAGAGCGCAAACTTGTTTTTCGAGCGCCCTCAGATGGTGGACGCGAACGATGAGATTGGGTTCGAATCAGATTTTGGTCAGACGCGTACGAGTGAACTGATTACGTTCGAGGCAAACCAATTATGTCTCAGAACAACGGCTGCAGGACAGCCTCACGTCGTCGTCCACGTCCGATGTCCCTGCAGTCCCTCTGCGTCACCCTTGGCTTACGACGAGCTGCACGGCACCACGCAATCCAGATACCGGCATTCGCCCAACAGTGGTCATTATCTTCGAATGTTCCACTTGATTACCACATCAACAAGTACATGTTATCTGGTATTCATCTGTTCTAGAAGGAATCGTGCTGGGGAGAGACCCACGGGTCAGAGATTACCAGCGCAGAGACAGTGCCCCTGCAGCGAAGTTTGCCCTGAAGAAACGTTGTCCGTCGGTGCAGAAACTTTACCCGATGGAGATTGGGTTGGTTGAGCCACTTTCAAGACGCGCCTTGCTCCCGGTGGTGATAGCAATGCTCACGAAAGCAACGCTCGTGAAGAGTTGGGCACGAAACGCAAACGACGCGCGAACAGCACCAACGTCGCGTTACACCATTAGGAAGGCAACGTCCTGGTCCTTGACGATTTCCGTGCAAGGCCAGCTCGCGCCGAACCGCAGTCCTGACCGCATCATTCTCTCGGCAGAGCCGCAGCAGGGCAATGCCCACCAGCAAACTACCCGTCATGCCCACGCGCCAGGGTGGCACGCGCGGCAATGCGCGCATGTTCCACTTTTGTGTTCAAATCGATACGGCCGCCGCGTGCACCGACCTGTATCGCTCAACGTCCAACGAATACTGAGCATACCCTGCCCACCCTCCGCCAATCGCCTCACCCCTGCACTTGCTCTCTTCTGCTCCAAACCCAATACTGCGCTAATCGCACCCTGTCAGTGTCTATTATACATTCTATGATGGTCACGCTAAAGGGCATAAGCCACGTGGTTCCATGAACTGCTAGGTAAGTTTGCAGACGCTATGTACGCTCGCCATGGCTGAACTCAAGACGTGAAGAAGCCACCACTCTCATTGCGAATGTAACCCTGCGGGCATGACCACGCCGCATGGCACGCGAAAGGGGGAAACAGGCGGTGACAGGGAGTACATAAATGACATGGCTACCTACAGGTCGTGGCCCCCAACCTCTTTGATCCTCGCGAATATCATAATGAATTCAACACAGTATGCAATACCCGCAATCAGCATAGGTAGAACCCCCGAGTCTGTGAACCTACCGGATGCTTTTGGGTTTGCCGTGGCGGCAGCTTTGGTGTCCGTGAGCCTTCGTGCGTAACTTGTCGGAGTGTCGCATCGTAGGGAACTTCACCTCCATTGCTTAACGCTTGCAACGCGCGTTCATGCTGGTTCTCAGACTTGTCCTCAGCCTTTACGATCGGTGGCTTCTTCATGTTGTTAATGGTCATGGAGTAGTTGCGAACCTGTGGGATTCGCAGGCGCAGAGAAGGCGTGAGACTTATATGGAGAACAGATTACCACCAGAGCCCACCAATTTCCCATCATGTCCCGAATTTTGGGAGGAACTGGGCATACCTGCGCCCTGAGATCCATGATGCAGCAACCTTCCAAGCGAGTATGAGCCGAAAGCAGTTACAGAGCGAGCAACAACAGTGTAGATGTTGAGCACTAATAGAATTGAGGAAATGATATGCTCTATGAAAGTTTGTCGTCTGGTTATGTAGGAACTTGGAAGTTGCATCATTTTCCAAGAGTCGTCGGGTACGAACGATTTTCGGAGCGCGTCTACCATCGAGACGTAGCTGTCGGTTTTCCAGGCGAGGCTACAGCATATTTACATTGGACAGGTCGATTTCGACCCCATTGCTTCTTTTTGATATGGGTCTCCTTGTGCTTCCCGGTGAACGGTTTTGCAAAGATAGAGCGCAACAGTGCAGCATAATTTATAATGTCATAAGCGAAATAGTAATGTTTATAACAACCCAGGCTGCCCCAAACGTGCGTGCACAGCGTTTGACCCCGCTTCCTTCGACCACGCCGAAGCTGCTTGGTACGGCACCCTTCACCTTTCAACGTCTCGGGTGGCCGCCGTGACACACGCGTGCTGCAGAGAATTGGTGGCCACCAGCGTCAAACTACTTCATTCAGGCTCGGTATCTAGCGCCTGTCATCCTCAGAGCGGCCATGTTCCCCACACGCAAGGCGCTCGATCCGGCGGGGTCCCGGACGCTATTCCATACTGATCGTCCATGTCGCCGTCGTGCCCCTGCGGCCGTGCAGCGTCGCCGAAAGGATCTCTGCGTAGGTTGCAGCGGCGCCTCTGCCATGTCGTCCACCCAGGAGTGCGCGGCGCGGCAGGAGAGCAGGGGAACGGGAGCACGGGCAACGGGCCCCGGGTTGCCGAACCCATCCTTGATGTCTGGCCGCACAGTGGGCCGCCCGGCAGCACCCGGCTGTATCCCCAACCCTCAGTGTGGTCGGGCCGTCATGTCCGGTCACCCGGTGGCGTCATCTGTTGTGGGTGGGTGGGTGGATGCGCCGACGAGGGCAGTCGTGCACTTGACAAGCGGGCGCCGCACCCTCTGCGGCCTCGAGAGCAGACAACGGGAAAATGAGGTGCGGCGACTTGTGGGTGCCGGACTTTCCGGGAACGCACAGCGCCGCTTTAGCAGCCGGCTTATCAATCACATGCGGTCACTGTAGCAAGGGCTCGAGAGGCACTACCACAGCGGGTGGGTTGTAGGTTGCCTTTAATGCACCACCCGCGGGCGGATCGCAGGTCGCCGATAGACACTTGCACTGCGTCCAGTAACATCCTGCGCACCAAGGCGCAGTAACATCCTGCGCACTTTCGCAGGCCTGACCCTCCTCATGAAAGCTTGGCCCCCTCTCCTAATGCAGTCCATGCGACCAGACTCACGACACAGTATCCATTGCAAGGCCGGGCAGCCCCTGCACGCCCCCGTGATGTTTCTTTTTTACCCCCTGGTAAACAGCCAACCCAACCGATTCAACCGTCGCGTCCTTCCGAACGGCTGCCCGCCTGCACGCACACCAGCGGCTGTCTCCGCTCCGGGGTTTCTCGACCCTGAGCAAATGTCAACGCGCAGTCCTACGGCACCCGCGGGATGACCCTAGGGCGGCGAAACCGTATCTCATCAACTATGAACACTGGCTCCTGCCTACCACAAACCTCCATTCACCCTGTCATTCTGCCCGTCCTGCCCTCGCGGGGCCGAAAAACACATGACGGCAGGCGCCTGACCCACTGAGCTGGACTGGGGCCCATCAGACTGACGGCTGGCGGGCACGTGGCCCTTGGCCCTCCAGTCAATAAAAAACAGCGGAACCGCAAAAGCGCCCTCGCCCCCTTCCCCGGTGGTGTCCTCGCCGCTCCCGCCCACTCCGCTACTCCCGCCCAACTTGGTGCGTTTCTTGCTCCGTGCGCTGCTCACTGCCCCCCGGCTGTTGCTGGTCCTCAGGCCCCAGCTCTGTCTCCATGGCCTGCAGCTCCTGCAACAGCCGCCGTTCCGCAACGGCCTGCAGCAAGGCAACAACAACGGACGTCGACCGGCGGTACGTTATTTGCAGGCAGCCATCAGCCCATGGACGGCCCTCGGGGGCCTACCCATGGGGGTTCGAGGCGGAGCAATGGTCAAGGCAGCACCTGTCGCCGCGACCCCGCCGACCGCAACCCTTGCCTTGCGCCACCACACCGGCATCCCTCCATTCCCCACGCGGTTGGTTCGTGAATCCCACCTGAAGCAGCGGCGCGTTCTGCGGCATGTTGCAGGAGCAGACGACTGGCTGGCCGAGCTTGAGAGCTTTTTTGAGAGCAGCAGGGGACCGGCGCCGTTGAACAAAGGTGCCGGCCGGCGCCCAGAGAAAGAGCACGGCACCCGGGGTAGTGTTGGAAACGGGGGAGGATGGGTAGGCCAGGGGACGAGCGGGGAGGAGCGACTTAGAGCTAGGGAGGTTTGGCCGGATTCGCGATGCGGGAGGAAAACGCCGCGTGAACGCACAAACTCGTAAACGCGCTGCAATATGACGCGGCCGGGTACAACGGGTGGGTCGTACCACTTAAAACTTGGTTATTGCAGAGGTCTGTGTGGGTGTCTGTGTGCACGCCACTCCTCTCTAGCTGGCCCCCGTCCCCTCCGCCTTCGGAATCCGCCCAAACCCAACTTGGACGTACCAAGTCTTTGCGCCATTGCTGCGCCCTCTCCAACAGCAGTGCTCGTTGGCATCAGCGACGCAATCGCGGGAGCCTTATCCTGCCGCACGGCAAAGAGGTTCGGGGCGTGGCCATGTGCACAGTAAGACATTACTGCAGCCCGGGGTGGGGGGATTATTCCCTGGGCCTACCCGGGGTCACACGGCTGCCTTGTGACCCACAGGCAGAGAGACTCACTGCGGGTGTCTTGATGGCCAAATATAGGTTCCCCAGCTTAGGTCCCACAGCGGAAACCCAGACGTAGTATTGGCGACCGAGGTCCAGGATCTGGAAGTGCAACGCTGCGTCGTGGGTCTGGGTCACGAAATTTCTCTGCCGCACGGTTGGAGTGACGCTTGGACTCGTGCATGACGGCACGTCATTTAAAGGTATGGACTGGCCTTCCTGGACATCCGGAATGCTCGCGGCGAGCCCGCCCATATCGTCCATTGTTACTAAGCAGCAAAAAGTTTTGTGTCACCTGCCGTTGGTTGATCAAGTCAGCAGCCCAATACAGTTCAATAACGTTGATGTCAACTATTGGAGACAGCGTTGTGTCTGTGCTCTGCATGCCGTACCTGCAAGGTATCTCAACCGTCGACACCATCGGAAGACCATGGATACGTGATACGTGATCCTTGCAGGTATTCATTTACTTGCAACAAGCGGGCGACGATCACAGCCGTTTCCGAACAAACGCCGTTGTTGTAAGGATGAATGCTCAACTCAAGCGTTGTTCTCAGCAACGTGCACCATTCCAAAGCTCACAAGCTAGAAATCCTATACACTCTAGGAAATGTTGCAGGCAAAAAGCGGGCACCGTCCGGGCGTTCTGGCAGCAGCTGCTCCCCGGGCGTTCGAAGCCATCAGGACCCTCTGGACCAGCAGAGAAGCCCCTGTACAGGCCGTCCGAGATGGTCACCCTAGGCAGCCTCAAAGTCAGCCCGATGGGCTTAGGGACGTGGTCGTGGGGCAACCGCTTCTTGTGGGGCTACGACGAGAGCCAGGACCCCGAGCTGCAGCAGCTGTTCAACCTCGTCGTCAGCAACGGGGTCAACATCTTCGACACCGCTGACTCCTACGGCACGGGCCGCCTTAACGGCAAGAGCGAGCTGCTGCTGGGCAAATTCATGCGGGAGTACCCGGGCACCGCACGAGTGCGCGACGGTGTGCACATCGCCACCAAGTTCGCGGCCTACCCCTGGCGCATCCTCCCGGGCAACGTCGTGGCTGCGTGCAAGGGCTCCTTGCGGCGACTGGGCTTGGAGCAGCTGTCGGTGGGGCAGCTGCACTGGTCAACCGCCAACTACCAACCGCTGCAGGTACATCGTCATCGCCACAATGCAGCCGTTCCGCGCGGGAGGGCGCGTGTTTCACAGGAAAGGATTGTTACATGTATGCCCTCCTGGACGGGGTGCAGCGTGCAGGGCCACAAGCGGAGATGCACTTGCATGCAGCAGGGGTGGATGGGTGCTCACACTTCAAGCGTCGAGAGCCGGCAGCACGGGGCCTGTACTCCAAACGGTGACATGATGGCAGCAGAGAACCACCCTTCTCCCCACACAATGCTCAGTCGATGTCAGTGCTGGCGCGGGTGCGCACGCGGGGGGGAGAAATTGAGAAAAATAAATAAACCCGCAGAACGAACCCGCGGGGGGGAGGGACGGGACAAAGTCTGAGAGACACGCTGACCACGGGGTCTTTCCCACCGGTGGTTGGGCCGCCCCTACCGCACTGCTGGCCGTCCTGTCGCGCAGGAGCTCGCGCTGCAGGCCGGCCTGGCTGAGTGCTACCAGCAGGGCCTGGTGCGGGAGGTGGGGGTCAGCAACTACGGCCCCCAGCAGCTGAAGAAGATCCATGCGGCGCTGCAGAAGCGGGAGGTGCCGCTGGCGTCCGCGCAGGTGGGTGGGCAGCGGGCGCACGGACGGACTCGGGGTGGGGGCACTGCTCGGCGGTGCGGAATGCGGACAGTGCGCCATGACGCGAGCGGGCGGTGGCGAACGTGTGTTTAGAGAAGAGACCCGCCCGACCCAAACCAACGTGAACGAATGGGGCCGAACGTGTGTGTGCGGGGTTTTGAGCGGGGGCCGCGCCGCACTGATTGTGATGGTGTAACAGCACCGCATTGGAAACCAGTTAAGACGTCTCTTCCACGTCCGCCCTCTGATCCCATCCCTGACCTGTGCCTCCCTCATCGCCCAACTCACATGACGCGCATGCGCACCCGCGGTCTCACTTTATCGCGTTATCCCTCACCCTCCTCCTCATCTTGAAATCGGTTCCGCAGATCCAGTTTTCGCTGCTCAGCTGGAACACGGCGCAGCAGGACCTCAAGGTGGGTGAGGGGCCCTGGGGGCCTGCGTGGGGGCTGCGGCTGCGGCGATAGGCTAGTACCTAGTAACTAGCCATGGTCTGTCCGGCCCTCTGAGAGGACGTTTTGGGAGTGCACGTGCAATTGTCGAGAGCTCGTTTGGATGCCCTCGTGGGCGGCCGCCATGGCCCCAGGGTTTGGGGCGTGTCAGGGGGGTTACATTGAAAATTGGTACAGGAAAGTGGTCGACATGTCCGGGTGGTGTACGTCCTGGGAGGGGCAGCGCCGCAACGCAGCTCGTCCTCTACCTCGGGCCCTTGCGGCGACGCGAGGCGGCCTGTGGTAATAAGCACGACCTGACGTTTCGTGCGACCTGCTCTCTCCCTCTCCCCCCCTCCCTCGCTCGTCCCTCCTCCCCCTTCCCCCTGGTCCTCCCCCCGCACCCCGCACCCTGGCCCCCGCAGTCCCTGTGTGACGACCTGGGTATAACGGTCATCGCCTACAGCCCCCTGGCGCTGGGGCTGCTGTCAGGTGGGGACCCACCCACCCACCAGGCTGCGGGGGAGGGGCGGGGCCGCGAGGAGACACCGGCGGGGAGGCACGAGCGAGCGGCGACGCGCTCCGACGACTGCTCCCACTCTCTCGCGCCCCCAGCCCTCGTCCCGCCAGGGTGGTGGTGTGACCCCGGGGGACGTAGGGCCGGCTTTCAGTGTAGCCGTCGCTCCTGATGGCTGGATGGCGGATGGCTTGCTGCCTTGCACGGAGCACGGTGCCGTCCCCCCCTGTCGCCCCTGCGCCGTCCATCCACTGTCGCGCCCATCGGTTCCCCGGTGTGGACGGGATCGCCGCAACCCTCGGACCCGCACCCCACACCCGCAGGCAAGTACTCCGTCGAGGCAGGCGGCCGGCTGCCCGAGGGCCCCCGGGGTGCCCTGTTCAAGCAGCTGCTGCCCGAGGTGCAGCCGCTGCTGGAGGTGGTGGGGGAGGTGGCGCGGGAGCGGGGCAAGACACCCTCGCAGGTGTGTATTGCTACATATGGCATACTTTGGACAAACGGCCTTGGACGTGTGCGTTGTGCGCGTCGCTGAGCCCGGGGCAAGTCGGGGCAGGGCAGGGAGGTTGTCCCGGGAGGCTGCCCAGGGAGGCTGTCCACGGAGGCTGCCCAGGGAGGCTGTCCAGGGAGGCTGTCCACGGAGGCTGTCCACGGAGGCTGCCCAGGGAGGCTGCCCAGGGAGGCTGTCCAGGGAGGCTGTCCAGGGAGGCTGTCCAGGGAGGCTGTCCAGGGAGGCTGTCCAGGGAGGCTGTCCAGGGAGGCTGTCCAGGGAGGCTGTCCAGGGAGGCTGCCCAGGGAGGCTGCCCAGGGAGGCTGTCCAGGGAGGCTGTCCACGGAGGCTGTCCACGGAGGCTGCCCAGGGAGGCTGCCCAGGGAGGCTGTCCAGGGAGGCTGTCCAGGGAGGCTGTCCAGGGAGGCTGTCCAGGGAGGCTGTCCAGGGAGGCTGTCCAGGGAGGCAACGGGGACGGGGTGACGCACACGCCCTGTGGGGTGTGAAGTGTGAACCCTGAGCACCCGGTGGTGGCGGTGGTGACACCACCTAACCCCTGGGGTCAGGGGATCGGTCAAAGGCTCCCAGGGGGCGCCCGTCAGGTTGGGGCCCCGCGGGCAGGTCACAGGATCCGCGCGAGGTGCTGCTGCAGTGAGACAGCCACCCGGGGAAACTCTGTGTCTCCGTTTGAAGGAACTCCGGGTGACCTTCGCGTCCGCCAACCGCTTACCCGCATCGCACCCCCGCCCTCTCCCCCCCAGGTGGCCATCAACTGGTGCATGGCCAAGGGCACGGTGCCCATCCCTGGAGCCAAGGACCTGCCGCAGGCCAGGGAGAACCTGGGGGCGCTGGGCTGGCGGCTGGGGGCGGGGGAGGTGGCGGAGCTGGACGCGGCGGCGGCGAGGATCAAGAAGGGCATGGTTCAGAACATCTTCCAAACGAAGTAATCGGGTGGGCGGAGGAGTGGGCGGGTATAGGAAATTGGTGGGCATGTCCAAACTGCGCGAGTGGGTGGGTGGCTAACGACGAAATGCGGCCCGGACCGAACCCGGACGAACCCATCACAGTCGCAGGGGGAGGGGCGTGCGTGGAGGGTGGCAAGGAGCTGCATTTACACACACATATGCGCGTCATGGGGAAGGGAGATGGGTTCGGCGGCGATGGAATGTGTGGCTTGCTCGGGATGAGGCGGTGGTGGGGTGGTGGGTCGGGCTCCCTCCCTCCCCCCCTCCGGGGCTACTGGGTGATCGCTGCGCTGCCGCTGCCGCGGGCTGCGGCCTTCCGGCCGCCTCCTCGTTTCGCCCCCGCATCCGCCGGGTGGCCAACCGGGTACGCGGTTGCTCCGCGGGGCATAATCACCTGGTGGTGTGCGAGCGCGGCCATGTATATTGAGTTGAGAACCGTAGGGGGGTGTGCTGGGTGACGGCCGTGAGGTTCACTGTGGGCCCCAGCTGCGGGGTGGCCTGGGGACTCCTAGCGGGCTCTTGGGCATACATGCCCTCGACGTGTTGGATGGGTGGTCGGAGGGTCAGAGCCGCTGTAACGGAGGTGGCAGCCTTCCGGGCAGCTTCGCGGACCTTCTCCAGCGGCCAAGTAGCGCCACACAGCAGTCCGGGCCGTCGCTGTCCGGGCGGTCGAGGGGCAGGTCGGGGGCATGAGGTACATACAGGGAGCGCATGCCCACAAGGAACGGCGGTCCGCGGGGCGCTGGTCTTGCTTCTGTGGGGGGTTCCTGCCCGGGGGGATTTTGACACCATGCTTCCCGGGTAGGGTAGGGTAGGGTAGGGCAGGTTTGGGTAGGGCAGGTACCGTACCCTGTTGTCGAGGCCAGTTGCGACCCTTTCGCGGATTTCTGCCCGTCCATGGGCCCATTGGTACGGTAATCCCAGCGGGTGCACACCTCGGGTCGTGATTGTTTGCTGGGTGCTTGTGCACATTGTTGCTGTCGCCGGTGTATTCACTTGCTGTACCAGTGGGGTGGGTGGCCCCGGGGCTGCCTGCGCCCTGTGCGCCCCCCCCCCCGCCCCCATGTTGCGGTGTGACGATATGAGGGAGGACGCGATGGAAAGTGTTCGGCCGTGTCCCGGGTCAGAGCGAGGTTTGCTTGTGGCTCGATGCATCGTGAGTTCGTGACGGACGGGGCATGGGTCGCTGACATGTTCGCTGTCGCTGCCACCGCTGCACAGTGTCAGATGCGCGGCTATGTGGGTGTGTCGGTTGCGTGAGGTGAGGCGAAGGGGTCCCGTCATGCCGCTGCAGGACGACCCCACCACCCCCAGGTTTACGTGGTACTGCGGGTCTGTGCTGCATTGCATGCATGCACGCACTAGGCACTACCCAGCCACACACGAAATGTGACCAGTGAGCTCCCAACGCGTTATCCTCCTGCGCTCCTGCACTTCAAGACCTCACCGGATCAGACCAGATAGATCAGTGGCCGATCGCGAGTGACCGGCTGCTGCAGCCGCGCGCCCACCCCCCTCAGCAAGGCCCACGTAAGCGGGGCCCCCTCCCGCCCTCACGACGCCCTGCTGCCATTTACCGCCGAATCACACCTCCAAAGGACATGCAGTCCACAACATCGCAGCAGGGCATCGTCGCAACATCACTGACAGCCAGCATCACTGACAGCCAGTCGAAACGGACGCCACGCACCCGTCCTGCCACCGTCAGATCCGCCGGGCCCGGCTCCCGGAGGCTGTGATCAGTTCCCCGAGGGGGCGCTCCCCGAGGCAAGTGCAACGCGGAGCAGTGTACGGCAGTGCCATGTACGGTGCGGCAGCGGGGGGCGGGGAATGAGTTGCAGGCCGCAACCCAACTACCGAACAGCCAACAGGGCTCGCGCCCGCCCGCCCTCACGCCGAGGTGTCTCATCCCGAGCTGGCGAACTGGCGGGAGTTCTCCGCATTCAGGATCTCAATCCAGTAGCCGTCGGGGTCGCGGATGAACGCCAGGCCTGTGCGCCAGGGAGCGAGGGGCCGGGGGCCAGGGATGGGGTGTGCAAGGTAAGGCAAATCCTGGAGGACACCAGCACAATGGCGAGCCCAGAGTAATTCAACACAGGGGTGGGAGGGGAGCCCCGCGTTCGGGTCTGGTCAACCCGTCGCGGCGGCACTTTGCTGACCTCAAGCCTCGGGACGTCGGGAGGTCGCCCGGAAGCGGTTCGGGCGCCTGGCCCCGAAAGGGCCGCTCCGGCTATAACTCCGGCATGCCTCGTGCCGACGTTGCCGGCCCCCCCCCACGCACACACGATGCCCCACGGGGGTCCCGGGGACCGGCTGCCCCACCCTGCCTGCCTACACGTTCTGGCCGTCTGTCGTACACTGAAGACCACCACACAGGGCAACTGAACACGCGGGGTCGTAACGTGCGCCATGTGAACCAGAGGCCGCCCGCCCAGCCACCCACCCTTCATCTTCCCGTCGTCCGGCTTCTTCTGGAACGCCACTCCCAGCCTGGTGAAGGGAAGGGGAAAGGACGGAACGAGCCAGGGGGCGGTGGGGCGGGTCGGGGGGACGGGGGGGCGTGGATGGCAGCAGCGACAGGGGCTACGCAGGGAGGGAGGGAGGGGTCACAAGCACCGGCAAGGAGGATCACGTACCACCCACAGGCCCGCACGCCCTTCGGCGCACACACCGGCTTCACGTCAAGGCCACACCGGCGGTATGGGAGGGAAGCGACGCGACAGCGCGACAGGAACTGAGGTAGCCGCCCATTCACATTTTGGGCCCACGATCACGACCCCACCCAGCCCACTTCCCCCCCCCCGAGGCTGGGGCCCGCACTCACTCCTCGAAGCGCTTGCACGCCGCGTACACGTCGGGCACCGAGATGCCGATGTGGCCGAAGCCCCGCGGGTCGGAGTTGCCGTTGTGGTAGCCGGCGAAGTTGGGGTCCGACTCGGTGCCCCAGTTGTGGGTCAGCTCCAGGCACGCCTTCTGGCGGAACATCCACACGGTCTGGAGGGCGGGTGGGTGAGTGGGCGGGTGGGTGAGTGGGCGGGTGGGACCTTCCATGTACGTGATGTGGGGCAAGGGCAGCGGAGCGTGGGGCTGGGGCGCATCCCGTGTTGCAAAGTGCCGCCTGTTCCCCTCCCTCCTATGGCTGCACTGCCGGGAAAATTATGGCGCGCTTGCGCCGTGCTCCGGACGTGACGTGCCCTGCAGTGCCCTGCAGTGCCAGGGACTGGTGGCGAGGGGTGCACCTCCCAGAGGGGGCAGCCGCGGGGATGGAATGGCTGGCAAGCCTGTTCGCCACTGGAGTCAGCACATCCCCCTGCTGAGCTGAGCTGAGCTGAGCGGCTGCTTTCCCTCCGCTTCAGCACCTCCCGGCTGCTCATGTCGCCCGGGGGCCCCGCGTGCCGAACCAGGTGGGGGCGGGAAGCGAGGTGGCAAAGCGACGCAGGCACCCGCGCTGCCGCACTGCGATCTGCTCGTGTGCCCCTCCCTGCCGTAACCACAAGCCCTCCCTGCATGTGGTGTGTAGCTCTCCCGCACCCTCCCAGCCACCCATCCACCCTGCAACCCAGCCCGAGCCCCAGCCACCCAGCCAGCCACCCCCCCGCCCAGCCAGCCACCCTCCCAGCCACCCAGCCCGAGCCCCACACCCTGGACCCACCCACCCACCCACCCACCCACCCACCCACCCACCCACCCACCCACCCACCCACCCACCCACCCACCCACCCTGGACCCACCCACCCACCCTGGACCCACCCACATTGGACCCACCCACCCACCCACCCACCCACCCACCCACCCACCCACCCACCCACCCACCCTGGACCCACCCGGTCACCGGCGTCCTCCGGAATGTCCTGTGGGGGAAGGAGGGTCGGCAGGGGGGTACGTCGTACGGGCGAGTGAGGGGACGTGGCTCAGGGAGGCGATGCCATCAGCCAAGTGGGCCATCAGAGGAGGGGTCCTTCCTTCCCGCGCGCTGTCGTCTCCCCCTTGGTGACCGTGCCAGCACTCGCCTCTCCCCTCCAACCACAAAGCACACCATAACCCAAGACCGCCTGTTGACACCTCCCTCGCTGTACCCCGCTCCCCGCTCTCTTCCTCCCGGGCCGTTACGGCGATCAACCCACACACAGACAGTAAACGACACATCCACAAGTCGCCAACGCTCAGCTCATGTCAGCCTCCACCGCCCTCCGACGCCCCACAGCGGCCGGGACCTGCGCAGCAGGGGGCCACGAGCCTCCGCGGGGGACCCATCCGCCACCCCAGTATCTCATGCCATCGCCAGTAATATCGCAGGCTCCCCCTCGTGTGTCTCAGCGCCCGCACCAAGTCTAGGCGCCCCCACCAAGCGCCTACCTACCCCCGTCCCTCCTCCTCCTCCCCGGTGAGCCCGCCCTCGCCCTCACCCTCACCCTCACCTTGAGGTCCTCGTACCCCAGGAAGTAGAGCGAGAACTTCATGTCCGGGAAGTCCAGCTTGGCGAGCAGCCTGGGCCGTACAGGGCCGTACAGGGAGCACGTGAGGATCCCTCACAAGCCGGACTGTTCCGGTCAGGGCGGAGAATATCTCGGCGGTGAGCTCAGCCGCAGCCGCCGCACAAACGGACGGCGAGCACTGTCAGTGTGCATCCTCGCCTCTCTCCAGCTGGCTGTGTGGTGCACCAAAGTTCTACGATGCCTTGCCTCCTAACCCAATACCCCACCCCCGACTGGCCCTCCCCACCTCATGCCCAGCACGCGCGTGTAGAAGTCCAGCGACTTGACCGGATCACGGATGCGGTACATGGTCTGCAGCGACCGGGGTACGCCCGGCGTTGTGTTAGTGCACGGCATGGATGGGCATATTTGAGTGGTCATGACTAGGGCGTCACGCCCCCATCTGGGACGGCAGGAAGGTCTGTTCGGGTTGGATCTGGTGAGCGCACACGGGTTGGGCGGTTTGTGGGTGGCAGTACCCAGTTGCAGGGAGCCAAGGCGTCCAAGCTTCGGAGAACTGCTCGCGATGTTTCCCCGATTCACAGTGCGCGAACGATTTGCGCAGGTGCTACGATGGGCGGCCCTCGTCGGCTGACCCAGCTCACCTGCTGGAAAACGAAACCCTGGGTGGCTGGATCTGGGTTGGCACAAACACCAGGCACAGATTGAAGCTCTGAAAGGGAGGCCATTTTGACGTGAGAGCGTGAGGTGCCCCACTTCAATGGACGAACGCCTGTGAGTCGTGACCATCGCGTGTTAGATCGACAGGAGAAACATGATCAGCCAAGCATCAGCACATCAGTAGCCAAGATTTGCTTGATTACATTTTATGCACTTACAACGCGGCAATCTAGCGCAAGGTGCGCAAAGACGGGTCGCTGACGTAGAGGTGTTGCAACGCGACGCCACACGCATTGGGTTTGAGCTATTTAAGCTCCACAAAGTAGCTATACAGGGCTATAATGTACCCAATTCAAATTGTAAGGTGCATGGCAAAATCGCTAGACGTGCCGTACATTTTCTAGGTCTTTCCTCTCTATCATACCGAGTTTGCGTAATTTAGCTCGCAACTGACTATAAGCTGTTGTGCTGCGCGCATAAGTGAGATAACAGCTCAATTGCACCGGTGTCCTCATCCTTTTGTTTTTGTTACAGCACAATTTCCAATCAAATATACATAGCTCAGCAGCTTTTAATAAATGCTTACGTTAGGAAAATGGAATGATACTCTTATTGCGAGGTGACTCGCTTTAGAGCGAGACTTCAGCTTTGACAAATCGGGCTTCAGTAGCGGAAATTGAAAATGTCTTTCGGGAAGCCTTCCGGCAACAACAAAAAAGATGGACTTGCCTCTCTTAGTAAAGAAACCCAAGAACTGCTTCAGGGTAGGTCGACATGGCCGGACTTTAATGTATTTGCCTATCGTGAGGGTTGACTGCTTGATCCCTTATCTACTCTCATGTTATCAGGCGTCATGAAGGACCGTGGCTTGTCTCAGCGTGCACTTCAAGACATTGCGGGCAGCTTGCAAAGTATGTGTTGCCGTTGTAATCACGGAGTGGGGCAATTTCAGGCGAGCTTGTCAGAAGGGACTCGAGGCCGGGATGAAATCGTCCCTGGAAGCGGGAGTTGCGGCGCGTTGCATGCCGTTACTGCTGAGCGTGCGAGCGACACCTGGGTGTTGTTGTCAGCGCCTTCGTAAGGCACTGACCAGGGGTCACATGCCTCCACATCATATTCATGACGTGCATGGAGACGCGTCTCTGCACTCTGTGTAGCGTGCAAGTTGCCGATCTGGTTGCTGGTTGACCGACCCATGGGTCGCTCATTTTTGACAGCCGGGTTTCCCAAATGAGCGTCTGCCAGGATTGTCAGAGATGTCGCGGGTTCATAAGCACAGGGCTCGTTGTTTGGAATGATGAGGGATCTTACACTCGTCAGCTCCAGGGCGTCCCCGTGGGTGGACGAGTCAGCACACACGTGGCAGCGGCGGTGGCTGGTGTGCTGCGAACACGTGCTGGCTAATGCAAATAACAAAGACCAAGGAACGCTCCTGAGAACGCGCCCCATCTTTGCCTACCTCATCGTTACAGGGGGCGATTCCGCCTGGGTCAGCCACCTCAACTCCGGCACCGCCTCCTACCAGGCCCCCAAGAGCAAAACTAACAACCTGGTCAAGGTGCCCAAAGTGGGCGCCGGCGGGCCGGGCCGGGGGCCTGCCCTGGCACCGCCTCTACCCGGCAGGTAGGAGGTCACGGGCGTCGTTCCAGGGCGACGGGCTGATCCGCGCCTGGGGCGCTGCTGCCTGTGCTGGACCGGGGGCGACGGTGCCCCAAGGGCCATCTTTTGTCTTTTTCGGCCTTGCCGTAGATTTTCCGCCTTCCTTTCCCCCAATTACTGCCAAGTCAAGTCAAGCACAGCGCTGGGCCTCGACGTGCGGGGCTACTCGCTGCCTGCTTGTAATTTTGTGTGGATGTATGTACCGGCGCTATCCGGGTCGTCTGCTGTGTCGGTGCCGATAATCGCCCCGCGGCTCGGGGCCCGTTTCTTTCTCCGCGCATGCAGGTTCAGCGGTAAGAAGATGCAGCAGGAGATCCTACGGGACACGCCGCCCGAGCGGGAGCTGTTCCAGGGCGGCGCACCGGCACCCGACCGGGAGGCGGAGAAGGACCGGCTGTCCAAAGTGGTGGGTGGCTGGGTGCGCGCCTACCTGGGCCTGAGCCTGGCGTAGGTCTAGGCCTAGGCCTGGGCTGCTGCTGCCTGCCCGCGCAAGAGGGTGGTCAGGGTGTGGCTGCACCAGTGCGCAGTTTCGGGAAAATTGCGGGAGGAGGGGGATTCAGATGCGGGATGAGCGATGCAATAGGGCTAGGGTGGTACGGGACGGGCCCGACTGCCAATCCATCTTGCAACGGGACTGACAGTCGTTGCCAACAGCATTGCATTGTCCCTGAGAGGCAGCTCGCCGCAGTCAGCAGAGGGAAATGACCGTCTCATTCATGATGACGTAACGGTGCGCGCACATGCCTTTGATGTCTTCCCGTGTCCATGACCGCACTCTTCCCCTCACCACCAGATGGAGCTGGGCGCCAAGGGGGTGAGGGAGATGGAGGCCAAGATGGAGGCCATGAAGCGGGAGGCCAAGGAGCGGGCGGAGCGGGCTAAGCGGGTGGATGTGCGCGAGGAAATGATCGACCAGGTCAGGCGGGCGCGGATGGAGGCGGCACCAGCCGCTGCGCTCCCGTTGTTCGTGTATAGTGTTCCTTTCTCTTCCCTAGTATCCCGACTCGGGCCTGTTGCCCCAACGGCAGATCAACAGGCGGCGGTGGCTACGGCACCGGGTCCCCGGTATTTCTCTCAGCATTCTGTCTGCCCTGCCGTCGTCCCCTGCGGCCGTGTTCCGGGTTGCGGGGCAGGCACCTGGAGCCAGGATGCAGAGCGGCATGGCTTGGCCATGCGCCGGAGTTCCACGGGTTATGGGGACGTGTACTGCAGGCCTGACCACTAAACCCAATTTCGGATACGGGAGACCAACCCCTCCGCGCCGCCCCTGCCGCGACCCCGTGCCGTGCCATGCCTCCTCCAACCCTCCCTCCTGTCCCCCCCTTTCCCCCAGATCGTGGACGAGGTACGGGATCGATTAACCTTCCTGGAGTCGATGCGCGCCGCGGGCCGGGCCGCGCAGTACGAGGCGCAGATCCGCGGGGAGGTGGCGGTGCGGCTCAAGGAGCTGGAGAAGCTGGGGGTGCCCGTCAAGCAGCAGGCGTGAGGACGGAGCGAGCCATCCACCTGGCGGGTTGGGTAGCTAGATAGGGGGCGATCGACCTGGGTGCCCTGCTGGCATACGTGGCACCGGTGCCGTGGACGGAGCATGGCACTGCGCGGTGGAGCCGCCTGGCGGGTTTGTTGGGTGCGACCCGGGTGCCCTGCGGTCATACACGTGGCACTGGAGCCGCCCGCCGGGCGTGGGTCTGGTGACGGGCGGCAAGAGGAAGCAAGCGGGTCGGGCGGCGTACGGCGGCGTAAGGCAGCGTAAGCAGCACGCGGCTTGGCACCACGTACATCGTGTTTCATGTGTGTACAAGTTTCGAGGCAAGCCGAATGACACTGCCTGCCTGAGATAGACTTCTCTCCATCCCTCCACTCTCTGTCCGTCGCTCCTCACTTCTTGAGGATAGTCTTGAGGATAGATAGACGGAAGGACATTGTCACCAGATGCCAGGTCGCTTGTTGCACTGGCAGGCGGCCATGGTATGTGCGGTTTCTTGACGCTGGTCTTTGTTATTGATGATGTTACAGTGGACCCCGCGGGTCATCGGTAACAGCTATAGCTGGTCTTTGCTATGCATGTAGCTCTATCTCTAGGGGACATGCATGTGCGTCCGGGCGCCTGCTGCCGCACATGCGCACTGACGGCCTGCATATGCCTTGTGAATCGTGACGGCAAGGAGTGCCGCTGAGAAGAGCGAGTCGCGGCCGCCAGCGAGCGGAGCTTTGACAGCAGATGAGGTGCAGACGTACAATACCTAGGGGTGTGATGAGGGTTGCGGTCACTAGTGTGTGGTGCGGATGTGCGTGCACCGGCCCGCCGTAAGTACGTACGTACGTGTATGTCCACCCTACCTGTGCGTGCTCAATGCATCCTGTCGCGTACGTCCGTGCGCCTCGCTCATAGCAAGTTCCTTCCTCCCGTCCTTGCGTGGAGAGGGAGCCCGCACTGAGCACCGGGCGGGGGTGCCGTATGTGCTGCTGGCCATACTGTACATCGCTTGACGCGCCAGCTCGCCCTCCGGATGAGAGCGGCGGTCGGTGTATGTTCCGTCGGACTTCGTTGGAGGCACGCTCATCATTATGATCATGTGCCGATGAGGCCGTGGTAACACCGTCGCAGATGCATGGATGGCGGGGTTCGTTGAGGCCACGAAGTTCGGCGGCGGCCGGGGCGTGGCCTAAACTGCGTGCCACGTATGTATAGCGGTGAATGAGGTGCAACAGCGGCGTGCGTGCGAACGTGGCATTCGCATGATCACGCAGGCGTATGGTAAGAGGTTGGCGCTTGGCGGCATATGACACTAAGCGGCGGTTGGTGCGGTACCCCAGCCAGCATCTATCTGGCGCAAATCTCAGGCATTCCCGTGAACAGGCCCTTTAATCACAGACGGTCATCTTCCCATTCTAAACCCGTAAGAAACTTTAAAGTTAGTTCACTGATGAGATAAAGATTATTGTGAGGATTTTGCGGAGAAACGGTCGTGGCGGACTGGAATACCGTTCGTAGCCTACCGGATAAAAACTTCGCACCCGAACGCGTACGACGAACCTATGTATACAAAGAAAGCACAATCACATTATTCCAGCCTATATACAGACATAAATCAGGTATTATACGTGCAGTTTTTATGCTCACGTCCACGTTCGCTTCATTATCGTCGGCACTCGGAAAGCCGATGCTAGGATTCATCAACAGGCTTCTCGTTGATCATGGGCTAACTAATGCGCATTCGCCCGTTGAGCCCTTAGGCGGACGACGATGTCCCTGCCGGCGTCAGCTGGTCCACTGCCAGCCCTTGCCAGCTCGTCTGCCTGTGCGTAGATAACAATGGGCCAAATTTGTTGTGAGAAGTTCAATCACAGTATAGTGGCCCAGTTGCGCCAAAGGTCGTCACACATACCGGCCTGGTCAGGCCTGGTAGTTATTGGGAGAAGCTCATCGTATACTACAATAGGTAACGTCGGAATAACAATTCTACTTATCGCGCAGTACGCCCAGAGTGTCGACAGCCATATTTAGTCGCCACAGCTGTAGCTTCCCCTACTGTAATTGCGCTCCCTCGTGCAATCCCAAACTTCAACCCACCATATTGGCGCGGTTCAGGACCGCCACCATATAGCTCCGCGCGCATCGCCAGAATGTAATGTAACCGTTACAAGGTGGACCCGTATCCCGACCGGGTGTTCCAACGGGCCCAGATAGCTCGTAGGTGCCTCGTCTCACCAACCCCTACCAAGGACTGCGCACCCATCCTCCATCACCCGCGGGGGGGGTCACGCAGCCATACCGGCCACTACACCAGGTTACCAGCGCGCCTGGATGGCCTCTCCTGGAAACCGCGCCAGACCCGCCTATTCACACGGCGGTGAGGGGACGGGGATTCGAACCGCCGCTCTGGTATGCTGTGAATGTGTGCGCAGCCGAAGGTTCTTCGCAAGTTTTCCTCTGCAAGCAAGGATGCGCTGCAACAGCTCCTATACCGTACATGGAGGCCACGGTTACCGCGAAAGAGCAAGCAAATCAGGGCCTCCGGGAGCAGCATGCGCAGGACATGGAGCTCCATTGCAACGACAATTGGCAACAATTGTCGTCAGCCATGTTTAGTCGCTACAGCTGTAGCTTCCGCTGCTGTAATTGTGCGCCCTCAGCAATCCCAAACGGCAATCTCTTCAACCCACCAGCTTGGCGCGGTTCAGGACAGCCACCATATAGCTCCGCATCGCCAGCTTGTTGTCATTGGTGTACGTCATGATCATCTCAGTGAGCTGTCGTACGGCCGCCTACAGATTGCCCTCGTTCTCGTAGACGAGGGGCAAACCGCACTCCGCCAACCCCGGAATGAAAGCAGGTGGCTCGCCCGGCTGCGCACGGGGTTGGTTCCCCAGAAATGGATCAAGCCAAGCACGGGGAAGCCAGCTTGTTGTCATTCAGCCAGAACATACACTCCTTTATCAAAATTAAGGTAGCTTCGGCCGTCGCCGTTGGCTGTCACCGATGACCCGCGGGGTCCGCTGTAACATCCCTAATTAAAAAAACATCCCTAAGAATAAGTTGCAGTGGGCCCCGCGGGTCATCGGTGACAACCGCACGTGGCGCACCGGACAGGGTCCACAAGTGCACCAAAGCACACCCCGCACCCACTCTACCAGGGAACCACCCCGTTCCTGAGAACCAACCACACGCAGCCAGGGATAAAGCCCGCTCAGGGGAAGTTCGGCACCAGGGCGGCCCTATTAGCGAACCACGCACCACCCCAGTCAAGGCGGGCACACGTCTCCGGCGGTGGCCCGTAGTCTTGTAAAGCAACGGGGGCTCGTGAGTCACCATCAGGGGCATGCCCGTGCCGCCCCATCGGGTCGAGCGACAAACCTCCCTACCCTATCAAGAGCACAGTCGCCCCGTCCGCCCGCGACCCCACCAGCCACCACTCAGCGCCCACTGGGCTCCGGCTAAGTACCCTGGCCTGACGGCACAGGGCCATGTCACACAAGACGGTCGTCCTGCACCTTCAAGATGGAGTGCGTGGCCACAGTCGGTGTTCCCACGCAGCTCTGCGACCAAAATGACCACAGTGGATACCCAACAAAGTCCAGCAACTCTCTGTGTTTCAGGGCGTTTTATGCGTTTTTCGCATCACGTGAGGAGATAGCGTCGGCAATTTATCTTACGTTTCTCATGGTGTGGATTCGAAATCCAAAAAGCATGCTCTGTTCGCAAATCATGCAGTTCACATGGCGAAAGCTTCTGATTCTGCTTCGTTTCAGTCGTTCTACTATTAGCGTAGCGTACGTCAGTATCTGAGTTAGCTCACCAGTTATGTCGTCTCGCGACCCTTCCGCCTGTCATCCGGAAGATTGGTTGCCGCTAAAGCCCGGTATCAAAGGCCAGAAAGCCGTAAGGCTGCTGTTGGGGCCTTCTGAAAAATTAGAATTCAGAAACTTGAAGGCTGCCCGTAAGGACGGGGTCGCATTGTTGACTGAGAGAAAACGAGGACTAGGCAAAGCCCAGGCAAGAACCAACGTGTTCTTACGACGCACCCATCGAGGTTTTCAACTTTTCCTTCGGTTTGTATCATGTGCAGCGCGTCCCAGTTCAGCAATCCGCCACACCAGCCAAGGGACTCTTAGGTAAATAATTGCGAGCTCTCAAATGAGTTTACGATATCATCAGTAAAAGAATTTCTGCCAAACTTCATGTTTATTAACGCAGGGACAACGGAGGCTGTCAAGGCGAAGCAAGCCCACAGTTTCCGTCGCACTCCTGCACGGAGGGTAAGTCTCCCGCTGCAGATAAGCATTATTTATATAGACGTCTTAACCGCGATCGGTGCAGGTTGTCGCAATTCGATCGGACAAACCCACGTTGCCAACTGCGCACTGTTTGGACACGACCGGAAAGACTGGCAACCAGGGCCGACACCCTGATACCCTGGGATACAGCGGCTTGGCGACGGGTAAGAGTAAGAAGGACGCTGTCCTCAGCACTTGTTCACTGTCGGCGTGGGGTTCGTGCTGTTCCGTGCTTCTTCTAGCCTTTTCCAGCAGCGGTGAGCAGCGGCATGCAGCGGTGATGCAACGCATCTGAGCTGTGTCCATGTCTAACTGCACAAACCCACCTGCGCTCGCCGTTGCACGCTGCCAGGTATCCTAAAGCCAAAGAACAAGTACCGCGAGCTCTTCGGCACCCAGCTGTTCGGCAACAGGTGTGAACTGGCTGCCTTGGACCGATCCAAGCGCGTCATAGATAATTATGCCATCACGTTTGCCCGCAAGCGATGGAGATTAGTAATGGGCCCTCGAATGCGTGGCCATGTGTCACCCGTGCAAACTCTTACAAGAATTGTTTACTTGCAGCAAGCTGGTGGCTCGACGGCTGGATCTCAGCGAGTCGCCAAAGCCGTCACCGCGACCGCTGGATCTCAGCGAGTCGCCAAAGCCGTCACCGCGACCACGACTAGCCTTGCCCGAGTCTGCCGCGTCGGCACGAACGTCCTGCAACGGAGGTCCTGATGGCGCTGTGGGGTATGCCGGCCCTTCGAGCTGCGACACTGCAAGCCCCGGCCCGGCGGCATGTGACGCATCATTCAAAAGCTTTGACAGTCCGGCGGTGCCTGCGGCGACATCGAACACTCCCGCGTTCACACGCACACCGGCGCAGCTCGCCCAACCTGCATCGCGTGGTAGCGTCAGAACATTCAGGTAATTAGCACCTAGCGTCTATAGAAAAATACCCCTCGTGCACGTCTCATGCTTGTGAAAGTCATTCGGGGCCAGTCACCGGCACGAAAACGCATGCTTGGTGTGTTGCTTGTCACGTAGCAGTCTAGTAGGACCCATCTGGACCCGCCGGGTGTAATGCTGCCCATGACTATGGACATCCTGACTTTCCCGGCACTCGGCTGTTACAATCTCCACAGCCAAGTCCGAGCAACCAGGAAACAGAAAGATGGGCTCGGCAGCGCCACGGTAAGTCGCACACGTTGCGCGTTCTTTGGCAGGCTTAGGACGGCTTGCGCTTGCCCTGTCGGCCTTGTCTGTGATGGTCTCAAGCGGATGCATTGCATCCTGGTTTGTGACTCAAAATTCACATCCGTACCAGCTGTCATGTTCTTTGCACAGCTTGCAGGGAGCCGACTAGGGCCGACTGCGCTGCCAGTGTCCGTCGACGGACGACTCTCGAGGGTGCCTGCAGCAATGCCTTCGCCGCCCCATAACCCCGCAAATTTTCTTAGCTTTCTTTCGTGCCTCTCTCTCAATATAGGATTTGTGCACGCGCTGCAGGTCGTCACCCCCGTTCGGCGCTCGGCACGGCACGATCACATGACCACACCAAAGACTATGTGGACGCTTCTGGAGGTAAAGCTCGCACAGGCTTGCACACTCGCTGTCAAGGAGCACCCCTGCTTCATGGAACACTGTAGAATGTGTTGCCCAAGAGCCTTTGACCAGCTTCAACGATGTGCGAAATGCGTAACATCATTTTAATCTTTGATGCAGGCATCAAGTTTTTCATATGCGCCAAATGTCTATTTGCCGTAAAGCTGTACGGCTTATTGGACGGTGGCCCAAGTGACGCCTCAAGATCGCCAGCTCTGGAGGCGTACACGCGACACTGATAATCGTAAATTGCTGTCAGTCTGAGCTCAGTGCCGAGCGGCCTCAATTAGGGCTTGATTGTCTCTTTTCCCCTGGGTGCAACACCCGACACAAAGATTTGTAAGTGTGCTGCGTTTCCCGCGGGTACACGTTAATCTCTCTGAACTCTGGTAGAAGTAAACATCTTTTGGTTGGTGAGGCAAATATGCTGCTCAGCGGCAGGACCGTCAATCCGGCGAAGCTGCGCTTTCGTGATGCGCTGGGAGTTGTAACGAAGCCATGCAGAGTGAGTTATCTGATGAGCAACAAATGCCTGTGACTGGGACTACGGAAAGATAACCCTTGGCGATAGGGCTGGATACGCCCGTCCGGAACAAAAGCCATTTGGGGCAGACTACGTGCAATCGGTTGCGAATTAATGTTGAAAATGAGATCTTTGATGTTTTAGGCGACGTTGTCTTGTTCTTTCCTCTGCGATGATGTGCCGAAAGTTCGAGCGCAACGTCCCTGCACTGGCAGGCCATCCGCGAACGGCGTTTGGTTGCAAAGGTCCACGCAGCAGTTACTGCCGCTCCTCCTTACGTGGCGGATGTTCCTGGTATTG
This sequence comes from Eudorina sp. 2006-703-Eu-15, assembly GCA_003117195.1. NCBI lineage: Eukaryota > Viridiplantae > Chlorophyta > Chlorophyceae > Chlamydomonadales > Volvocaceae > Eudorina > Eudorina sp. 2006-703-Eu-15. The sequence goes on from BDSI01000020.1 coordinate 735,594, forward strand.
AGACAACCCATGATGCGAACGTCCATGGCACAAGCGGTGCTGTACAAGTGGAAGTGCCTGGGCTGAAAAGAGCGACGGAGCTGCGTAACATGATTTTTGTCACGTCCGAGGTGAGAAGGAGGCAGCGCGCAGGGTGCAAGGTTGGACTGGACCAGCGTGCCGCAGTTTTGTGTTTTCATAGCCAAAATGCGCTGGGGTATTTTGAATATAGCCTTTGCGTAACCTGTGATACATGGCATCTGAGCGTGAGTATGACCTTGATGTCGTAATCCAGGGCGCCAACGACCGAGGGGAGGCCCTCCCAGCAATGGCGCCTGCTACCCAAAATCGCAGACCATGGACAATACACACTTACTGATTTCGCCCCGGGTGCTAGGGGAAGCGAGCTGTGCGACACCTTCCCGGACATTGGCCAACGGTGCCGTATCCAATGAACTGCCCCGGATGAACTCCCTTGCTTCGCGTGCATGGCCGCTTGCAGGTTGCCCCCTGGTCAAAGACGGGTGGTCTGGCGGACGTGCTGGGCTCGCTGCCGTTTGCCCTGGCTGAGCGTGGCCACCGTGTCATGGTCGTGGCGCCCAGGTGGGAGGGGACTGACAGCCTTGTTGCAGGGAAGGGCAGGTCGCACCCCTGTGGCCAGGGGCGTGCAGGGGGCGTACGCAGGGCTCAACAATTTACCCTTGCGCTGGCAGCATCCCTCCGTCAGACGTAGCAAAGGCGCTGCACGTCACGAGTTACGGTCAGCACCGACAGGCTGGACATGACGGCCGAGGCATGCACCGGATGCTCCAGCGGTGTCCGAACTCCCAGACGTGTGTGTGTGTGTGTGTTAGCAAGGAGAAAAGCTGAGCCGCGAACCCGTGTGTGTGTGTGTGTGTGTGTGACAGGGCGCGAGGACCACTCAGGCGCCCTCTCTCGTATAATTAGTGGCCATCGGCCAGCTAGCGGGTCGCTGTTTGGTCACCTTAAAAAGGCATGTAGGTGCGGGACCAGCACACGGACCATCACATCTTTACGTGATCGTTGGACAACTCTTAGAGCGGGGCACGCTCTGGCTGCTTAGCCGCGCGCCACATGCAGTGCGACCCGTAGTGCACTGGGCAGCCATTTCGAAGACCCTGGCGACCTTGGCGATGATATTGCATTCGTGTCATTGTGACGCCGTTTCTGCGATCACGGAACAGCAAGCGCAAGCTATCCGGCACCAAATTACAACAGTTCATATATTAGGTGGTGGGCTCCGACCCCGGCGGCTCCTCTCGACCGCCTTAGCCCTGCTGTGACTGCTGACCGGTGGGTGCGCGTACCCGTTGGCACGTGTATGAACCTTCCTTGGACTGGGTCTCTGCAGGTACGAGCCGTACGAAGGGGCCGTGAACACGGGAGTGCGCGTCACGCTGATGGGCCATGCGGAGGTGAGGTCGCCTGGGGTCTTCGGAGATGCCCTGCTCGAGTAAAATGTGTAACACGTGTTTTTAATACACGGTGAGAGCGGCGGTCGAGCCTTGGTCTCACTAGCGGGCGAAGAGCGTCTCCTGACTCCGGGGCGGCTGTGCGGACGCTGCGTGTATCATCTTGCGTGACCTTGTGGGTCTGTGCGCCGGGCCAGTGCCTAGCCGCGCAAGTATCCTTTTGGCCACACCGGCCAATGTGGGTTTGACGACCCCACCTCGCACCCCCGTTCGGGTGGGAGATACACGCACTCGCATCGCAGCGAAGCGCTTTCTTCTTCGTCAGCTGCATGTCTTGAAGACAGGAACGCGACCCATCCACGATCTATTTAGGTCGAAAGCTAGGTGCCGTTGCCTTACTCTTTACCAAATTAGTCGACCTTGGGAGCTAGGGCTTCTTGGCATATTAGCAGCGGTCCGGCACTTTTACCACCTCTGTGGTCGCTTCGGTGCTGTTGATTCCAGTGCAAGGTCTTGGTCCACAAAATGAACGGCGTCAACTCGTTAGGATCCTGTTATAGTCCACTCTCCACGTGATCTTTGCTCCGGCTGTTAGCGCAGTCATCGTTGCCTACCCATGTTCTGGTTTCCCGATTTATAAGCGTGCCTAAGCATGGGATCCCCCGCCCTGGACGGCACTTACTTGCTTATCAGACGCGCTTGCTTCCGTGTGCATGCTGTGCCAACCTTTTTGCAACACCGCGCTGTGCCATGCGCATCGCAGATCACCTATTACCACCAGCAAATTAAGGGAGTGGACTTCGTGTTTGTTGACCACCCCTCGTACCCGCGGCCGGGAGGACTGTACGCCGATGCGCACGGAGTGTACGGCGATAACCAGGTGCGCCGCATCACGGTTCATTTGGAGTGGTGGCGCTTATGGATTGACGGCGCACAGGGGGTGGGAATATGGACGGGGTTAATGTTGTCGGCGTCAGCTTGCATGCCACGAGTTCCACACCCCACGAGGAGCGGCGCCGCGGAGCATCGATGACACACTGGGCGAGCTCATGGCCTGAGCATCCAAGCATCCACGCATGTGGCTGTGTGAGCTCGAGCGGCAGCTGCACCGCCGGGACTGAATATGGGGCGGCAAGGTCTTATCTCCACCTTGTGACCTGCTCCCCTCCCCATGGTCCCTCTGTCCCCCCCCCGCAGTTCCGCTTCACTCTGCTGTGCCTGGCCGCCACGGAGGCGCCTTTCTTCCTGGACCTGCCGCTGCCGCCGCAGCAGCTCGACCCGCCGCGCCCGGCGTCGGCCGCCGTCACGCCGGATGAGGACGGCAACGGCCACACGGCTGAAGACATTCCCCGTTCCAAGTACGGCCAGGACGTGGTCTTCGTCGCGAACGACTGGCACGCCTCCCTGGTGCCTGTCTACTTGGCCGCCAAGTACCGGCCGCACGGCGTCTACCGAAACGCCCGCTGCATTCTGGCGATCCACAACCTGCGGCACCAGGTGGGCTCGGCGGGGAAACGGAGTCCCGGGATGAATCGAAAATAAAGCAGGACGCCTTGCTCGGTGGTGCATTGCACACCGGGGACTTCAGAGGCTTTTGGTTTGCCGACCGTGCGGGGTTGGTACCATTCTGTAACTTCAGCCACGGGGTCATTTCTTCAGCTCCTGGAGTCCTAACGGAGCAATTTATGACGCACGCGGGCCGCTCGCCCGAGGCGTCCTAGGATTGGCACGGCGCTCTGCGCTATCGAAGCTGCGCGCCCCGCGCCACGAGTAGTGACGGTGCGTTGCTGGGCCTTTCGCAACCCCCCGCCCGTGCTCCCTGGCTTCTCTTGTCTCGCGTGGCGCTGCAGGGTGTTTTCCCGCCGGGCACCTTCGCCTCCCTGGACCTGCCGCCCCACTGGTACGGCTGCCTGGAGTGGCAGTACCCGCCGCACCAGCGCCAGGGCAGCTGGGCGGAGGAGGGCCGCTCCGTGAACCACCTCAAGGTACGGACCGGCAGCAGCCTGCCCTCCACTTCCCATGGCCGGCAGAGGAGCGGGGCCGGGTTGCCGGGGACATCCATCCAGGACTCAGGTTCGCCAGGAGGACACGCACTGATAAGTCCTTCAGGCGCGGCACACGTCACGGGAACAGGAGGGGGGCCACTGCCCTCATCTCTGGGTTATCGCCGTTTCGTTTGGCTGATCAGCCAGGCCGGTTCTTTGCGTTGTCCCTCCTCGTAGCCTCGCAGCCGGTAGCCGGCAGCCGGCACTGCTGCGGCTCTTTTTTCTTAATCCCCCGCAGCCGTGCGGTCCCGTCCTCGGAATCCAACCCTCGCTGCCCGCACTCGCTACCACCCAGCACCTATCACCAGCATCCGACACCTCACCCCCGCCCAACACCCCTCGCCACCTCCCTCCAGGCGGGGCTCACCACTGCCGACCGCATCGTTACCGTGTCCGCGGGGTACGCGGAGGAGATCAAGACCTACCTGGGCGGCTGGGGTATGGAGGGCATCATCGCCTCGCGCGACCCGGTGCTCAACGGCGTCGTGAACGGCATCGACACGGAGTGAGTGGGTGCCGGCGAGGGGGCCGGCGGGCTGCTGGGTGGAATCCATAGGTGATTGCGAAGCCGTCGCGACTCTTGTTTAGTGCAGAGCTTTGTCAGTGCTCAGTGGGCCCAGCCCGGCGGATCCCTGGATGCGGCGAGCCGAGCTCTCCTCTGCCATGTCAGTTTGCAGACACTGCAATGTCTGCACACTGACATGATGGCGCTGAGTGCTGGGATGGTGGGGTACTGGGCTGGCAACCGTGCAACCGTGTGCATGTGTGTCAACCCAACCCGAACGACCGAACGGCCCCAACGACCCCGAACGACCCCTGCCCGCTGATCCTCCCCGACAGCGACTGGAACCCCGCCAGCGACCCGCACCTGCCGTTCAACTACGACAAAACCAACTTCGTGGAGGGCAAGGCCAAGTGCAAGATGGAGCTGCAGGTGCGTGCGAGCGTGTGGTTTGGAGGTCGACAGGGGGGGTTCGGGGCCGACGAGGTAGGGGCGTTTGCAAGTCGGATACGGCACGTGACCGACAGACATGCCAGGGCGCAAGGACACAGGACCTTGCCGAGTCCGCCGGGGCTCTCATGCGCCGCATTCACCGCAGAAGTCCCGGCACCGCAGCGTACGTAGCTGGGTTGATACGTACGCAAGTTTGAATGACCACTACGATGCTCGACACCTTCGCGTGAGTCCCAAGATTCCATCAGTGGTCGCGGTGTAGTTGCACCCTCACGACCTGCACCCGTCGATTGAAGGGGATGGATTCACGTCCGGGTGCGAGTCGTAACCCCGCCCGCGCCGTCCCACGTCTGCTCCCTCCCCAACCCCTACACGCCCTGCCCCGCCGCTGCCACCCCACAGCGGGAGCTGGGCCTGCCGGTCAGCGAGCACATCCCGCTCATCGCCTTCATCGGGCGCCTGGACCCTCAGAAGGGCGCCGACATCCTGCTGGAGGGGGCGCCCAACCTGCTGCGGCATAACAACGTGCAGGTGAGGGGCGGGGGGAGGGGCAGGGTCCGGGTTCGCTGCTGCTGCGCAGGTGAGTATTTGAGCGGGCGACACCCTACAGGCAGCACATAAGAACCCTTGGTAGGCCGCGAACGCGCGGTTGGGGCCAACGGGTGTTTGAAAAGGTGACTGCCCGGTGAAGAGTGCGGGGGGCGGAGGGGTTAGATTCACGCGTCCGCTCCGTGACGATATGTACGGGCAGGAAGCCCGCCTTGGGTTGCGGATTGAGGCGTCCACGCGTCCCGCGTCACTCCCGAAGCCGTTCACAGAATCAGGAGCCCGAGAACCGCGACCGGGCTTTTGTCACCTGGCCTCGACAGTGACGAGTCTTTACACTCGCCTGTCTTCTATTCTACGTCCCCATCTCCGTCGCGCCCCCAAACCACGCCGCGCCGCTTGCCTCACCCCGCAGCTGGTGTGCCTGGGCTCCGGCAACAAGGACCTGGAGGATGGGCTGCGGTGGCTGGAGGGCTCCTTCCGGGACCGGGCGCGCGGCTGGGTGGGCTTCAATGTGCCGCTGTCGCACCGCCTCACCGCCGCGGCGGATATACTGTTGATGCCCTCGCGCTTCGAGCCGTGCGGCCTCAACCAGCTGTACGCCATGAGGTGGGAGCGTGGGAGCATGGGCGGGGCGTGGGGCGGGGAGAGGCGCGCTGGGATGGGTGGGGTAGAGTTAGGCAGCCGAGACGGGACCGTGCCTCCGCCGCAAGGGCGCTGGCGAAGGGCGCCGGCCCGCCGGGACGATTCGTTCATTATTCTCACCACAGCGGGTGTGAAAAGCGCACTTATGATCGCCATCCTGCACCCAGAGTCCCGGACGGAGCTGTTGGGGATGCGCAGGGAAGGTAATTGCTGCATCTCATGGCTTGTTGTTGTGGCGATGCGCGCTGCATGATGAGGTACTTGGCCGCGGCCCTCATGTCCGCTACTGCAGGTACGGCACCGTTCCGGTGGCGCATAAGACCGGCGGCCTGCGCGACACGGTCCTGGACTTCGACCCGTGGAGCCAGTCGGGCACCGGGTGGACCTACACCAACTGCGACTCGCAGGTGCGGCCGGGCAGGGGCCCTGCCGGGGTGCGGTTCTTAGCCCTGTGCTGGGTTGTGAGCGCGGGATGAGCGGTCTAGATGTGCTCCGTGCGTCTGCTGTTTCCCCTTGCCTCCTGGCCTAGCCTTGCCTGGCCTCCTGCCTCACTCGGTTTCTCTTTTTATCCCCCTCTTGCCTGTTGCCTCCTCTCAGGGCCTGCTGCAAGCCACGGGTCTGGCGCTGCTGACCTACCACAACCACAAGGACGACTTCCGCAAGCTGCAGGTGCGTGCGGCGGGGAGGGGCAGAGGGGAGGGTCCGGGGCGTGTGCGGGTTGTGCCGCGTGAGCTGTAGTCACGGACCGTGGGATGAACCATAAACGGCTTCCGAACGGGGTCAAGGAGGCTCGTTTGGTCCTCGCGATCGCTTCGTGTCCACACCACATTCCCATTCTCTGATTTCTTGGGGTCCAGGGGCATATTCCCCCACCTGTTGGAGGACTCCCGGGGCCGTCAGCTGGGTTTGCATCGTAACGTCTGTGACGAGTGCTTTCCCCACCGCCCGACGATTGCGTCCGCAGCTGCGCGGCATGGAGCGCGAGGCGTCGTGGGACAAGGCGGCTCAGGAGTACGAACAGATCATCAGCTGGGCGGTGGTGGATCCGCCGTACTGCCGTTGAAGCCGTACTGCTGTTGGCCGCGTCGCGGTTCACATGTACACTGGTGACGCTCCGTGTTGGCGGCGGTGTGCGCAGCTTGATGGCTCAGGTGATGTCACTCGCTGCGTGCCAAGACAGTCTCAGCAACGCCAAGCGCTGGAAGGCTTGAAGTGCGGGTAGGAGCGGTTGTACCGTATTCTTTCTGAAAAGCGTTCCACGGCTGAAGAAGTTCATAAGTGAAGATGAAACGAGCGAGGAGAGTGCGTAGAGATGGTGCAACATGAGCCTATTCCCCGGGTGGTTCGTGACGCATCGGAGTGTACGACCCAACTGCAGTGGCAGGCGTCCTGTCTCTTGGTGCGAAAATGACAAACAGAGAGAGCATTGTGAAACGGTGTGGTTCTGGGTGGGGTATTGGCCGAGAGGCGGCCCCGCCTGGGGCTGCAGCGCTCCCCTCGCTGCACGTGTGGGGAGTCCAAGCATGCCACGCAGCATCGCAGTTTGCGGGCGGGGACTGCGTTCAGCGTAAGTGAACCGAAGTGCCGACTCTGGAGACCTGACGGACGTGATCATGTGTTTGAGGGGGATGGCGGCGGTTGCTTTGCAAGTCCGGAGCACGGCTGCTTGGCCGGCCAACCTCACCTGGTGGCGGGCGCTGCCGAAGCCACACAGTGTTGACCGTTGTGCCGTCTAACCTGAGTAGCGGTCTCGTGTCTTATTACGGTGAGTAGTGCCGTGGTCCTTGGTGGAGCCTGGATAAAATCGGCGCGGCGGCCGACCGGCCGTGCGGTTTCGTAGCATGTACACGCGAGCCGTGCGTATCTTCGTCGGCGGCGGCTTCGCCTGTATCGGTATGGACGAGCCAAGAGCGTTATCTCGTCGACGTCGTATGGTTGGTTGGAAATCAAACGCGAGGTGTGGAAGGCGGGGGCAAAGCAGTGGCCGATTTCGTCGGATGACGAGGTATGTTCTCCTGTACTCCTGATTCGGTATGGCAAGCGCTTTTGGTGCGTCGGACATGTTACGGTATGGTCGTGTGGCGTTAGGGGTTTCGACCGGGACCGGGATACGGGGAAGGTGCCGTGCCGTAACCGGCGAGCCAGGTCAAATGGGTGTATGGCCCGGGTGCGCCTAACGCACCGATTTCAGACGGCTTGACCCTTGTCCGAGTTTCTGCGTGTGAGAGCAAGAGGTCTAGGGTCGGGGCGGCTTGCGGGTCAGACCTGGTAGTGACCCGTGGGTCTCCCAGCCGAGGCAGAGGCCGATCCCGGGGCCGATCACTGGGGGTTGTTGTGTCACACGCGGACGGACCGCCCGGTGCGGAGTCGCTCAACAGCATTGTCGGCGAACGGCCGTACTTGCCTGCGGATGTGACGATAGCCCAGGTCAGGTAGGCTGTCTTCCGCGCCAGGACGGCGAGGCCGGCGTTGTACACGGGTATGCTTGGCGGGGCGGGGCGGGCAATCTGACGCCGTCGCTCCTTGATTCATGGCCACAGAGCAGCCTTCCTGCTGCAGTGCGGAGTACGCTGCAAGGGCTTGCAATAACAGGCGGAGAGGTGCCTACGAGTACTGCCCGGCCTCCGAGGGGTGCGCCTGATGTCGTGACGCGGGCGTGTCATTACTGCCATCCGATTCTTCGTGCGTGGGGTGCGGGTGTTTTGTGTTGTTTTGACGTGTCTTGTATTGTGCCTCGTATTTGCAATGTTGTGTGTAGGTGCAGCACGCGGTGTGCGACGCCGTTGTGCGCACGCGTGGCAGAAAGCCGGTTTGATGTGTCCTGTTTGTTACTGTCTACTGTGGAAGCACGAGTCAAACACGAGTCTGGACGGTTGGTTGGGCAATTAACGGCGCAAGGAGCGGAGGGGTGTGGCGCCGCGCGCGCGGATACACAGCGTAGGGGAGCAGCAGTAGGGTTGGCGGACCGCACGTTTTGGTGAGTGCGTGGCCTGCAATATTGCGGATGTGCGGTATTTGATGTTCGTTCGCGTGCTACAGCGATTGATGAGTGCCGCCCCGTTGCATCTGCTCTCAGTGCTGTGGTTGCTAGAGTGGATGGAGTGCTGCCAATCCTTTGTTTGCTGTACGTTGGTGCGCTCTGCCGGGCTGATTCTGACCGAGGTGCGAGGTGGGCGCTGCGGCAGCGAGGCCACTCGTGGGCGTGTACGTGTGGGGAGGGGGCCGACTATCGGCGGTGGTTACAAGAGCAGAGCAGGACGGGCGTCCGCGGGGATCGGGAAATGATGATTTCAGGGCGGCCATGTACACCGCGGCGGCGGCGTTGAGGCGTACCGGGGCGTGACGGCCTCACTTGAGGCCGCTTGAGCGACCTGGCGGCAGCTGCCGCATATCTACGTCACGTAGGGGCCTGTTGACTGCGGCGGTAAGGCGCCCTACGTAGCCGGTTGGGTCTACAGCCGATAACCCCGGCGGGGCATCGCTGATGGCTGCAGGGGGCGGGCGGGGTCACGTGTCTGGCGTCGTGACGCGGGCAGGGCGTGTGGATCCTTCGGTCGCGCGAGGTGCGGTGGTGCAACCCACGTCGCCGCGCCGCGTCGGGGTAACGCAGCGCCGCGATGCTCCCATGTCGTGGTGTTGACTGGGCGCACTGCCGCTCAGCAACAAGCAGTGATGTAACGATGGAGCAAGCCGGTTGGGGGAAGCTGTGCCACGCCAACGCCTACGGGTCGCGTCGTTCCCGCGCACGCACGCAGTCGCGATCGCTTCGACGATCGACGAGACAGGTAGGGCTGAACAGGACAGCACGATTTCGGAGTACAGTAGCTAGGCCCGTCCAGTGGAATGTGGATGCTTGGCTGCAAGTAGTGACCATGTTCTGGTCGGTCTGAGCGATCCGCGATGGCCCTGCTGCTGCCCGTGGGTATCTATGTGAACGAACGACCTTGCAGACACGCACTCGCGTCCTGGAGGGGCAGGTCTAAGCGCCTCGCTCACGGCCGCCTGTCGTTCCATAAGTAGGCATACGAAGAATAAACACGTGTACATGTCCCGCAGCTTTGGTCCAAAGCAGGCAACAGAAAAACACGAATGCGTTTTGAGCTCGCTGCATCCGTGCTTCGATGTTCATCCGAGGTGGAATATCGTCGATTCATCCGCGCCTCTCGGAACCTTGTGGAACGAACAGCTATCTGATCGAGTCGCGGACGAGTCACGACTCAAGTGCAAGGGTGAGCAGATTTTCCATGTGATGCGGAAAGGTGCTGGTAGGCTGCGCCCCGTCGTTGCGGTCGCTTCGCAGTCCGTCGGCTGCGACCCGCGAACGAGCCCACCACGCACGCGAGACACGCGAGCAACGTGTCCATCCTGACCACACTGCTGTCGGTGAGCGCCAACACTGTACGGCCACCGCGTGCGCGTTTCCATGGGTTGTAACATATAGCCGGGGTCGTCCGCTGCAACGTTCATCCATTCATCTAGCCATCCTAGCCATCCACTGTAGTTTAATCGTGGAAATAAGAGTAACGAATCTGTGAATGAATGGACGTTACAGCAATGCCGTAGGCTTGTCGAGTCGAGCGTTGCACATGGAACGCGACCGTTGGCCTCGACCCTTTCGACTCCGCGTCCTCCGGCGCTCTATCTCGTTGCATTTCCGCTGCATTGTAAGGACAAGCAATAAAGCACTTGGTGAGATTTGGTGTGATCCCAGCCGTCCTTGTTTCGTGCCGCGCAACCTGCTGCACTTCCTGGCCCACCTTGGCGTGCTGCTGCCGTACAGCACATGGAGAGGTACAGCAGGACCGGCAGGACCATGATGCTCCAGCAGCAAGTAAGCACACGAAATCTCTCGGCCTGCATATGCCGGTTGGATCATTGGAATTATCATTCCAGGCGTGAATCTTCAGAATCATCGAACGACTCAGACCCACTTACGCATGTATTTTTTGTTGCACAAGCTTCCAGCAGCACACCCCCCACTAGTGAGGTCTCTCACGCAGCCGTCAAGAGCCGTCCGCGCGAGCTGGTAGCAGCCGCAAAATCCCGCGCGCGGACAGGATCGATACGAACTGCATACAGCAGGCTCCCAGCATGTAAGCCGCGCGCCCAGCCTACAGGTCTCGTGACTCTCGCCGACACCTAACTTGCCCGGGTTTGGCTCGCTTCAGCTGCGCCACGGCGGTCGAACCGAAACCGTGGCGACGGTGGTCAGGCCGACGCAGCATCCTCCGATTCTTGCCGCTGATGATGATAATGACGCCGTCCGCCGCACCACTCGCCACCGCACGGCAGCGGCGCAGGAGTGAGCAAGGCGAGGGACAGCGGCGGCGGCGGCGGCAGCGGCTCCTGGTCGGTGCCCTCTCGGCAGTGCTCCTGTTCCTGCTGCGACCGCAGCCCGCAGGTAGGTGCGATAGACAGATGATGTCTTCGCGCGCGCACGTGAGGGTAGGTTTCGGCGGCCGGGCGGCGGCGGCGGCGGCGGCGGCCGCAAGCGCAGTGGTGCGTGAGGAGGATACGGTTGTCACCTATGACGGCCCGCGGGTTCCACTGCAACATGCATATACATACATTTACATCTATACATATGGAAAATGAACCCGCCATATATATGTGTGTGTGTTAGCGCTCTACTGCCTACTAGATCAGTCGCCTCCGATCGCTCCTGCCTCGGTCAGCGCGCGAGCCTGCCGCCCGTCAACGCACCTTCCGCCCGCAGACACTGTGCGCGGCTTACAAGACACGTCGTCGACGCCGGCGCTGCAACCGCCGCAACCTGCTGCAAGTCAGTACGTGCGACACATTACCTGGAAAGCATTGCGTTTGGGTGGAAACATCGCATTCCGTCGTACGGTACGGCAAAAGGCGTGAGTCTGCACCATCCCACACGTGGTTACATGCCCCGGTTACGCCCGGTGTTTGCAAACGGTCTCTGACCGAGCGCACCGGTGGTATAGCACGGCATTTCTTCTTCTTAAACCATGTTTCCGTTGCCACGGCCTGTGTGCAACCCAGACCCAAACCCACCCCGCTCACGGTGGGGCTGCTGGTCCGTATCGTTGCTTGTTGACCGACGGTTTCTATCTGCAGGAGCCGTCAAGGTCCCGCTCTACCAGGTACCCGTATCGGGGGACGGTGGCAATGTGGCCGACACCGCCGATGGTATCCTTGTCAGCGCCACCACAGCGACGGCCAGCGTCGTCTCCATAGACGAGGCCAACTCGACGGTGAGGTGGGCGCCGAGCGACTACTGATGTATTACTGTAGTTGTTGAAACATGGGGCGTCGAAACGAGGTCGCATGTCTATAGGCGAGCGCGGGGCAGGAGTAGTAGGTGCGTGTGAGCAGATGATTGCACTGAGCAGACGATTGCACCGCCAGGTTACATTCACAGAGAGAGAAAGCGCCGTTCGAGTCACCGGTTCGCAAGGCCAGCAGCACGCCTATGGGCCGTGCCCGACCGCCGGTGGTACGCATGAGTAAATCGCCGCAGCCTACCAAGAACCCAACACGGGGTATCGGCGACGGCCGAAGCCTCCTTACTCCTCACCATGTCGTACGCACATGGGCATCATCCGCCTGCGGGGCGCTGCCGCGCCCTTCGCACACCACGCGCGCTGCCGTACTGGTAATCGGCGAACGCGCTGCGGCTTGTCCCACATCCGCTCGGTCACCCGTCACCGACATGTGCAATAGCCTCCTGGTGTCGTACGACCATCCAAGCGCACAGGGGTGTACCCGGGTACGCTACGGTCAGCTGCCCATTCTTGGGATCTTGATCCACCTCTTCACTGCGTGCGCCGGTCGGCGTCGCCGGTCTTGCGGCGGTGGATCGATGCCTCCTCGCCACGGGTCAGACACCTATCATCTATCTCGGCCCGCCCCCTTCGCCGCCCGAGGTGAATTGAGCAAACATACCTGTATGCGTGTCCTCTGCGTGTGGTCCCCGCCCCATGTGCAGCTGGTGGTGTCCGGGGGCCAGGCGGAGGTGACCTTGGACTCGGACAGCGGCAGGTGCGTGGGTGTGATGATGAGCGCGCGGCAGCCGGTAATGTGCCAACCCGGTGTAAATGTCATACAAGATTTTGCTGTAAAACCATCAAGAGGCGTATTATTATTATGATTGATGTTACAGTGGACCCCGCGGGTCATCGGTGACAGCCGTAGCTTCCTCACCCCACACTGCAAAAACCGAGACCGCGCCACCGTGGCGCACCTACGTAAAGGTCATTTGGGGAATGAAACGTTGAGGAGATATCTATCGACTGTGATCGATATGAATGAACAAACTTGGATATGAACAAACTCTGATGAACATACACCGACGACAGTACGCAGCCACCGTACCTAACATGCGTGGCGGCGTCTCTCCCGGACGAGCAAGCATGGCAAACCTGTCGAGGGTCCTGCTGCAACTGACCGTTTGCCTCCCATCCGCACGTTTTGATCCCATCGCTCGCAGTGGCTGCGTGCTGATCCCGGGAATCGGCCGCGTTGGCTGGCTGGGCGGCTGTGGCCGCCGTCTCCGAGGCAAATGAGGGTGTGGGGCAGGGTATCCACTTAGCTAGGTGGGCACCCCGCCGTGGCTGGCCCCTGGCCGGCTGACGGCCTGAGTTGGATAAGCAAGTCATTCATTCCACCTCAATAGTCGGTGAGATGCGCCATGCGCATGTATGTACATACGTATGTGCGGATGTCGTATTCTCTGATTCTCGTGTGCGCGACTTTGGCAGCAGCGGGCTTGACACATACTTCCTGCTGCTATGCACACCGAAAGACCGCTGGATCCTGCGCTGCCAGGTAGTGGAGCCATCGGACCGCGGGAAGGCTCTTACGCCCCCTGCGCATGAGCCACCTCATAAGCTTGCGCACGACTGTGCCCATAGCAGTCATAGCAGGTTGGCATTGGTTGAGAAATGAACGATTTGAGTGAAACTCACATAGGGCTCACAGTGTTGTAGACAGGAACAGTTAATTTGAAGGTAGGTAGGAGCAGCTTCCACGTACGGGTCGGCGTTGCCAGTCCGTGTTTTCAAGCACACCTAGGCAGTCATGCGTACCTATGAACGAATCTACATGTCAGAATTCCCGCATAACAACAGATTGATCACTCCACATCCATTATACCCCGAACCGATGAATACCACGAGAGCGGTGCCAGCTTGATTGTCTCGTCGGGTGCGGGGTCACGGAGACAGATGCGCCCCAGCGGTGCCCGGCTTACAGCGCCGCGGATACTGTATGCGGCCCTTGATCGAAACGTGCGAAGTCGTGTGATGCTGTCCAACCGCACACCTTCCGCACATCTTCCGTACGTGACTCGTCATCAAGAGCCTGTATGCCTTATGCTGATGTTGGCATGTCTGAACACCTCCCAACGTTGATTGGCTTCATTCATTCCTGCATGGGAGCTGCAGCATTGTCGGGGGCATTTCATATGCATAATCGAATTTCACAGCTAGTGGACCTCAAAATGGATCTTGGAGACCATGGAGATTGGGAGCCCATCCATCCGTCCGCGTGTTAGTACCATGCATGTGCGCGGTGCACGTGTGTGCTTCGACAATGTGTTTAGCGGAGAAACCCGCCCGACGCTTGCATGTATGTGTGTGTTGGTGTGTGCAAACATACAACAGTCCATTTAGTTGGCGTTGGCGGTGGTGGCGATGGGCGGCACGCACCATGGAAATGCGACCGCCGCGGACATGCATGCCTGTCCACCGCATATGGTTGTATCACACAATAGTCCCTGCCTCTTGAGGCTAGCTTGCAGTGACAGAGAGCGGCGCAGCAGCCTGCCTGCTGCGGCATGAGCGTGGGGTCGTCGCTACCTGGCGCGGACCTGCCGGCAGGGATGCCCGCACGGAGAGCACGTCGTTATCACGGCTGTCAAGCTCCTGTTGCCTGGCGGCGTGCGTGTCCATACATGTTGCCCCACTCGGTGTCGAAGACGCACCTTGCTTGTTTGCCTCCCAGGTGGCTGCAGAGTCTGTGAGTGCGTCCGGGTCGCTGCCTAGCTAGCTGTATGCCAGTGGCCGCTGGAGCGCAATTTCCAGCAGCAGGCGAGAGGCGGTGAGCTCCTAGCCCTGCCATGCATAGCGTAGTAACAACTCCGTCCTTCCCAGAATGGGGAAGGGCGGCTTGGGTTGCTTTGAATCGAGGGCGTGGTTTGACGGGCTCATTCATCGTGTCCGTACACAGCGATTAGGATTGCGGAAGGTGGTGCAAACATAGGCATGATGTTAGCCGCATCTCGTGGTATCGTAGGTTAGCCTTCGTGACGACTGGTTGCTGGTTGCTTGTATGCATCAATTCTTGCTCCATTCAGTTGGCAGCTTCAAGAAGTCGTAAGTTGCTATCGAAACCCGTACCACGTCGTACGGCCGATGCCCCGTGTGCGCGCCAATGCGTGATTAATGCTATGTCGCGCCGTGTGCAACCTACCGTGCTTCAGTTGATGTATGGGTGCACATGCAGTTGACTGGCTAGACGGCTTTTTATGTCTCATCATGCGCCCCGCCGGCCGTCATGTTGCCAGTACTGTACCTCTGCGTTGTACGGTACGTCTAATTTAAACCATTGATCGTTGACCGGTGCCTTGATAGGTTGCGCCCTTGTGCGCATTGCTGCGGAGACCGAAGTTCGTTTGCATACATGGTAGACTTGCAGCGGTTGTAAGCTGGTGTCTTGATCTCGGATCGCATGCATTCAGAAGTATGCCCATGCAATTTTCCAGCTGGCTCCAGCTTGACACCAGATCCCAGGCCAGGCACACCCTGTTTGGAAAAGTCCAACCCTGAATTTTCAAAGCTGCACAAGAGCCTGCGGCTGCAGCGCCCATCGTCCAATCAGCGGATGTTCAGCTTTGCTGTGCCTTGCAGGTGCAAAGTCGTGAAGCTCGAACACCCTATCCAAACCGGTTTGATTCAAGAAAGGCAGTCGAAGGCTCTGAACCGGCGATCAGTTATTGCCATGACATGAGATTTGGTCTCATCAGCATCGGTTTTTACATTCTAGCCAAGCAAAGAGCACGGAGCATACTTACGGTCCAGCGGCACAGCCTATTTGTCAACCAAGGAGAGCATGCACTTGTCAATCAAGTAAGAGAACATGCGCTAATATCATATATGATTGTGTTCCGCCAAAGCTCTAATAACCCTGGACACCGTTAGCTCGTACACGCGGCAGTTATGTGGCAGCTCACGCGAAACCTCCACTCTGCGCGCAGAATGTCCCCAATACCTACACCAGTAAGACTCTGAATTTTTCGTTTCACTATATTTCGATTTGTGTTGCTAACATCGACGACCAGTTTCTCCCAAGAACTGGACGACATTTGCCTGTAATCTCCATGTTGGTTGTAAACCAGCGTTTGATTCTGCCATATTAGTCTGCGTTGCATCGAAATGGGGTTGTCGTGATTTCTTCGCTCCAACTGTAGCCACCTCAGGTGCAACATGACCGTGACCAGAACAAGTTTACAAGACACATATTGACTTGAGTTAGCATGCCCAACCCTGTGCCAGATAAGGCTGCCGGCGCCGGTAGGTTGGAGGCGCAGTCCCGTGGAAGCGAACTGCAGGGAGCGAGCTTCGGGAGTGTTGCCGTCGAAGGAAATTCAAGACGCAACATAGAGTCGCATATTCATGCGCAACACCTTGATGCGCAGCGCCTCCTTTGGGCAAGACGCCTGTTCTCATTGTCTTTGTCATCCATGTCCGCTGAACTGCGACAGCGCAGAACATAGGTTTGCATGTGCTTTAATAACCAAATCACTCTTCGCTGATACGTTGTGCTGTTTTTAGCCATCATGTCTGCTATTGTCTTGGCATTCAGAGCGTTCAGACCCGAACGTCTCACCTGCCTTTTGCCCTCGAACGCACATCTGGCCCATGATACGCAGCGGCAAAACCTTCGCCTAACAAAAATGCAACTCCCAAGCCCAGCAGCGACGGCGCCCCAGCAAAGCCTGCCAGCGTTGCGAGCCCAAAGGTGGCCAGCAAGTCTGGGCCGTCCAGCCCAGTCAAGAAGACAGCCGGCAACGCGCCAGCGGCCAAGTCAACCGCTGCCAGTGCAGGCCCCAGCCCGCCAGCTGTCGCAGGCCCCCCAAGCCCCGTGACACCCAGGTCCGTCCCCGCTGGGCCGCCTGCAGCCAAAACTGCAGCGGCGGCGAAGCCCTCATCTGGTGACACAGCCCCTTCTGCCGCATCGTCTGCTGCGGCAGCTTCCCCACCGGCAGCGACGACCAAGCCCACGGCTGCTCCCGGTGCCGCGGCGGCAGCCGCCCCATCGTCTCCAGCCCCAGTCCCAGCAACTGCAGCTTCAGCAGCAACGCAGAGACGCGATGCAACTTCTACTGCCGCGGAGGCCGTCCGCACAGGCACGCCGCCGGCAGCCCCCAAGGCCGCGCCACCCGCTTCCCTAGCTTCCCCTCCGCTGCCGCCGACGCCCGCCTTGGAGTCGCCTTCAGCGATACCATCGACCCTTCAAAGGCAGTCCACAGCGGGTGGCGCAGCCACCACCAGTCCACCTGCCACCACCAGTCCACCTGCCACCACCAGTCCACCTGCCACCACCAGTCCACCTGCCACCACCCGTCCACCTGCCACCACCAGTCCACCTGCCACCACCAGTCCACCTGCCACCACCAGTCCACCCGCCACCGCCGCCGTCCAGGTCGCTGTCACTTCCCCGGCCGTGAAACAGACTGCCAGCACCACCGGTAACACCGTCTCGGTGAAGAGTGTCGCAGTCGCACCCACCAGTCGACCCATCACGCCAGCCAACACAGGACCCATCACGCCCGCAGCTGCCGCACCTGGGTCAGCGTCGTTGTCGTCGCCGTCGGCGGTGGCGAAACTCTCGAGCACCGGAGGCACCGACGCCACGAATGCTCATGACGAGAAGGCGGGGGCCGTGAAGGCGCCGCCGCCGCAACCGGCGGCGGCAGCGTCGCTGCGTTCCCTTCCATCCGCCAGCCAGGTTGCAGTGGCGCCCACCGTGGACTGCATCGTGGTCAAGCCGGCGACCCCGACCCCGCCCATCAAGGGTGCGCCGTCACTCAAGGTGATTTCGGTGCCGCTGAGGGGCTCCGGCGGCGGCGCCGCCGACGGCGAACCCGTCCCCGTCGACGCCCCCGCTACGGCACAATCGGCCGATAGCTTCACCTGGGCACCGATGCTGGTGCCCAAGGCGACGTCGGCATCCCTGGCGGCGGCACCGTCAACGGCGGCGCCGACAGCGTCAGCGCCAGTTGAGTTCCTCGGGCACTCCGCCTCCAGCAAACGCCTCATAATGGGTGCACCGCCGACGGCGGCGGAGGCGGAGGAGGCGCCGCCGGTGCCGCCCGCGGCGCCAACGCCGCAACCGGCGCCTGTCGCAGCGGCCGGCGGCGGCGGCGGTGTCGTGGTGGTGACCCTGGAGGACAACCCCGGGGGCTCCTGTCCTGTGGAGGTGGCGCTGGCGGGTCTGTCCGCAGACGGCCACGGCGAGGTGATGGTGGCGGACCTGGTGACGGCGGCCATGAAGGCGCTGAGGGCCAGGTGTGCGGGGGGGTGGGGTCGCAGAGGGGTGGGGAGGGGCTAGATGTAGGGGGCTTGCTCGGGGGAGAAGTGGCGCCGTGGAAGAGGGCGGAGCCATGCGGCTCGGCCGGCTCGGTGTGCTTCTACGGAAACCAGTGAAGTGGCGGTGACATGTTGGGTGCTGGCGGGTGCTCACGGAGGTGTACACGAGCGCTTAATGCATGCGCCCCTGTCCGCTCATCCCTACGCGTGAATTCTTTGACCAGGTACGGCGCCGTACAGCCTGGGCCCTACGTCACGGCGGTGCTGGTGGAGCCCAGCGGCCGGAGGCGGGTGCTGCCCACCTTCGATTCGGTGCCTCAGGAGCTGCTGGCGGCTGTGGCGTCCGGCAGCGGGGCGGGTGTAGTGCTGCAGGGCGTTACGTGCGGGGAAGGTGAGAGGCTATGTGTGAAGATATGAGAGAAAACAAGAGGGAGAGGGCGGGAGGGAGAGTGACAGGTAGAGAGGAAGGGAGCGATGGAAGCGCTTGCGCGGGCGGATGCGCATATGAGCGCGCACCCACATCACCCCGCAATATCTCTCTCTCTCGCGCGCGTATTTCCCTCAACTCCAGGGCACATCTGCCCTGGGCGCTTCCCATGGGTAGCCGCCCTGGCGTGATTGCACCTTCCACCCACGCACTCAGCACATGCGGGGTCCCATCTTGCCGTCTTGGCCTCCGCCCCGACCCCTCATGCGCCGGCCCCCTCGCGGTTTCGTCCCCCAGCAGAGCCGGCGAGCCGCCCTGCTGCGCCCGCGGTCAGCCGCGCCCCGGTGATACCGCTGCCGGGATTCGCGGAGACCTCCGAGCCTGGCGGCCACAGCGGAGTGCACCCCGTCGTGGCCAGGGCGCCGAGCCGCGTGACGTTCTTTTCGGAGAGCGGCGGCGCACTCACCCAGGGGCCCAGCGCCGGGGGCGGCGTCAGCACCAACGGCCGGGCGGAACCCTCGCCGGCGTTCCTGCCCACGCGGGGCCTGCTGCGCGGCGTTAGCCGCACGGCCAGCGGCACCTCCGCGGCCGGCGGCGGCGCCGGCGGACGGATCTTGGGCGCCGCGCACCGCAGCGTGCGAATCAGGCTGGAGGACAACACCGTGGAGACACTGTGTGTGGAGTCGGCGGCGCCGTCGGTGACCTCGATGGCGTCGTCGTTCCGGGGCGCGCGGCTGCCGCCTCTGCGCGTCGAGAGCAGCACCGACAAGCGCGGCAGCGCCGCCGGCGGCGGCGCCGGGACCGCGGCCGCGGTCGAGGAGGACGTCGTCGTCCCGAATCCCCATCGCGGCAAGCTGGCCATCACGCGCAGCTCCCGGCGGCTGATGGTGCCGCCCATTGACATGGCCGCGGAGTCGGTGGGCTCCTCGGAATTTGAGCGGGCCGTGCGCGCCCAGACCGCGACGAGGCGGGATCCCGTGCAGATGCTGCGGAACACGGAGAGCGTGGGGGCGGACTTGGATGCCCGGGTGGCGACGGCGGCGCCGGTGAGCAGCGGAGAGGACAGCGCGGAGGACCACGCAGCAGCAGCAGCGGCCGCCGCCGCCGACGGGCTGGCGGCCGGCGGCGCGCGCAACACCGGCACCGCGAGGGCCGGGTCCCTGGCTAGGACGTCGGCGACGACGCCGGGAGCCGCGCCGCTGGCGCTTTCGCCGGGTGTGGTCAAGGCGCGGGCGTCCTGGACCGACGGCGCGGATTTAGGGAACGCGGCGGTGCCGCCGGCGGCATCCGCGGCGGCGGCTTCCAACACGGCGACGAAGAAGCCCGGGTTGTTTGTGCGTACGGAGGCCGACCCGGCCAGCGGCGAAGAGGCGGAGGCGGCGTTTTTCCCGGCGCCGGCGGCAGGTGGGCGGTGCCGCGAGGGGTAACAGAGGCCGGAGGGTGTGTGTGCGAGGGGTGTGGGTTGTGGTTGTGGTGGCCCCGGTAACCTCGCGTCACGAACACAGGCGTATGAGCTTCGGCCGACTTCCAGACAGGCTTATGAGTTTAGCGCACTTCGCCGAAGACCTCGAGCCCTGGGCGGCGTAGCCATGCCCCGCAACAGAAGCCGCAGTCGCAGTATCGAGGTGGTTCGAGCCGAGGGGTCCACTTAGCTGCTCCTGCACTCGCCCTCATGCCCCACCCTATGTCCACCAACGACCTACATTACCCCCCTCATCGTCTGGGCCTGCGGGCCGTCGGCACCGATCCCCCAGCCACCTCCTCATACACAGCACATGGATGGCATTGCCCTTCCCAATTGTCCTCCCCAACGGTCCTCCACAACGGTCCTCCACAACGGTCTTCCCCAACCTTCCTCGCCACCTTTCCTCCCCAACCTTCCTCCCCAACTTTCCTCCCCAACGGTCCTTGGGTCTGGGTGCTCCGTCACAGACTGGATGGAGCTGATGGGGCTGGACCTGCCGGAAGACGGGGAGCAGGCATATCCGGGAGGCTGCATGGCCTGCTTCGGATCGAGCGGCAAGGTACGGGGCGGGCGCCGGGGCGGGGCAGGGTATGCCACCCATGAAGAGACGGAGAAGCAGGACCTGTACGTAGGGGGGTGGGGGCCGCTGAGGGGCGGGATGGCGCCCGGAATCAGGACGGAGACCAGAGCGTGGCGCCATCCCGCACGGAGGGTGAGGTTGGCTCGCGGATGCGCTCCATCGCGCGTACCTCACGTGTCACCCCGTGGGCCCACGTCCACCGGGTGCTGGTCAGCCTTGATGGCGCCGTAGCGTGTGGCGCCAATGGCAGGGCTGCAATGCGGAGATGTTGCCGGGCGGACGGACCGCAGCTTCCGCGAAGGAGACCGCTTCCGGGACACCGCTCATAGGGCCCCACATGCGGCCACGTGCGGTGCTATCCGCGCCCGCCTGGCCGCTGATGTACTGGCAGGCACCGCCCCTCCTGAGTGATGGCGCACCGGGGCCGGTGCGGCCGGTGCGGATCACAGGGCGCATTGCCGACATTCCTCCACCCCGGCGGTTTGTACCTACGTTGCCGCCGCCGTCCTCCCTGCCTTGGCTCGTTGGCCGCCTGTCCCCGCCGCCTCATTCCTCCGTAGGTGGCGCAGCAGCAGCAGTGGCGGGAGCGGCTCAGGACCGCGCTCGCGACACAGGACGCGGCGGAGGTGGCGGCATGGTGAGCGGCTGGATGACATTCGACCAACTGACGGGTCGGCTTGCGGCCCGGCCGGATAGCTAGCTCAGGTTTGGGTCCGTCGGTTTGGGCCCGTGTGTCCTTTCCAACGCTTATGCTTTTCATTACGAGGTAACGGCATCTGGTGCTGTTTCGGTATTTGCCCTCATGGGCGAGGTAGGCGGTAGGCGGCCCCTTTGTACCCCGCGCCGTGCTGACCCTGGACGACAGCGCCCTGCCGCGCTAAGGCCCGTTTGGTGGCGTCGCGAAGTGAGGCTTGCCAGCGCCCAAGTATGCTATATGGGAGATTAGCGGATCAGCAAGAAAGGGACTGAGACGGTTGTCGATGTCGATGCGGCGGCCGTGGTTGAGGGGGTTGCAGCAGCTGCACCAGCACCGATCCGATCAGATGAACATGAGGGGCAGGCAGGAGGGGAAGTGCGGCTCTTGCATCAGCACGAGCGGGGGAGAGGCGTATCTTGACGGCCGCACTGACGCCATCCGCTGACTGCTCGCAACCGTTTCTCGCTCTGCCGCGACCTCACCCCTTCCCCTTCCCTCCTCACCCCTTTCGCGCTTCCTTCCCTTGCCTGGTTTGACATGCATCGTCCGGCCCAGGGTGGCCTTCCACAACGGCCGCAGCGGCAACCGCAACCCGGACGAGCTGAACGCGGTGCTGTGGCTGGCGGTGGAGGCCCGCGCCCCCGAGCTGGTGCGGGTGCTGCTGAGGGGAGGGGCGCAGCCCGACGCGCCGCGACCCATCGCACCCGTTCCGCAACCCACTGCACGGACCCCCGGGTCGCGGCCTCTGTCTGCACGTGTCAAGGACTCCGCGTCGGTGGCCGCGGCGCCGTCGGCTTGGTGGCCGGGTTCAGCGGCGCCGGCCACGGCTGCGCTCGAGGGCCTTACGCCGCTGATGCGCGCGGCGGAGCTGGGTGCTCACCCCGTGGTGGAGGCGTTACTCGCCGCGGGCGCCAACCCGGTTCTGCCGCAGCCGATCAACGGCTGGACGGCGGTGCACCGCGCCATCCTGGCCACGCAGCCGTCGTCGGCGATGTGGGCCAGCCGCCGGGTGTCGCTGGCGGCCCCGCCGCCGGTCGCTGCCGCCAGCGGCGGCAGTGTCACCAGCAGCGACGGCGCCGTCGCCGGCAAGGGCGCTGACCTGACCAAGGGCAGCGGCAAAGATGCCGCTGAGGCCTCTGATGGCTCGGCTGCTGGGCTTTACTGCCTGAAGGTCATGGTTGCACGCATCGGTCTCCAGCACGCGGCCGTGCTGATGACGGCGGGTCGCCACACCGACGACCTGCTCCGGTTCGCGGTGCGTCACGGCCGCTCTGCAGCGCTGTCCTGGCTGCTGTCAGCGGGGCTGTCGGCGGAGCACGGGGGGAACGAAGACGAGGACGATGATGAGCAGTCGTGCGCCTTCCTGGCGGGCCAGTTGGGCCTTACCGTGGAGGTGTGGGACATGGCGCCGCCGCTGCGGGGCAAGAGCTCGTCAGGCCCGTTACGCGACCCCGCCCGGCCGCTGTCGTGGATGTTCAGCCCGGAGGAGCGCCTGTTTGCGGACCGGCGGAGGCAGCTGCTGATGGGGGCGGCGGCGGGCGGCAAGGTGGAGGTCCTGGCGACGGTGAGCCGGCTCGAATGCACAATGTCTGAGAACAATGTCGGAGAACCCCGCCGGCGCTGTTGATTAGGGGGATGGTATACACTATGTAGGCAATTCCTGCCCACATATGGACATGGCGGGGTAGATCCATGGGTCATGGCTGGCTGGGCCTACCACGGCAGCCCTCTTGCTGCATATAGCTATGAAGAGGTCCCGCCCGCATCGCCCTGGCTTGCCACCCGTCTCCCGCCCCCAGATCCTGGACAAGCCTCCGCCCTTCGACCGTCTGCGCCGCGACGAGCTGGAGTCCGCCATCGGGGCGTGTCGCCTGGCGCAGCCCCGAAACCAGCGAGCCGTGGAGGAGCTGCTGGCCCGTAAGGCCCATTCGTACATGGTGTGGGACCGTGAGGTGCTTCCGGCGCTGAGGCGCTTCGACGAGGCGGTCATCAGCGAGTGGATCGTGAGGGACAGACCGCTGCCGGCTGACGTGAGGCGGGCGGGGATTACCGGGAAGGGAAGGGAGTTAAGCGCTGGGGTCCTAGAGTGGCTACCCGGTCAATGTGTGCATTGTGTGCGGAGGATATCGATGCCGGGAAGGGGGATGTCCTTTGGGGAGCCTTGCAGGCGGGTCAGGGTTGGCTCTGCTCAAAGCGACGATTCAGGGATGGAGGTTGGCAGGTGTGTGAAAGCGGTATTGATGCGGCCGAATCTGCGGTTTCATCCGGTAGAGAGCCATAAGTAGAAGGCCGAGGTCTATAAAGGGTTTTGTTTTCATTACTGTTGCTCTGTCGGTCGCCGTGTTTGACGGGTCGGCGATTCGTGACCTGGATGCAAGGGTTGTTGGTTGGCGTCCGTTACCCGGGCGTGTGCGTGCCGTACCCCCGCCCGACCGCCCCCCCGCCCCCTCAGGTTGATCGCGCCATGGCGGCGCTGCTGTCCTCGGAGCGGCTGTCGTCGCCGCTGTGGCAGGACAGCGCGACGGCGTCCGTACAGGCGCTCCTGGACGCAGGCGCCGACATCGAGTACGAGTGGGACGTGGAGCTGCCGGCGGTGGCGCAGCCGCCAGGCTGCCGCAACGTCAAGACCCTGCGGCCCCTGCAGGCGGCGCTGCTGGCGCCGTCGCCCGCGGTTGTACGACAGCTGCTCGCCGCCGGCGCGGATGTGCGCCGACGCGACGCCTCCGGCGAAAACGCGCTGTTCTTCGCTGTCCGTATGGCGGCCGCCGCCGCCGCCGCCGCGCGCGAGTTCGACAACCCCGATGCGGTGCGAGAGGTGCGGCTGCAGCCAAGCGAAGTCAGCCGCGCAAACAGCAGCGGCCGTACGACCGGCGCCGCTGCCGTCGCGGCGGCGGAGGCTGCCGCTGCTGAGTGCATCGGTGTGCTCCTGACCGCCGACTGCGCCGCCGAGCTGCTGTCCGCTCGCAATGACGACGGCCTGACGCCTGCCGTACTGGCGGCGCTGGCGGACCTGCAGCAGGTGCTGGCCAAGCTGTGCGCTGCGGGGGCCGACCCATGGGCCACTCCGCTGCCGGCGCCGCTCGGCGCGCCGGAGGCGCCGAGGGAGCTCCTGCCCGCTCCCGTCTTGGTTGCCGGCGGTATGATTGGTGGTGCGCCCGGTGCCTCTGCCCCTCTGCGGCGGCCGTCGGCGGTATCCGCGGCGGCGGCTGCGGGGCTGTGGTCTGTGGGCCACGAAGTCGCACGGATCGGGGCTCTGTCGGCGCTGGGTGTGCTCCTTGGGCAGCCGTCTTCGGCGCTGGGCCGCAAGGTGGTGCTGCCGGCGGCCAGCTCCGAGCAGGCAGCGGCTCGACGGCGGGAGGCGCTGGTGGGCGCTATCCGCGGCGGCCGCGTCGGCGCCGCCAAGATCGCGCTCGACGCAGACGGCCTCGGCGGCAGCCTCTATGAAGCCGACCTGCAGGCGGCGCTGGCGCTGTGCAAGGCCAGCGCCGCTGCCCTGTCGCCGCTGCCGCCGCCTGCTGGCGCCGCTGACGTGATTGCCGCCGGCGGCGTCGGCGACGGCGACCCGCCTCGGTACGACACTATGGCGGCCTTCCTGGCCTCCCGCTGCCACGTCTATATGAGCTGGGTGGGCGAGGTCCTGCCCGCCATCCGCACTTCTAACGTGGGCGTTGTGAGGCGGTGGATCGCGCACGACAAGGTCAGCGCCGACGATACCACGAAGGCGCTCTGCGCGCTGGTGGAGTCGGCTGGGCAGTGCATCATCAGCGGCACCGCGGCCGACGGCGCCGACCCCAACTCGAGTTCGGTGGCGACCACGACGGCGGCGCCCGGCGGCGGCGACGGGGTGTTGCTGCGGCTGTCGAGTCTGGCGGCGGCGCACCCGGGCAAGGCCACCGCCGACACCGCCTCGGAGCTGTTGAAGGCGGGTGCGGACGTCAACCACCAGCAGGACGCCGCGGACGGCGGACTGACGCTGCTGATGCAGGTGGGCAGCTGGGCAAGGGGGCGGGGAGGGGGCACCCTGGCCGAGAGGGGGTGGAGGCGGCGGATGACGAAATGACGATGATGGGGGACGGCGGGCGGCGGATGTAGGGGCCGGCTGCGGGCGACTGGGGTGTCCAGCCTCCTGGTATGCCCCTCTCGTCGTTCCGGTGCGCCGTGCACGAACGAGACAGATCCCTACCGATCCGCACCACATTTGTCACAACATCGTCCGGGTGTTGTGCTCTCTCTCGAGGAAATCCGGTGCCGTACCCCGGTCTTCCGACCCGTCCCGCCAGGTGGCGCTCAAGGGGCACCTGCCGCTGCTGGAGCTGCTGTTGGCCCGGGGCGCCCGGGTGGATGCCGAGGACGCCAATGGCAGGACGGCGGTGGACCACGCCGTCCTGTGCCGCGCCCGCCTGAACGACAACGGCTGCCTGTCGGCCCTGCTGGCCGCCTACGGCCCGCGCCGCCTCAACGCGCACCGCACCCACGCCGGCGACTCGGCGCTGATGCTCGCGGTCCGAGCCGGGGACTCCACGGCGGCGCAGCTGCTGCTGGGCGCCGGCGCGACGCCGGCGGCGGCGGACGCCAGCGCGCCGGCGGTGCCGACCTCCTCCGCCACCGCTGCCATCTTCGGCGGCGTCGGTGCGGTCAGCCGCGCGCGGGGCGCCTCATGCCCCCCGGACACCACCGCGGGGGGCCCCGACAGCAGCGCCTCGTCCGGCGCTGCGGCGGCGGCGGCGCCTTTGGACGCCGCGTGTCGGTCCGTTCCATCGGTGTCGGCGCCATCTGGGTTGGTGCCGCCCAGCGACCGGGCTTTGCAGACATTTGCCAGCGGCCTGGGCCGGCGCGGCAGTGCGGTCTACCTCGCAGCTCGCATGGACGACAAGGTGATGCTGCAGCAGCTGCTGCGGAAGGCCAGCGACGGGGAGGGCGGGATGGACGCGTGTCGCCACGAGGTGCAGCTGGGGGCACTCCACGGCGGCCGGCTGATGCTGCTGGAGGCGTCCATGTCGTTGCCGGAGCTGCTCAAGGGGGTGGTGGGCCCGGCGGAGGGCGGCGGCGCAACGGCCCTGGTGAACGCATCCTCGGTGAGTAGGGAGGTGGGCGGCTGGTGCGGTCATGTGGGGTGGGGTGCTGGCGGATGGGCCTCTCCGGGTGTGTGATTTCTGGAGTGCTCTTGGGTGGGAGTGCTCTTGGGAGTGCTTGCGTTGGAGTTTAGTTACTTGTACCGGCACACTTTCGGCGTTGACGAGGTGTTGACGAGGTGTTGAAGATGTGGGACCGCAGCGCTGTCAGCCTTTGCCTGGGCCTTCACCTTCACCCACGTTTCCGGCGACACCCGGCCGGGTTCGAGGAGGGAGATGCCGCGGAGGGAAAGGCCCCGTTGGCCCCGTTGTGGTGGTAGGTCATCAGAGACACAGTCGCGCTGTGTCGCAGCGCACCAAGCCCCCTACATATGTATATATACGGCGCACCATCACGACGATTGCGACTGTGCTTGGCTGACCTGACCTCTGTTGGGGCCTGATCGGGCTCGGGATCCCCGCCGCCTGCCCGTCGTGTGTCGTCCTCTTGTGCAGGTGTGCACTCGGTTGTCGGAGCAGGCGGCGATGCGGCTGTCGGAGGCGCAGGCCCTGGTGCGGGAGCTGGAGGCGGCGGCCGCGGACGCGGCGTCCTCCGCCGAGCCCTCGCCGCTGTCCTCGCGCGACGTGCCGCGGCTGCGTCGCTACCTGGCCGCCAAGGCGACGGCGCTGGAGTCGCTGCGGGCCGCCCACGGCCGCATGGGCGAGTTCTACGGCCTGGCCAAGATGCACGCGGAGGCGCTGGAGGGCGCGCTGCAGGCCAAGAGGGAGCTGGTGGGTGGGAGGCCCGGGCGTCCTGGGTGCGGCGGGGTGGGAGGAGCCTTGTGTGGGCCTTGGATGACGGTCCTTTTGAACGTTTAGGGAGGACATGTGAGTAGGCGTGATGCGGGTTTGTGCGCTCTAGAGCGCTCGGGATATCCCAAATGGGTTGACGATGAGCGGGATTGAACGGGGGACCAGCTGTGAATTCGACACTTCTCCACTGGCTTGTCTCGCGGCGCCACATTTGAAGCACGCGCGTTGGGCGCGGGTGCTAAGGACGTGAGGACGTCTTTTCCGGGCAGGCGCGTCACGTCATCCATAAAGGTGGTCATTGTGCCCGCGCCCGCGCAGCCGCCGCCTGACGTCACCCTCACGGCCGCCTCCGCCCCCGCCCTGTTCCCGTGTTTCGTCCCCAATGCCCAATGGTACACACAACGGCCTCCGCACCACTCATGGGGGGCTGCTCGCCATCCACCCTCGACCCCCTCCCGCTGCCCCCATCAGGTGTCGGACTCCATACGCGACGGCAGCGACGCCCAGGTGAAGCTGATGGCGGCGTCCACCCGCCTGACCGCGTCCAAGGAGTCGGTGCTCCGCAGCGTGTTGGCGCGGCGGGACGCCCAGCTGGGCCGGGTGGAGGCGCTGCTGGACAAGAAGCTGGCGGGGCTGTCGGCGGCGCAGCGCAGGGCGGAGGCGAAGGTGCGGGCCACCGTACGGAGGCGGGGGTGCAGGGCGGGGGGCCAGGGGGGGACGTGGCCGCTTGGCCGCATGCGGTACTGCGGTGGCTTGCAGGCCGTGATGTGATACCTCTGAGAGACTAAGAGGCACAAGGTCCAAGTGGGCACCGCCGTGACTGGCAAGCGCGGCGGCAGCGGGCCGGCGGCGGACTAGTTCAGCGCCAGTCGAACAGGGCCAGGCGCCCGGGCGGACGTTTGAAAACGTCGACGGGGGTGTGCGGTCCACAGCACCGCCAAAGAGGAGTTACGGCAACCTCCCCTGGCAGCGCCCCTTCCCCCCCCTCAACCGTCCGGTTCCGACCCCTCCGTCCGCCCCCCGGCACCCGACCGCCCGCTGGCCCCCAGGTGTCCTCCGACGTGGAGGGTATCGTCCTGGACATGCGCAAGCTGGTGGCGCGGCGGCTCAAGGACATAGAGGCCAAGAAGACCGAGGGCTTCACGCGCCTGGGAGCGCTCGAGGTGCGGACGGCAGCGAGGAAGGGGGGAGGGGACGGGGGGACGGGGGGGCTCGGCATGTCGGCAAGCTAAGCCAGAGCCGGAGCAAGCGCCGGGCAGGACCCGCGGCGTCGAGTTGCGGCCGTTGCGCACCCGTCTGCATCGGCGGGGTGTTGACGACACCGGCAGAGATGGTTTGGGGGTCAGAAAGACCAGTCCAGATGGACTCACCACACGGGTAGTTGGGTGTACGTGCTCGTAAGCCCCACAGCAGCACGCAAATGCGACAGCATGGTGCTGTCCCCACGCTTGTCCTCCGGCCCGCAGCACAAGCTAGACGCCGTGTGGGGCCGTCGGCAGCGGCTGCTGGCGGGCCGGCCGCCCGCGATGCGGGTGCAGCTCAACCAGCGGATGGGGGCGCTCACGCAGCAGCTGACCGCGCGGCGGGAGGCGCTGAACGAGGCGCTGGCGGGCGCGGTGTCCAAGATGGAGAGCGGCCAGCGGCGCGCGATGGCGATGGTCAACATGGAGGCGATGCGGGCGGCGCTGGGGCGGGCGCAGCAGGACATGGCGAGGGCGGCCTGCGACGCGGCGGCCTTGTGAGTGGGCGGGGGTGGCGGGGTGACGAGTGGCAGCAGGCCGTGGGGTGAGATCTGCGACGGCGCCTCCTGGGGTGGTGTGGCCGCGGCTAACGTTTTGACCCAAGTGGGATATCGACATAGCGTTCGATACCCAAGTGGCCCAAGTGGCTGCGTCCTTGGCAGGCCGGCCGGCCTGCGCTGTGCAGGGCAAAAACATACCCAACAGGTAGCCTCCCTCACGCCCTCACCAGCCCGACAGTTTGGGCCCAGACAGCATCGTATCGCATGCACCCAGACCTCGCTCCTACGGCGCTTCGTTCGTACGGCGCTCCTCTACGCCCCAGCCAAGCGCGCTGAATTTGATTTGATTTGATCCCCCGCCGATTGATTTGAATTGATGCCCCTGGTCTCCCTGCACTGCAGTGCCAAGAGTGCTGTCGCGGAGCGGGCTGAGGACCTGCTGCGCAACGACAAGCACGACCAGCTGCTGCGCATCGTGGGCCAGATGCAGGCGGAGGTGACCCGTGGGTCGTCTACTGCGGCCGCAACCTCGGCCAGGACGCTGGCGGCGCTGCAGCAGGCGTACGCGGTGGCGATGGGCGAGCTGGAGCGCCGGGTCGCCACCGCCAGGATGAAGATGCAGGTAGGGGTGGAGGAGGGACGGACGGGGCTGGGAATGGATAGGGGACGGACGGGGCTGGGAATGGATAGGGGACGGACGGGGCTGGGTACCGTATTGTTTGGGTGATCCCTGATCCCGTGATCCGCCATGGGCCGGAGGGCGGAGGGCGGAATCCTGCACGTGTAAAGCGTGGCGTGGACCTACTAGTGTGGCCCTAGGAAAGCGAAGCCGTCGGGGGCATGGCCGCGGCATGGGCAGTGGTGGGGTCTCAGCGGGCCCTGATATATGTTTGGACAACGGGCCCTGATGGCGCGCCGCGCGTTTACACCACCGCGGGTGCCCGGCGGGCAGCAATTCAGTTCGAAGCAGCATACCTCAAAAACCACCGAAATGATCCCGCGTCCCCTAACCCCGCACTGCAACACCTCCACTTTCACGCTGTTCAGGAGTACCTGACCTCGCTGGCGTCAGCGCATTCGGAGCTAGTCAAGAGCCTGTCGGCCGGGGACGACGCGGCGCAGAGGGACTCGGAGGCGGCGGAGCTGGCGGCGGCACTCGCGGACTCGCAGCTGCCGGGCGGCCCACCGCCCGATGTGGCCAAGCTGTTGCTGGTGGGTCAGATTCAGTTTAAACTACCTTGGAAATAACTTGTATAAATTTCTTCCATTCTTTTATTTTAAGTAGAAAAACAAAGCAAAAAAGGTACATTAACACACAAAAATGGGATGATTAATCTGTAACGTAGTCCTTGTATAAATCCCATCTAATAAAATTGAATGATATTAAAATAAATTGATATTATGCAATTTTTAAGTAAATTGAAATCGTTAAACTACTAATTAAATATTAAATTACATGCATTTAATTAAAAACTATTCCAATCTTGTCACCCACACCCTGCATACACCACACATACCAAACACGTGCCTCGCGGCTCAGCTCTCCTGCCACATACACCCATGCCGCTTGCTGTCCCCCGGGCATCTGCACATCCGGGTTCGACGCCCCGCTTAAGACGACGGTGGCTGCGCCCCTGACACGCCGGACCGGCATGGTATGGTATGGTGTGGTGTGGTGTGGTCATCACCGCATGACTGCGCTGAATCTGGCTCGGTGCTGCTGCTGCGGCTGCTGCTGCCGCTGCTCAACGCAGGGCTTCGAAGGCGCGTCCGCGCTGGACGGGGTGGACGGCGTTCCTTCGGCGCCGGCGGGCGTGGTCGAGAGCGTGCTGGACGAGAGCGCGCTGAGCGTGCTGCGGCGGGTGCAGGACGTGGAGGACATGATTGAGGAGATGATCGCGGACATGGCGGCGCAGGTAGGACTGACTCCCGCCTTGGGCCGTCCCCAGCTGCCCTTGCGTGGGTCAGAGTCTACCGCTGGGGCCCAGGCCGACAACATTCACCGTCCCTGGACTCCAAACCCAGAGTGTCGTGTCCTCCGGTCACGTCGTGTTTTCAGATCCCAGGTCTCCTCACCTCGAGCGCGTAATGCAGCCCGCTTCTTACCTAGTAACGTAATTCGCTAGTTTGTTACGGTGTTCCCAGCGTCCCGGATCGTCTGCACGCCCTGCTCTCTGACCGCCGCGTCCATTCCCCTTTTGCCCCTCCCGTTCCCCGGCCTGTAGGCGCTCCACGCCTTCCCGCCCGACGGCATCTGCGACAGCCTCAGCCCCGCAGATCTGGCACCCCTCATGGAGTCGGAGTCGGAGATACCCACCCACACCCTGGGCCTGGAGAGACTGCGACAGGACGTGGCCGCCATCGACTTTGGGTTGCCTAATCTGGACCTGGATGTGGGCGACTTGGACCTCTCGGCACTTGACGATGACGGGCCCGGCGGCATGCGCGCCTTTGCCGTCGGCGGCAGCATGGGACCCATGGGCCTCGGAATGTACGACATTGACGAGGAGGAGGTGGTTGGTGGCGGCGGCGGCATGGCAGCGGCGGCTGTTGGCGTGGGCATGGGCGGCGCCGGCATGCGCAACGCTGGGGCCGCGGGTGGCGGCGGGTACCAGCGCAACCGCAATAGTACGGACGACAACGACATTGACACGGGAGGCAGAGGCCGCTACACGGCGGCGGACTACGGGGACCGCCACGAGGACGACTTTGCGCTCAGCTACTCGTGAGTGCGAGGAGAGCACGTCGCGAGGGTTGTGCGGAGAGCACGGCGCGGGGCGCTGGGGGTGCGTGCGGGGTGCGTGAGGTTCACGCGACGCGGGGTTCACGCGACGCGGGGTGTAGTTTCTGTCGTCAGGAACGGTCGAGCCGGTTGCGGTTGTGCTTTGGCGTGGCGCTGTGATTCATCTTGTATGTCCAGGGGTGACGTGATACTGTTGGTGTGCGGCGATGCGTATTTGAAGATGGGACTGTTGATGATGAGCTTGCTGCGATGCCGCTGGTGCTGCTGCTGCTGCTGCTGCTGGTGGTAGTGGTGATGGGAGCGAGGGTGGAAGGAGACGCAAGGAGACGGCAGGGAGGGGCGAGAGCTGTTGGCTGGGCTGCCAGCGGGGGGGGCGATGTTGACGTTGACAGCTTGGACGTCAGCGGTCGTGCGGTGATCGTGCGGCGCAGGGGGGTGCGGTGATCGTGCGGCGCAGGGGGGTGCGGTGATCGTGTGGCGCAGGGGGGTGCGGTGATCGTGCGGCGCAGGGGGGTGCGGTGATCGTGCGGCGCAGGGGGGTGCGGTGATCGTGCGGCGCAGGGGGGTGCGGTGATCGTGCGGCGCAGGGGGGTGCGCAAAGGGTTTTCGGCGGCGCCGGGTGGCAAACGGACTGGATGCGGCTTTGCATCTCCTCACCACCTTGTGTGGCGGTGTGGCGGGCGCGACCTAAAGTATCCCAAAGTATCGTTTTCTGTATTTTTCGAGGTCGTGGTGGCAGCGCAGTGGCGGAGTCGTTGACCACGTGTTCCGCTGCGGCGTTCCCCCACGATGCTTCTCCGATAACCTACCTTGGGCAACGGCGCAGCGCACTGCGGAATTTCAAACGGTGATGAACAACAGAATAAGCCATGTTGCAGTGGACCCTGCGGGTCATCCGACGTGGGGCCGGGGCGAAACCGATCGGTTACAGCCGATCGGCGACAGACTGGCGCGGTGATGTCATGACGATGAGAAAGCCGAGGGACAGGTGGTCTAGCGGGCTGGTGCCGCATGGGCGCACGCTATGGCCGCCGCGTGATGACCACGGGCGTCTGTACGGCATTTCTCATCATGTCGTGTGAACGGGGCGCCTCGGCACCTGCTGTCGGGGGGCGGTGAGTGCGCCCACATGCGCTCGCGGGAGGCCGTCATGCCGCAGACAGCCGCGGCTCTTTTCCGCATGCGGGGATGCGGATGACGGAAAGACGGAAAGACCACCGTTTGGACGCTTTGGCGACTAAGACTGGCGCCTGCTGGATGGACGGCAGCCACGGGGAGCCGCACTGGCTCCCGGGGCGAGTTGTTGTGGTTGGGGTATTAATGTTGTTGTGTGTAATTATTACGCGGATGACATCGCCGCACCGGGGCAGAATGGATGAATGGATGGATGGATCATGGATGGATGGATGGATGCAGCAGCCGACACCGTGCTTGACCAACCTGGTGGACAGTTCTCTGACGCGTTTTATGTGCGGCCTGACCTCCTGTTGTGTTTACGCCCGAGCAAGGGCCGTCGGATCTACAGGGGTGCGGCGGCAGCCTGATGGCTAGGAGTGTGGCCGGAAGTGTGGTGTGAAGGTTTGGTCGGATGGCACTACGTAGGGCACCGGTGGCGGCGAGGGGCCAATGTGGGGATCTGCGCCCAACGGCGCCATGAGGAGTCAGGCGCCGTACAGGCGGCTGCGGATCATCAGAGAAGGGAAGGACCTGTCGCTTCCACGTCACCAAACCGTACAGGATACATACCGAATAAGTGCATCTTATCTCGACAAGCGCCCCCTCCTGCCCGCACACACCGACACCCGCACACACCGCTCACCCACATTTCTAGAGACTTTCTCTCACACACACCACACACACACACACACACATTTGTTGACTTCGCTTCTCGAGGCCCAGTTTCCGTTTACAAACATATGGCACACCCATCTGTTATATAGGGTACATAACGGCATTACACATCGACTCCCGCAGGTTGGCGTCCGCGGGGCAGCATGACCGCCCATCGTGTGGCGGTCAGGTTTTATTGTGACGAGTGTCTTTGCTACCTCCCAGGAGGTTGTTGGGGTCGTGGACTGTTTTTCGCAGACATCTGCGCTTCAGTGTGACAGCGAATATCTGGCTGGTGAATTTCGCACAAGATGGAAAGCACGACGTTGGCTGTTGTAACGGCGCCGAAGCGGTGGGGATTTTGTTGCTGCGGCCTCCTCACGTCGTGTCATCCATTGCTTTATACGATGTGCACATTCTGACAGATGCGTTTGCAAGGGCCGGCGTGAGGGCGATGCGCATGGTGGATTGGTGGTGATATGCCGGGCATGGGCAGAGGGGCGTGGGCTGCCGACCAGGCACCTCCCAGAGACCAAGACGTTTCCGAACCGCACCTCACTGTGTGGTTCGGTTCGGGCACGGGCCGCGGAGGCACCTCTCGTCTCCACCCGGTGTGGCATCTTCCTTGGAATGACGTACGGTTTCCGACCTTGAAGCGCCGTGGAAAGGTATCGTATGAGGACTGGTGCCCATGAACTGGTGCCTCCTAGGCATGAGGCCGCTGAGGTCCTGCTCTGTGTGTGCGAGACACGCGTGCATGTGAGGCTTCTGGGAAGCTTTCGACGTCTGCACACAACAGACGGATGTGGAACGGATGCGGTGGTGAGCAGCGGCGTGTTACAGCTTACATGCCATATGTGAGGGCGCCGTCAAGGCAGTCTGCAGAGGTGGCACCCTCCATGCGGGGCCACGCACTGTCGGGCTCTTTCGGATGATGTGATCACGTGACGTCACGACGTGCTGGTGGTGGGCGTGAGCTGTGGGAGGATTTCTGATCTGGGTGTTTGACCACAGACGTCCGAGTGTTTGGCTGGCTGGTCCCTGTGCGCCCAGGACCCGGACGATACCGTACATCTGCAAACGTCATTCGGAAAAATGATTACGGGCCGCTGACGACGTGCTGAAGAGGACGTACAGGCACAACCGTATCCCATGACAGGAACATGTTGTGTTAATGACATCGATTTGTTGGTTTGTGAAGACGGAATTTGCCATCGTGATGGCATGCCGACATGCCGGGCCTCGAGATTGCTGACGAACGATCGCCATACGCCATAGGTCCCTCACCTGCCCGCCTGCCTGGCTGCCTGTCAGTCAGCCAAAGAGGTCGTTATGCCATGGCTTGACGACGGCCTGCAGGGCTTCACGAGTGCACCATCAGCTTTGAAGGCGGCTCCATCCTACGGATCGTTCGTTGTTTGTTGTTGTTTGGTTGGTTGGTTCCCGCGGAAGGGCGCGAGCTCGAACCTGGTGAGTTCTGTGTGATTCTGTGTTCCGTACACAGGTACACGCCTCGGCTGCCTGACGAACACAGCACGTATAAACTACGGGGATGCACCTCAAAGACAGCGAACACCTGCGATACGCTGGCCGGTGTTTGCCTGCAACCAGACGCCCTTGCTTCATGGCCACACCAGGCGTATCTGTTCACATGTCGGAGGGGGAGATGCCGGGACTCCAATGATATCGCAGCCCACCCTCGTGCGCGCTCGCCGAAGGGGATGTGGCCTCGGTGCGCAGCGGGCGTCAACAGTCAAGCTGCGACATGTGGGGGGGAGCCACGAGGAACTGAGCCATGCGATATCAGCGGCCGTGAGTGCGCACGTGGAGCAGGCACACGACCATCCATGGATGTTGGGTCCGGCGCATTCGGTTGCTCAAACAACGATGTTACGTTACGTTCTGACCCCGAATGCACGGATTCGGGAGGGGAAACTGTGAATGTACGAATTTGACGCCCTATGTTTTGAGCGCGCTTGATTGGTTATCCCTGTTATTTAATGTGTAGGAACAGGACTGCCTCTGTGGATACCTGCCGGCGCGACTATGAACAACGGTTACGACGCTGCCCGCATTGAAGACATACCCTCACATACCTGACTCTGAAAAATTTCTATGACGATAGAATTCGGGTTTTCGACAATCCTTGTCTGCCCATGCAGTCTATGGTCAGTACAAGTGCAAAAGCCGGTCCAAACGCAGAGTGTTTGCTATATACAATATATGGTGTTTGTAGTTGAAGTAAGTTTTTGCGCAATCTGCGCCAGGGGCAAGGCAAGGGGTCGGGGAGCTCGACGGAGCGGGGCTGCGCTGTGATATCCTCCCTGCCCATTAGGGTGATTGCAGCAAAGTTATCGAATAAAGAACGTTGCCAGATATGATTTGCGAGTGATAGGCTGCAAGCTCTTAGAGTTACATCTATCCAGATCGTTGCGACGAGGTTACAAAGCAAAGCGTTATCAGGTGGTTCATTATACTTTCAGCATAATGTGTAGAATATTGTGAAGGTTTGACGATGGGTTGTTACTGAACAGAAACAGTAGATGAATCCTATATCATGCAACTCCCTGTCCTGGTACGTGACGGGTGACGCCTGTTCGGACTAACGCCTCCCGTGACTTGTTGGGTAAACGAGAACCCGTTATCTAATTATAAGTTGTAACTGAAGCATAACGGATATTCAATCAACATGTTGCCAGTTTGACAGAGTGGCTTTGGTGCTCCAACATTTTGCTATTTGACTTTACGCGTCCTTACCTTCCCCGCCCTGATTTTTTCAATGTTGTCACATTTTGTTATTCATGCAGTAATTTATAAACCTATTACGGCCATATCAACGTCCTGCAGTGTTTCGTGCGGCTCGGCAGTGTGCCTCGTTACGCGAGATCCGGCCGGCACGCCCCAATCTCAAGAGGAGTAACCGGAGTAACTCACAACGCCGTCTTAAGCTCGTAGGCTGACTGTCGTTTTTTGTTTCTGGGTCGTCGACGGTTTTGAAATTGGGACCCCGACGCTCTGCATGCGCCTTCCTGGCTGGCGTTCAGCTAGGGGACGCTATACATTCGATTTGGATTGTCATGAAAAGGTCAGTCCAGAGTTTTGTCGTGTTCGGCTCTGCCGTTCACCATGGGTTTGAAAGTTCAGCCAGGATGCCCGGCTTACACGCCTTCGTTCTATATTGATAAGTTCAGAAACTTGGTCAAGTTTACTGGGAATGCCTGAAAATTTGGACCCGTCGGCCTGCCGTCGGGCGCTTTCGCTCATTAGCGCATGACCGGGGCAACTGGTGGTCTCGTCAGGCTGAACGTGCTTATGACTACGTGCTCAAAGTACACTTTTCACCGCACATGATTTCATGGTGCCCAGTTGTCGCGGGGGCGCCGCTACGACCCGAGGCTGGGTTTTGATGAGCGCCCTTGCCTTCCGTCCCTTGTCGTCAGCTGTACATGCCGCTTAATAAGCGCCTGCTTATGCGGCGGTTATGTTGTAGAACCATCCAAAGATCCGTTAGCAAAGGGGTGACGGCGCTGGAGCCTGACGTGGGATACCGAAACAACGCTGTCAACGGAACAGGTGTCTTCAGGTGCCGTTCAGTCCCAGTCCATTTGCAGTCTTCAGCCCTGTCTTCGCTCCATCTTCACCCCGTACCACTAGCCCCGGGCCTTCACCTCCAGCGGGCCTGGAGTTTTTTTGTTTTACCTCCATCCAGGGCATGGACCCGCCCCTCCCGCCACCCGGTCGTCCGTCCCCGTGTCCCTGCCCCATGCTTGCTCCCCTGCCGTACATGCCGGACATGTCGTACGGCCTCCCGTCCCCTTTCCCATATCCCACTTCCCCTCGTCCGCCCCGTCCTCTTTCGCGCCGCGCTGCCGCCCACTGACACCATTCTCGCATACTGTCTTCTTTTTGATGTTTCCTTTTGTCATTCCCTACAATCGTTGCCACCCTCGCTCACTCCGTTCCTCGGCTTCCCTCCCTGCATCGCCATGGCCCTGGACATCGCCCGCGGCGCGGCTACTCCGTCTACCACCACAGGTCGGTAACGTATCTGTCCTTTCCGGGTTGGGTTGGGTTCGCAGTTTGCTTGTTGTGGCACTGCGGCAGCGCGGCCGCGCCGCCACGCGCCCGCGCGCGGTCTATCTTTTCGTTTGCTCTGCAGGTACCTGCCGCCTTGGCGGTGGGGCCTACTGGGGCTTGCTCTGGTATACACCGATGATCCCGGTGGGGTCCGCTGTAACATTCATTCATTCAGGTACCGCACCCCGTAAGTATACTGCGTTGTGCTGGGTGTGCCCGGGTTCGTTCTACGGGTTTATTTATTTAACCCGCCCCTCCCCATCCTCAGGTCAGCCTCCGGCCACCCCGTTAGGGATCAAGGCCTCCCTCCTTGTCGACCGCCACTCGGGGCGGGGGTCGGTCCACTGCGGACGCGCCTGTGACACCCCCTGCCTGCCAAGAGCGGCCCACCCCTGAAGATCGTCCCCAAGCCCAGCAAGCGGGCAGCAGTTGCTCCTGCTGCTGCGACCCTTGGCGCTGGTGCTGGTGCTGGTGCTGGCGCTGGTGACACCGCGGCCCCGGAAGCGCCGCTGGCAGCGCCCGCTGTCAGTGGCCTCGCCGCCTGGGGAGAGCAAACCCCTTGGGCGGGGCAGTCGCAGCCGCTGGCGCCGCTGGCTGCTCCCCTGTCCGCCCCCGCGTGTTCCCTGGAGCCAGGGGCCACAGGCCGGCACTCCACCCCGGGCTGCGTCATGCGACCCACCTCCGCGGAGGCCTGGCAGCAGCGGCGACCGCAGGGGCTGCTGCCTCAGGAGGCGCCCCAGCCAGCGGCGCTGCCGCCGCCGCCGCCGTCGCGGCCAGCAGAGGCGCGGCCGCTGGCTGCCCGCGGCCTGCGGCACATGCCGTCATTTCCGGGAGCTCCGGTTCCGCTGCCGGGCTTCGCGAAGGTCTCGGAGCTGGGCGGGACCCCCCCGCCGGGCAGTGGTGAGGCGGCCAGCCGTGCGCCCGGCAGCCGCGTGGCGTTCCTATCCGACCATGGAATGACAGTCGAGCCCTGCGGCGTTCGGGCCATCACCCCACGCCGCCTTCGCCACCCGGGCCCTACGTTCCTGTCCAGTCGTGTGCTACTTCCCGACGTCGATGGTGCTGACGGCGGCGCGGCCGCCGCTGCCGCCGCCGGCAGCGGCGGCGGCGGCGGGGTCCGCGTCCTTGGCGCCGGCCAGCGGCGTGCGGGTGTCGATGCTACCGTGGAGACGCTGTTTGTGGAGTCGGCGGCGCCGCCTGCCGTGTCGACGGCGTCGCCGTTCAAGGAGACACGTTGGCCCCGGCCGGTCGTCACTTTCTCCTTCGGCCGTACGGGCACGCGCGGGCACGGCAGCGTCGACGGCGCCGGCAGCGAAGGAACCGTGCCGGTTTCCTCCGTTGGCGGCGGCGGTGGCGGCGGGCTACTGGGGAAGCTGCGGAGCAGTCGGCACGTCGCGCTGCAGCGCCCAGATGACGTCGCGGCGGAGGCGGCGGGCGGCCGCACGGCGGAGCGGTCTGTGGGAGTACCGCTGCTCAGGGAAGCAGTGCAACGTGATCCGATGGAGGCGATGCGGAGCAAGGCGAGCGTCATCAGCGTGGACCCGGGCCCGGACCTGCCGGTGCTCGCGTCCGTGTCGGCGGCGGCCGGATCGGACGACGGAGGCTACGGCGCCGTCAGCGGTGGAGGCGACCGCGGTGGCGGTCGTGACGCCGATAGCGATGGCGATGACGGACGGCATTCCGGTGGCCGCGTCGGCGGCGCCGGAAGCATGGGCGGCCACAGGGGCGGCGCCGCCGAAGCGGCAGGAGGAGCCGGCGGGGCGGCGAAGGCGGTACCCGCCGCGCTACCCGCCGCGGCGCTGTCGTCGGGTCGTGGCTCTTCCAGGTTGCGGTTACTGTGGAGGACCGGAAGCAGCAACCGGGGCACCGCGGCCGTGGACTCGCCGACGGCGGTAGTGCCAACGGCTGCTGCTGCACCTGCGGCTGCAGCTGCAGCGGCTGCGCCGGCAGTGGCGGCGGCGGCGGTGTCCTCCGGTGTGTCGAGCCCCACGGGTCGGCTGACGTGGAGGGAGGCTGACCCGGTCAGCGGTGCAGAGGCGGAGGCAGCATTCTTCCCGGCGCCGGCTGCGGGTGGGGTTGCTCCGTAGCTGTGTGCTGATGTATCGCGTAGCTGGTATGGTGGTGCATGTGGTTTTTGGTTTGGACGACAAAGTTGACAGCACCGCTCCTAAGGGTAATAATTCAGATGTGAAATGGAGTTGTTGAACGGCGCGTTGGAGTAAGGATATTCCTTACATGGCTCGGCACTGGGTTTGATTTCACTTGGATTTTACCTGTACAATTGTTGTGGTTGGGTTAGTGTCACGAACACCTTAGGCAACTCAGGCACCAGTCAGCTTCCCTGCATTCCGTGGGCCCACGTGACAGATTGGGGCGACCCATCGGCCGCCCGCCATTCCGCAACCCCCTTTTCCCCACCCGCTGTTCCCTTTCCCATACGCTTCCCCCTCCTCAGACTGGGTCGAGCTGATGGGTGTCGTCGACACGCCAGACCGTTCCGGAGATGTGCGGTTCGCCGGCTGCATGCCCTCCTTCTTCTCCGGCGGCAAAGTAAGGCGACGGTTGTCGGTTGTCGGTTGGGTGGGGGTTCGCCGCGTGGCCGTCAGGGCCATCTGTAGGGTACAGGGAGGGAAGGCCAGGGTGGCGGATGCGGAGGATGGCTGCCTCGGTCACCCAAGTCCTTATGGTGGGCTCTTTGCGGTCTGGCGGGTGTCCCATGTGGGTTGACATCGGATCGCCGGTCTGGCCGCGGCCGCACAGGTGGCTCAGCAGCATCGGGAGTGGAGGCGGCGGCTGCAGGCGGCACTGGAGACCCGCGACCCTGCAGAGGTGGCGGCATGGTAGGTGTGCGCCGCCTCCTCCGATCAGACGTAGGGTGTGTGCTAGGTGGGTAGCCACTGGGGCCCCACACCAACCCCCGAGGGCTATGGGCATAGGGCTGATCAGTCCGCCGACGGGGTCACTACCACCCTTGTTGATAATCACCCCCGCTCGCTGGCGCCCTCCGTCTGACTGCTCGCAACCGCTTCTCGCTCTTCCTTCCTCACCCCTTCCTCACCCCTTTCCCTTCCCCTTCCCTCCTCACCCCTTCCCTCCCGTTCCCTTGCCTGGTTTGACGTGCATCGTCCGGCCCAGGGTGGCCCTCCATAACGGCCGCAGCGGCAACCGCAACCCGGACGAGCTGAACGCGGTGCTGTGGCTGGCGGTGGAGGCCCGCGCCCCCGAGCTGGTGCGGGTGCTGCTGAGGGGAGGGGCGCAGCCCGACGCGCCGCGACCCATCGCACCCGTTCCGCAACCCAACGGCCGCTCTTCGGCCC
Source organism: Eudorina sp. 2006-703-Eu-15 (assembly GCA_003117195.1). Classification (NCBI taxonomy): domain Eukaryota; kingdom Viridiplantae; phylum Chlorophyta; class Chlorophyceae; order Chlamydomonadales; family Volvocaceae; genus Eudorina; species Eudorina sp. 2006-703-Eu-15. Next base: position 776,498 of record BDSI01000020.1, read on the forward strand.
CCGGGACTGGACAGCATGTCCTGTACTCCCGCGCTCACGATGCGGAGGCTGGGTCGCCCGCGTCTGCGGCGCCGGCCACAGGTGCGCTCGAGGGCCTTACACCGCTGATGCGCGCGGCGGAGCTGGGTGCTCCCTCCGTGGTGGAGGCGCTACTCGCCGCGGGCGCCAACCCAGTTCTGCCGCAGCCGATCAACGGCTGGACGGCGATGCACCGCGCCATCCTGGCCACGCAGCCGTCGTCGGCGATGTGGGCCAGCCGCCGGGTGTCGCTGTCTGTCCCAGGATCCAACGGTGGCGACAGTCCCGGCACCAACTGGTCCGGCAGCGGCGGCGCCGTCAGCGGCGGCAGCGGTGGCGCCAGTCCCAAGCCGCAGCAGCGGGGGCACGAAAGCGATGCTCAAGACGCGCTCCACTGCCTGAAGGTCATGGTTGCACGCATCGGTCTCCAGCACGCGGCCGTGCTGATGACGGCGGGTCGCCACACCGACGACCTGCTCCGGTTCGCGGTGCGTCACGGCCGCTCTGCAGCGCTGTCCTGGCTGCTGTCGGCGGGGCTGTCGGCGGAGCACGGGGGGAACGAAGACGAGGACGATGATGAGCAGTCGTGCGCCTTCCTGGCGGGCCAGTTGGGCCTTACCGTGGAGGTGTGGGACATGGCGCCGCCGCTGCGGGGCAAGAGCTCGTCGGGCCCGTTACGCGACCCCGCCCGGCCGCTGTCGTGGATGTTCAGCCCCGAGGAGCGCCTGTTTGCGGACCGGCGGAGGCAGCTGCTGAGGGGGGCGGCGGCGGGCGGCAAGGTGGAGGTCCTGGCGACGGTGAGCCGGCGTGAGGCCTTAAGAAATAAGGGACAGGGTCAAAGTCAGGTAGTAAAAGGCAAGCAGCCAGAGCGGTTGGGGCGTCTCTCCATGTGAGACAGTCCTTTCTTGTTTGCAAAGCCGTACGGCAAAGCTGGTAGAACGGTAAACGGTTAGTATAACGGTATGCCTTGAGACGGCGGCGCACGGAACGGAGCGGGTCCGGGGCTGGCAAGTGTGCCCCCTACAGAGGGGCGGCGCCTCTGCTGGGGGGACCTCCCTCCCTCTACCTTCCTGTCCACCTGTCTACCTGCCTACCACAGGTCCGCTAGGCTGGGCACGCCCAGAGGCCACAGAGATAGTCCCTCCCCGCAGGAGGGAAGTAGGAGGTTAGGCCGAAGACCCAGTGCGTTCTTGAAGTTCTGGCCGCAACCCCAGGGGATTAACAACAGCCCTCCTCCGCACCCGCCCCCAGATCCTGGACAAGCCTCCGCCCTTCGACCGTCTGCGCCGCGACGAGCTGGAGTCCGCCATCGGGGCGTGTCGCCTGGCGCAGCCCCGAAACCAGCGAGCCGTGGAGGAGCTGCTGGCCCGTGAAGCCCATTCGTACATGGTGTGGGACCGTGAGGTGCTTCCGGCGCTGAGGCGCTTCGACGAGGCAGTCATCAGCGAGTGGATCGTGAGGGACAGACCGCTGCCGGCTGACGTGAGGCGGGCGGGGATTGCCGGGAAGGGAAGGGACTGGAAGGGGGTAACGGCCCCGGGGAGCTTCGGTGGCGGGTCAGGGTTGTTGCGGCGAGTTAAGCGCTGGGGTCCTAGAGTGGCTACTCGGTCAATGTGTGCATTGTGTGCGGATGATGTCGATGGTACCGTGGCTGCTATCGATGTTGCCGTGGTTCCTAAGATGTTGAGGGGGGGCCCTTGAAGGAGCTCGTCAACGGGCACCTTGAAAGACTGATGGAACTTCTGGTTGGCGTCCGTTGCCCGGGCGTGCGTGTGTGTGTGCGTGCCGTAACCCCGCCCGACCGCCCCCCCGCCCCCTCAGGTTGATCGCGCCATGGCGGCGCTGCTGTCCTCGGAGCGGCTGTCGTCGCCGCTGTGGCAGGACAGCGCGACGGCGTCCGTACAGGCGCTCCTGGACGCAGGCGCCGACATCGAGTACGAGTGGGACGTGGAGCTGCCGGCGGTGGCGCAGCCGCCAGGCTGCCGCAACGTCAAGACCCTGCGGCCCCTGCAGGCGGCGCTGCTGGCGCCGTCGCCCGCGGTTGTACGACAGCTGCTCGCCGCCGGCGCGAACCCGCGGAAGCGCTGTAGCTGCGCCGATGAGAACGCGCTGTTCGTCGCGGTGAGGGTGGCGGCAGCCGCCGCCGCCGCGGCCCGGGTGTTCGACGACTCCGACGCGGAAACCGAGACCCGAGTGCTGCCCGGCACGGGCAGTCGCGCGGCGGTGGCGGTGGCGAGTGAGGCGCTGGCGATGGACTGCATCGGTGTGCTCCTGACCGCCGACTGCGCCGCCGAGCTGCTGTCCGCTCGCAATGACGACGGCCTGACGCCTGCCGTACTGGCGGCGCTGGCGGACCTGCAGCAGGTGCTCGCCAAGCTGTGCGCTGCGAGGGCCGACCCATGGGCCACTCCGCTGCCGGCGCCGCTCGGCGCGCCGGAGGCGCCGAGGGAGCTCCTGATTTTGCCGAAGGCAACCTGCGCCACCGCCGCCGCCACCGTCGCCGCCGCCGCCGCACCCGGGACCGCCGCCAGTGTCCCAAAAGGTGTTCCTTGCCCATCGTCTCTAAGTCCGTCGGGGGTCTCGGTGGCAGCTGCTGCGGGGCTGTGGTCGGTGGGCCACGAGGCGGCGCGAGTGGGGGCCTTGGAGGCGCTGGCGGCCCTATTGGGCGTGCGCCCGGCCACTCGAGGGACAACCGCGCCTCCGCTGCCCGACGCCAGCTCCGAGCAGGCAGCGGCTCGACGGCGGGAGGCGCTGGTGGGCGCTATCCGCGGCGGCCGCGTCGGCGCCGCCAAGATCGCGCTCGACGCCGACGGCCTCGGCGGAACCTTGAACCCGGAAGAGCTTCAGGCGGCGCTGGCGCTGTGCAAGGCCAGCGCTGCTGCCTCCAGGGCGTTGCCGCCGCCGGCGGGCGCCGCTGACGTGATTGCCGCCGGCGGCGTCGGCGACGGCGACCCGCCTCGGTACGACACTATGGCGGCCTTCCTGGCGTCACGTGCGCACGTGTGTATGAGCTGGGAGAACGATGTTGTACCTGCAATCCGCGCAGCCAACGTGGCTGTCGTACGGCGATGGATCAAGTACGACAAGATCGGCGCCGCTGACGCCACGAAGGCTTTGCACGTGCTATTGGAGTCGGCAGTGCATCATCAGCGCAGCAGCGCCGCCGCCGCCGCCCCGTCCAGCGGTGGCGCAAAAAATGACGGCAACGCTGCCGCCGACACCGTCGCGACGGTCCCTGGCGGCGGCGACGCTGGTGGCGGCGGCGGCGGCAACATCAATGGCACGTTGCTTCGGCTGACCAGCCATGAACAATTGCGGTGCGATGAGGCGGGTCGAGCCATTGCCGACACCGCCTCGGAGCTGGTGCGCGCGGGTGCGGACGTCAACCACCAGCAGGTCCCCGAGGAGGGCGGACTGACGCTGCTGATGCAGGTGGGCAGCGGGCAAGGGGGCGGGGAGGGGGCCCCCCTGGCCGAGAAGGGGTCGACGGTTGATCCGGCGGATGACGAAATGACGATGATGGGGGCGGCGGGTGGCGGATGTAGGGGCCGGCTGCTTTGCTGCGGCGGCTGTCCCCACGGGGCTGTCAGGGAATGTGTAGGGGATAGGGGCGGGTAAGGCCTGATACGCTCCGTTGCTTCTGCTGCTAGGGTTATAGATCAGGTCTAACCCTAAACCCCAACACCGTCCTCCTCTTCACCGCCCCTAGGTGGCTCGGAAGGGCAACCTGCAGCTGCTGCAGGCGCTGATCTTCCTTGGTGCCCGAGTCGACATCGACGACGCGCTCGGACGGACGGCGGTGGACCACGCCGTCCTGTGCCGCGCCCGCCTGAACGACAACGGCTGCCTGTCGGCCCTGCTGGCCGCCTACGGCCCGCGCCGCCTCAACGCGCACCGCACCCACGCCGGCGACTCGGCGCTGATGCTCGCGGTCCGAGCCGGGGACGCCACGGCGGCGCAGCTGCTGCTGGGCGCCGGCGCGACGCCGGCGGCGGCGGCGCCGCCGGCGGATGCCAGTGGGCCGGCGGCGGCGCCGCCGGCAACTGCCGCCGCCATCCTCGGCGGCGTCGGCGCCGCCAGCCTCACTCGCTGCGGCCGCCTTGCCGCCACTCGGGCCAGCTCCGCCAATGACGGCGCCAGCGGCGGTGGCGCCGCAGCCGCCGTCGCCTACTCCGACTCGCCGCCCGAAGCTCCGTCGCTCAATCTGGCTGTGGCGGAGAGCGATCAGAGGTCTCTGCTGAAGTGTACGAGCAGCATGGCTCGCCGCGGCGGCGGCGGTGCGGTGTACCTGGCGGCCATCAGCGATGACAAGGCCATGCTGCAGCAGCTGCTGCAGAACGCGGCCCAGGGGGAGGTCACCCGCGACGCCTGCCGACTGGAGGCGCAGCTGGGGGCGCTCCACGGCGGCCGGCTGGCGCTGCTGGAGGCGACGTTGGCGCTGCCGGAGCCGCTGAAGACGGCGGCGGGCCCGCCGGAGGTCGGCGGCGGCGCGACGGCGTTGGGCGGGGCGTCAGCGGTGAGTGGCGGGTGCGGATAGAGCGGGGTGAGGATTTGGGTATCCCTGGAGCGTCGTGACACAGAGAAGGGGTGTGTTCCAGCTCCCAGGGACACGGACACCCGGGATGAGGTGGGAGGAAGGCCTGAGCAATTATTGACGGCATCGCGGGGCGCGGCCCGCGGGTATGGAACCCCGGAAGGAGGAACCCGGGTTGAGGTGGGAGGTCAGACCGACCCACCCCACCCCAACGCAGTCCCCGCCAGGTTTCGCGTCCATCACGGGGCGGCGATCAATCGACGCAAGGCACGAAACGATGTTGTTTGTGCATGCATGTCAAAGCTGAAGATACCCAATGTGTTAAGAGTGTCAATATGCAGATAGCCCCGCTGCAGTGACCAGGTACGGCCAGCCGAGACGCCATTTTACCGGTGTGCCTCAGGAGCGGAGCGGTGGTGGTACGACGGGAGCAGCAGCCTCGCCACCACTGACACCACCATCGCCACCACCATCTCCACTACCACCGTCGACATCACCACCACCACCGTCGCCACACAACCGCCACCCACGCGCAGGTGTGCTGCCGGCTTTCGGAGCAGGCGGCCAATCGACTGCGGGAGGTGCAGTGCCTCTCTGAGGAGCTGGAGGCGGCGTCGTCGGCGGCCGCAGACGCGGCGTCCTCCGCCGAGCCCTCGCCGCTGTCCTCGCGCGACGTGCCGCGGCTGCGTCGCTACCTGGCCGCCAAGGCGACGGCGCTGGAGTCGCTGCGGGCCGCCCACGGCCGCATGGGCGAGTTCTACGGCCTGGCCAAGATGCACGCGGAGGCGCTGGAGGGCGCGCTGCAGGCCAAGAGGGAGCTGGTGGGTGAGGGGTGTTACACTAGTACATACCAAGCAGTGCTGTAGGGATACAGCTGCGGGGAAGAGGGTGAGACCGGTGCCCGGGCGATGGTGTCATTACCCAAGTACAGCGCCCGGGGGTCAGAAACGAAAGACTCTAACCCCCCGATTAACCTGGCGACAGACACCCCAGCGACGCGCGCAACCTCGGTGCGCGACCGCCCAACCTCCTGTCGTGGTTCCGGGAAAATGGACACAAAGGGGATATGGAGTGGAGGGTTGTGAGAGGTAGGGCTCATCTGCGCCATCTGTGCAGAGTGGTTTGTCGCATCATCAATCGGTGGGTGGGAGGGACACTGCCATATTGGGGCCGCCGCGTCTAGCAGCTTGCCCAACCCCAATCCCCCCTGGCCCGTTCCTGCGTCCTGCGTTCTGCTCGACAGCGCTCAGCCACCGCTACCCTGCCCCATCCGCCGACACTGCCCCACCCGCCGACCCTGCCCCTGCCCTGCCTTTTTCCCTCCCTCCCTACTTCCCTCAATGGAAGTAGATGTCGAGCACCCTTCGCACCAGCAGCGACGCCCAGGTGAAGCTGATGGCGGCGTCCACCCGCCTGACCGCGTCCAAGGAGTCGGTGCTCCGCAGCGTGTTGGCGCGGCGGGACGCCCAGCTGGGCCGGGTGGAGGCGCTGCTGGACAAGAAGCTGGCGGGGCTGTCGGCGGCGCAGCGCAGGGCGGAGGCAAAGGTGTGGGCCGTCGTAACGTACGGGGGGTGGTGGTGCAGGGCGGGCGGGCAGGGGGGGTCACAGCCGCCGTGAAATGCAGCTCCGGGCGGCGGGGCGGTTGCCGGCTGGTTAGCTCGTCCAGCTTACCGCCGTAGTCAAGCTGGCGTCGCCGGTTGAGTTTCTCCAGTTATTTTCAGTCTGATTGCCAGTGCCCTGTTTGGCCAGCCAACCAACCAGTCCGACACACCTGACATCCATCTCTGTACACAATGTATGGCCCGCCCCGCTCCGCAGGTGACCTCTGAGGTGGACGGCATCCTGTTGGAGGCGCGCAAGGCGGTGATGCGGCGGATGAAGGAGATCGAGGTGAAGAAGCTGGAGGGGCTGGCGCGACTGGAGGCGCTGGAGGTGCGTCGATCGCCTCGTGCAGAGGACTCGAGCAGAGGGCACGTGCGTGCGGGTGTGCCTTCTTCGTGTATGTCGGGCTCTGAGGTTGGCCTAACCAACCGCACGTGAATGAATGAATGGATGAACGTTACAGCGGACCCCAAAGCGATCAACGGTGTATACCAGGGCAAGCCCCAGCAGGCCCCATCGCCAAGGCGGCAAGACACGTGTGGGCAGCTGCTGGGTTTGCCTCCAGGCTGGATCCACGGCCGCATCGGGTCGTGAGGCTACCGGTCTGGGGCTGGGTTTGGTGACACAGGATTATTCCTTCGCCTACAGAAAAAGCCCGCCCAAAGTACACGGCTGTTTCTCTGGTACAAACAATTGTAGTGGCGAAGAAGTAAAAGCAGTGTCTGTACAAGTAAATATGTGTTGGGGCGGCTGCCTCTGTATGGATGCTGAGATACCGTACACTGTACGCTAGAATGCTACTAAATCCCGCCACACATGGACCAGAACACTAGCCATCGCTGCTGCCTATCCCCGCCGCCCGACCGATCCCCCAGGACGGACCCACACATTCAGGATCTCGCTCCTTGTTGTCCAGAACGGTCTTCCAATTGCTGCTTTGTTGCCCCTAGGGTAACTTGCTGAATCGGGATTTCAGATAGTTCGTAAACGGTGCCCACGCCGCGACCTGGGCCCTGTTCTCCCCTGCCCTCCCCCCGCTCTGGCTCACCCAGGTCGAAAGCCATTCGTACATCCGTACATCCGCCGCCCCTCAGCTCCTTCCGCGGGGCCGCCGCGCGGCTGCAGCTGTCTGCGCTTTACGGCCCCTGGGCCCCCAACCCGATCACCTCGCCCTGCTGCTGCTGCTGCTGCTGCTGCTGCCATCGATCCCAAACAGAGCAACCTGGACGCCGTGTGGGGCCGCCGGCAGAGGCTGCTGGTGGGGCGTCCCGCAGCGATGAGGCTGCAGCTCAACCGACAGATGGCCGCCCTGACGCAGCAGCTGTGCGCGCGGCGGGAGGCGCTGATGGAGGCGGTCTCCGAGGCGGAGGCCAAGGTGGAGGGCGGCCAGCAGAGAGCTGCCTCGATGGTCGAAATGGAGGACCTGAGGAAGGCGCTGGGGCAGCTGCATCAGGACATGAAAAAGGCAGCACGCGACGCGGCGGCATCGTGAGTCGACGCTGACGGGATTCTTGTGTGTTTTCTTGGCGCACCCAGTCTCCCTCGCACCTCCATAGCGCCGCTTGCTTGTTCGTACCGCTATCTCTGACTCTGCCCGTCCGTGCCGTATCCGAATCGATCCTCCCTGCCCCACCTCTCCTGCTGTGCCTCGCCCCCTCGGCTCGCGCCCCCGCCCCGCCCCCGACCCGACCCGCCGCGCAGCGCCAAGGCCGCCGTCGCGGCGCGTGCTGAGGAGCTGCTGCAATACGACACACATGACCCGATGCTTCGTATTGTTGGCAACATGACGGCGGAGGCCACCTGCGGCACCACCGCCGCCTCCACCCGGGCCCGGGTCCTGACGGCGCTGCAGCAGGCCCACGGGGTGGCTCTGGAGGATCTGGGTCGCCGAGTGGCGGAGGCGTGGGCGGAGATGCAGGTGTGTGCGGGTGCCTCTCTTCCAGCCATGCCGGATCCGGTTCCGGATCCGGCTCTGGATCCGGTCCCGGCTCCTGCTCTGGATCCGACTCCGGCTCTGGATCCGACTCCGGTCCTGTCCGGGCCAACGGATGTCTCTTCCTTCGGGCCGCGTGGGGTGACATCGACTCGTTCACCCCCCCCTCACTCAACCCTTGCCAGGAGTACCTGACCTCGCTGGGGTCAGCGCATTCGGAGCTGGTCAAGAGCCTGTCGGCCGGGGACGACGCGGGGCAGAGGGACTCGGAGGCGGCGGAGCTGGCGGCGGCACTCGCGGACCGGCGGGCGGCCCCACCGCCGCCGCCCGATGTGATCCGTGAACTGCAGGTGCGGCTACACGCGACACTGCACAGCAGGTCGAGCTGCTGCTGCAGCAGCTGCTGTTGCTTTGGCTCGACTGCCTGCGGTGCTCCCTCCGCGGACAACTAGTCAACCCCGCCGGGCAGCTGTGCATTTGCCGGAAACTTCAAATTTGCCTGCAATTGTCTCTTGTTGCAAGCGTTTCTCGCATATAGCGGCACATCGGTTCCGAGGGCTCCAGAACTCGAGGGACGGAACCCTCGGGCCCTGCCAGCAACCACTGGTGTCTGATTTGCCTGAATGCTCCTATTAAGCTGCCATTAACTACCTCCGCGGCCCACAACCTACGTCATCGTACGGCGCTTGTACGGCTTCGTGTGGCCCCGCAGGGTTTCGAGGGAGCCTCGACCCTCGACGGGGTGGAGGTGGCGGCTGCTGTGTCCCCGGACGGTGCCAGCGAGGGGGAAGCCGCCCTGCTGCTGCTGCGGCGCGCGAGGGCGGTGGAGGACATGGTGGAGGATGCCATTCAGGACATGAACGCCAAGGTGACTGGGTCGAGCGCTCGCGCTGAGCTGAGCTGAGTTGAGGGATGGGGTTTGGGGGATGCCGGGGGATGGGGGGTGGGGGATGGGGGGTGGGGGATGGAAGCCGCCGTTCCGCTGCGACAGGGTTGCGGAAACAGGTGCGTAGATACGAGTCTGTTGATGAGCACGGTCTGTCTGTCTGTCTGTCTGTCTGTCTGTCTGTCTGTCTGTCTGTCTGTCTGTCTGTCTGTCTGTCTGTCTGTCTGTCTGTCTGTCTGTCTGTCTGTCTGTCTGTCTGTCTGTCTGTCTGTCTGTCTGTCTGTCTGTCTGTCTGTCTGTCTGTCTGTCTGTCTGTCTGTCTGTCTGTCTGTCTGTCTGTCTGTCTGTCTGTCTGTCTGTCTGTCTGTCTGTCTGTCTGTCTGTCTGTCTGTCTGTCTGTCTGTCTGTCTGTCTGTCTGTCTGTCTGTCTGTCTGTCTGTCTGTCTGTCTGTCTGTCTGTCTGTCTGTCTGTCTGTCTGTCTGTCTGTCTGTCTGTCTGTCATTGGGTGGGTGTGCCTGACGTTCGCGTGCACGGCGGCAGGGAGGGCGGCGGGGTGGGTGGGGGTTACACGGAGAGACACTGGGAGCCCCAGGCGGCGCCTGGTGAAACCATTAACGTGTGCGCACCCTTTCCGTGGCGGTGGTGCTCAAAGGCCAACGATGCTTTCCGCGCTCTGCAAGCCTGTCATACTGTGCCGTACTGTGCCGTACTGCCCCGTACTGCATGCAGGTCCTGCGCGCCTTCCCCCCCGACGGCATCTGCGACACGCTCAGCCCCACGGACCTGGCGGCTCTCCTGGATACCGATTCCGAGATCCCGACCCACAGCCTGGGGCTGGAGAAGATACGGCAGGAGGTGTCATCCATCACGTTCACCCGGCCCACGAACCTGGATCTGGACTTGGAAGATCTGGATCTCTCCGTCCTGGCTGACGAGTGCGGTACCTGCTTGCGGGCCTTCGGCCCCGGCGCCAGCAAGGGACCCATGGGTCTAGGCCTGTACGACATCCACGAGGACGAGGTGACGCTCGGCGGCGGGCTGTCAGCCGTGGGACAGTACGGAGGCGTGGAATTGGGATTGGGCGGGATCGGGGGCCGGGGTAGGGGCTTGACTAACAGTTTGAGTCTGGGCGGCGGGGCGATGGCGGGCCACAGGCCCGGGGGCCCGCGAAGCGTCTGCAGTACGGACGACTTCGAAACCGAATCTAACGGACGGAGCCGTCACAATTTCGGCGGTTACGGAGACCGACACGAGGATGACTTCCTTCTGAGCTACTCCTGAGGCGCCCATGGGACGAGGGAAGCCCGGGGAGAGCAGGGGGTAACTACCGTAAGCAACTACGGTATGTTCCGGAGTATGTCGGTAGGCACAGCAGGCGGCACAGCAGGCGGCAAGAGACAGAGAGTGTTACCCTAGGCCCCCGCGAGGAGGCCAGGCACCGGGCGTTGAACCTGGTTTGGCTTGCCAAACTTCGTCCCGTCTGTTGCATCTCCTTCAGTAGAGATGGTGCACGAGACTGCTGATGGGCCGCTGCGTCGGTGTCTTTACACTTGGTGTGATGCCTTGCCGCCGATTGTACAGGTTGGTATCATGTAGGGGCGTCTGGATCGGCGCATTTCTGTGCGGTAGCACTCGTGGAGCAGCGTGTGGGTAGGGCGACTGGGCTGGGCGAGAAACGCATTTGAATGTGGCAGAACGTGGGGCGGCCTCGCAGTGGGTATCTGCTTGGTTTGCCTGGACACCCGCTTTCCATCCGGAATTGTGTGCCGTCAAGACGGCTGGGCGAGAGTCGTACCGAGACACAGGAGCCCTTCGCTGCCGAGGGGCCTGTTGAATCCGCGGCAGTCTGTGGCGAATTCGAGCGAGTGTGTTGACAAACTTCGCATGAACCACCACGAAGGCGTACTGTACAGGCTTTAATAACCACCCTCACCTGAGCTGCTCGTGCCAACCTGTTCATTTCCAATGCTTGAGTGCCGCCAGGTGATGCGTTCGGATTCCTTGCGCTGTTGGCCGTTGGATGTGATTGGTAGGAGGGGCGCCTGGGTAGGGGCCCGTAGGAGGGACTGCCGGCGGGCCCTGGCTGGCCAGTAGCAGTGGTCGTGTGCTCGTGTGTCCATCTGGCTTTGTGAGGTCAAGGATGCGCGGGTCCCCTGGTCGGGGGGAGCCATGCAAGCAACCACGTTGCCGTCAGTCAGGCTCACTCACGTGGGCATTCGTGTACGGCAGGGTACGGCACGCACGCAACCCGGCCTAACCTCGTGCCAATGCCCTCGAACCAGCCCTGTCCTACATGCCCGCTGCGTTCGCATATCATTGGTATGAAACGATGGTTTGCAAGAGTCGCTGGTGGAGCCTGCTGGGTCTGTCGTGGGCCTGGCCCTGGTGTCCATGTGACTTGCGGTGTGGGGGGTTGAGATGACTTTGGGTTGTGGAACGGAACCAGCACCATTGCTTCGGAACCACACTGTTTAGCTGGGCCACAGCTATGTGCGCGAGTGTGCCCCTCCCTGGCCCTCTCGGCAGGGGATGTGATCCATTTCATATGTGTGACGTGAAGGGCCTTGTGTTGCGACTTCCTCCTCCGGCGATGACCTCAGACTCCTTTCTTCGGCCGGTGACATGATGTAGATTCAGCCGGTGACATGATGTAGTTTGGCTGGGGGGGTTGGACCAGGGTGATTGCCAGGATGTCCCCGTGGGCCCTCACACTGGACTGGTACAATTGCGCAGGATGCCGGACGGCGCGATCCGTAGCCTGTTCAGGCAGTACTTGGTATGCGCGATGGTCACACACTGCAACCATCACGTTTATCCGCTGTTGCCCATCTGAGTTCGTTGCAGTCTGCTGCTGTTCTAGCAGGGCTCGTCTTCGGTTTCCCCGGTTTGTGCAAACAACGCCGGGCGCGGACAGCGAGCGTCAATCTTACGGACTATCCCGGCTGCCTGAGCGGAAGCGCTGGTTTCTGTGCGTCCTGTTTGGTTGCGAGGGCGTCCACACTCACTAATGTGCGTCACCCGGAGACGACACCGCACTTTAATTTGCTAACAAGTAAATAGAAATGGGTCTGTTGGGAGTCGACTTGTGCGGCCGCTGCCGTCCCTCCTCATCCGGTTTTTCATTTTTGGTCCTGGCACTCGGCTCGTCCCTCGTGCGCTGCGAACGGCTGCACACGGGCCATCAAGCCTACGCCGAAGTTTGGAGATGTAATGCCGTACTAGGTGTTACAAAGCCCTTCATGCGCCCATGGCCTGTGCCATCCAAGCAAAGCTATCTTCGCTTGCGCGGGTATCTAGATGGACACACACCACCATGGCTATGGGCAGCACCTCACCAACCGCCCAGCTAGACGGCCGCTGCTGCGGCTGCGAAATCATGACAGATCCGTCAACCCTGGCGACCCATTCAGTACGTCACAGCACTGACTCTTTAACATCCTCAACCACACGTGTGCAGGCTCGCACAGACTCACGTGGTCCGAAGGGGAGCGCTTGCCGCAACCCACAGCCATTGCTATACCTGGCTGCGCGTTCCGCTCATACCTATCCGGCCGAGCGGGTAGACCCCGCGCCTGCTATGGGATCCGAACGCAATCAAACTGGGTCCCTAGTCGCGGAACCCACCCACCAGCTCTAACGGACCAGGTGGTGAGACGGGACAGCGGCTGCTGGAGCCACCGACGCCCAAGAGGGACGTTGACTACGGTGACCACCTCCATGCGCAGGGTATGTGCTGTAAGTACGTATGTGACTTGCGGACAACGTGAAGTGGAAACCAGAGCGGCCAGGTGCGCCACGTTGAGCACCACGCTCGCTCTGACTCCCCGACTATTCGCACGATAGATATATACCATCCGTATAGACCCAACCAGGAATGTGCTCCATGCACACTGAACTCAACATTCCTGCCACTCGGACTGAAACTTCGACTGGCGATCACACCCACCCGAATGCGCCATAGCTGCTCGACGAGGGCGCAAAAATGTCCCGACAATGTCACTTCACCGGAGGATCACTACCAACCACTGCCTGCGACACCCCTCAGGCGTGGGAGCGTACGCCCTGCATCAAACGTCACCCGGTCCGTTACGCACCTCCAGCACATGAACTCATTAGCGGACTGGGTCCTTGGATGCATACCCAGGAGACGAGGCACGTTTGCAAACGGCTCAAAACCCCTGCGAATAAGAACTCGCAACCGGAACCCTAAATCTGGTAGCTATTCGGCTAGTGGCCACGTCAGCACACCGCCTTCGCCCGACCTAGGTGTCAAATCAATCGACCTAACATGAATGAGTGTTAGGCTACGGCAAGCGCCGCATATGCGCCGTATCATGGCGTGGCCCACATCTAAGGACGTGCGTGGACGCGCGCGAAACAGAAGATTGAATTGGTGATTAATCTGTAGCTCCTACTCTGAGATCGCTCCCCAATCATCGTTCATCCTGATCACGGCTTCATGCGCTACACCTGCGACTCGCCCTCCCCTTCTTGCTGCTCCTGTTCCCCTTCGTTGTCCTGGTGCTCCTGCTCCTGCTGCTGCGCGTCGACCCCCACACTGTGCTCCGAGCCCTGCTCAGAGTCGCCGCAAAGGTCACTGTCGCTGATGCCAGCCAGGAACCTCCCCAGTGCGGTCAGGCCCGCCTCCATAGCCTGCTGGCCCGCGCCCTTCTGCTGGCCGCCAGCCGCCTCCGCAGCATCGTTATCGCTAACCCCATTCTCCTCTTCCTCCTCATCAGGCTCCACCTGCGGCCTGAACACCGCATTTCGAAAGATCGAGTGGCGCGGGAAATAGGTCCCGGTTCCGGAGCCGGCGTCCGAGCTGACGCGCCCCGAGGCATACGTGCTGGTCTCCGAGCCGGGACCAGTGCTGTTGGCACCTCCATCCACATCCACCAGCCCTGTGACCAGCAAGCCCCGGACCGACAGCGCGTCTGCCAGCCGCGTGGCCAGGTCGGCAGCGCCCGCCTCCGGTTCGTTTTCTTCGGCATTCCGCGCATCACTGTTGGCACCGACGGCGGCGGCAGTTGCACCGCCGAGACCGACGCCCGCACCCGCGCCAGCGATGCTGACGTACAAAGGATCAACCGGTCCCAGATCATCGCCGTACCACTCCTCCTCGCAGCTGTACAACTGATTGTTGGCGACCTGCCGCCAGGTGGGCAGGACACCTGGCAGCACGGCACCGCTGCTGCCATGACCACCACTGCCGGCGGGTTCCACGCCATGCCCGTATGCGGCGTTGAATGGCGCCATCGGCGCGGGCGAAAGCGGGGACATGGGCAGCGCGCCGCCAGTGGCAGCTGCAGCCGTCGAACCATCGCCAGAGATACGCGTCGCCAGGGACGGCGGGGCCGCCGCGCTGCCGACGCTGCTGATCGTGCCGCGTGACGGCCGACCCGAAACGACCACAGTGGGCGTGTCTCTGTTGATGCCCGCGGCGGCAGCACCGCTGTTCTGCGCCATGACCGTCATGAGGTCCAGGCTCCGGAGCGCCACGCCCAGCGCGGCATTCATCGCTTCCATGCCCGGCACAGCCGCAGCGACAGCCGCCGCGGCAGCCGCCGCGGCGGCGGCGGTGTCCCCACCTGCGCCCGAGCGCGTTGTGGCCGCCACCGGCCCCGTCGCGCCTGACGTGGGCGTGGACGTAGTCGCGGCGATGCTGGTTCGGGCGACCGACGTGCGCCGGCCCGTCGATGAGGTGGTGCCGCCCTGCTTGCTGGAGCCAGCAATGACAGTGCTCGCCAGCGGGGTCGTGCGGCCAAACACAGAGGTCTTGGGGACTTGCGAGATGACGGCGCCGCCCTGGGTGGCTGAGGTGGCAACAATGGAGCTCCGGCGGGGGTAGCTCGCGCTGGTCGCCTCCGGCTTGCTGCTGGGCTTCGACAGCCGGCTGTTCGACGACACGGTCACGCTGTCCCGGCGCCGCGGCGCATTGGCCGCGGTGCGGTTTCCCAGCGGCAGCCCCCGAAGGTCGTCGTGTTCCGAATCCGAATCCGACGGGCGCAACACAGGGTAGGCCGAAGAACGCATGACAGACTCGCGGCGCCCCGCCGTGGCTGCAGCCTGCGGCGTGGCCACCGCCAGTGTTGCGAGCCGCTGGCGGCCCGCGGCCGGCGCCGCAACAGCGTCGAAGGTGGACGCCAGCGTGCGCACCGTCTCCCCCTCCTGCACCGGGGCCATCGGCTGCTGCTGCAGAGAGGGGTGCATCCGGGACTGCACGTGCGGGTGGCTGGTGGCGGTGGGGTACGCGGCACCGCGGGATGCCCGCAGGCCATGCTGCTGCTGCTGGACAGATGAGCGAGACCGGGAATCCGTGCCGTCGACCGCCGTTTCCGTATCCATCTCCAATGCAAGAGGCGGCATATCCGTGGACCTGCGTAACCGTACCCGAATTTCCGAAACCTCAGATGATGCAGATCGACACACATGCACGTTCCATTCTTGAGGCGGCTTGGATGCGGTGGCTTGGAGGAGATGGCGCTACCTTACAGTCCCACCACAACGACCTGCCGCCGAGCAGCCTTCGCCAGACAGCCAGACCGTCCGGTAGCAAAAAGGTCGCACGGCACGGCAGGGCACCGGCCTGTGCCGTGCGGCCCTGTTGCTACCTTTAGGCGTCCACCCTTTCCCACCTGACAGCGCTGCCGCCGTACGTGCCAGCCGTACGGCGGTTGACGTACTGCTGGTGCTGCAGCAAATACGCGGGCAGCGGCTGTTGCAGGGCGGGGCCGAGGTGGCGGCCACCGGGCGGCAATCTAGAAGATGGCTCCGGACTGTGGGCCGCAGGGTCTGTCGAGTGGAACATGCGCGAAATGGTGGCCTGCGCGAATTAGGGAACAATCTAGAAAATATCAGCGACCGGCGTCGTGAAAGCGGGTAATCGGAAGACAGGTAAGCAGGTGATGCCGACAGGAGGTGCTCAGCAACCTCAACAACTAACGCAAAGACCCGTAGATTCAGCGGCCTCTTATTCGCTGCGACTGCCTGCTGAAGATGAATCCCACCAGCGTGCGCAACCACGCGTTGGTGAAACAAAGCCAAATAAAATCCTGCACGTCGTAGCACCGTATCTCGAGGAAGACTTCCTACAGAGCGTGTTTCTTCGAGAGCACGCCATCCCGCAGTACCGCACCTGCACGTCCGCATCGAACGCCTCCCAGTACCACTGCTTGAACAGGCTGAAGGCGAGCTTCTTGCGCTTGATGCAGCGGCGCAGCTCGTCGTCGCGCGCGTGTCGCTCCGCCACCACACCCCGCCAGGCCTGCGGTGCGTGTGTGTTCGGATGGCGGCATTGACATGCAGGAAGCATCCAGCCAGGCGCTCACACTTGCAAGAACGCACCCACTCAACCCGCACCCAAGAACGCATCCATTCCCATACAAGCACGGCAAGACGTAGCGCAGGTGAAGGATTCGCAGCGTGAAGTGAACCCGATGGATCTTACCCCGAAGGTGCGCTTCGCAAATGCCAAGCGACGGCGGTCCACCAGGTTCCGCAGCGCCGCCACCTGCAGTCGGCGTGCTGCGTCCTCGCACGCCAGGTCCGCCCAGGCCCGCATTACGGTTGGAAGCACCTCTGACGCACGGCGAGCCGCCATAGCTTCCGCCGCCTCAGACGCGCGGCGCATGCGCTCCACTGCTTCCGTCCAACAGGCCAGGGCGTGCCTCAGCAGCGTGCGGTCCGCGACCGAGCCGCGCGTCACGGCGACTTCTCGCGCGGCGCGCAAACGCTTCGTGACGTCCGCCCATCCGGCAAACGCCCGGTTTGCAATCTCCGCGTTGCAGGCCGCCAAGCGACGGTCCGCCTCGCCGCGCAGGTCGGTAAGCTCAGCGGCCATGTCGCGCCATTCCGCAAGCACACGCCTGCGGGTTGCGACGTCCCGATTTAGTTACATGCCCAGCCATCTACACCAAAGTATGTTGCGCAGGATTCCGTGCGGCACTGCAGTTCGCTTCACACATCCTCGGTGACATACAACCAGCACGAAGCTCCGATCCCGGCAGCAGCGCACCTTAGCCGGTTCGCCTCCAGGCGGCGACGTGCCACATGCCGCTTCTTGCGGTCTGCACGGCGCTCGGCCGCTGCCTCGACCCAAGCGGAAAATGTCTGCAGAATACAGAAAGCGGACGTCCTTGGGCTGAAGCCGACGCGCGGACAGACTCAGGCATGGACTCAGACACGGACACATTACAATATGAGTCATACATGGCACCGAAGGCCCACCCGTTCCTGGCCTGGCGCCGCCAACACTCACCCGCTGCAAGCGGCCTCGGGCAATGCGGCGCACGCACGCAGCCTGACGAGCCCGCCACTCCACCGATTCCGCAGCCACAGCTTGCCAACCCGCCAGCAGTCCTGACAGCTGGGTGCGCTCCCGCCTGGTTGCCATCCGTTCGGCAGCATCGCGGGCGGCGCCAGCGGCCTCTGTTACCGCTAGCCAGGCGGAGAGGCAGCGCATCTGCAGACGTTGGCCGGCCCTGAGGAAAGATAGCGGAAATCCGGAACGTTGATTCAGGAACAGCGGAAAGTTGTACATGTGGAGACGCATTTCGGTGGCACTCAAGAATGCGCAAATGGCAGCCCCTTGAAGACCACTGGGACAGGTCAGTGGTACAGTAAAGACCGTTCCATTATAACGCCAGCTTCGCATAAGCCCAAAATGACCAGAATATGCGTGGTTGCGGACCCTCACCAAATCTAACGGGCAGAGAACCATCAATTGAAGGCATGGTCACATAGGTCGGGAACCCACCTGGCCCGCATCCGTGTCACCTCCGTCGCCCCCCAGCGCGACCAGGAAGTCTGTGCACGCCAGGCGGCCAGCACCTTGACACCCGTGGACTGGGTCCAGTGAGCCACCGCGCAGTCATGGCGCTGCTGCTGATCCCTGCGGAGGGCCCGACGACAGCTTAGAGGCTCCCCTTCTTCGAAATGAAGGCAAGCGGGCACAGCAGGGTTTTTGCACGCGCGGTGTCGCACAGCCAAGGATTGCTGAGGAGGACCCGACAACGCAAAGGCCCAACGCAACCGCCACGGCCTCGCTGTACAGGATACAGCGAGGCTTAATCGAGATTCCCCCCCCTGCGCGGACTCACTCGCGGTGCGCTGCCAGCGCCCCCAGGCAACCCTTCACAAGTCGCCGCTGGTGCCAGTTGACTGCCCGCTGCAGGGAGCTCTCCGGGTCGACACAACCCAGCGCCCGTCCACCTGCAAGCACCGGGAAATCGATCCGCCCCGTTGTTGAATACATTTTGTTGAATACATTTTGTTGTTGACATTTTTCCTCTTTGAGGTTCCCCAAAAGGGACAATACACTATGAAGCCGACGGTGATACATATATGTGCGCAAAAGCCGATTTCCACTTCTAGAGTGTAAGACTGGCTGGTAGGCAGAAAGCGGACCACGGGGCAGCAGACATTGCATAAGAAATCAAAGCGGGTTTGCCCTATCGTGCGTGAGCTTACCTGACGTCATTTGCAACCAGCCACCAAACGCTGCCCGCAGCGCTGCTGCACGGCTGACTCGCTCCGCCATCGCCTCACGCTCGGTTGCGGCCTCCGCTGCCCAGCGCCACACCCGGAAGGCGCCCACCAGCCGCCGCCGCGACGCGTACCGCGCGGCGCGCGCCTGCCGGGCCGCGCGCTCGCGCCTGGCCGCCGCCGCGGTGCTCCAACCCCGCAGGGCGGACACCAGCAGCCCACGGGCCTGGCTGTTGGCCACTTCAATCGCGGCAGCGCTGCGGGCGACGCTGGCGGCCACCTCGTCCCGCCAGGCGCTGAACACGCCGCTCAGGAGTACTTGCTGCCGGCGCCTGTCGGAAAAAACGACCCATTGGGCAGAGGCACGCATTGCTTAGACTCGCAAGCAGCAAACAAGGCGAGGCTTCCACGAGACCACCTTTAGACCTCCAAATTCGTTTTGCCAAAGTACGCGGGGGTACCATCCCGTGTATGAGCTCATCCGTGGATATAAGCCTAAGTTAATCGACAAACCAACCCGGGATATCGGCTATAACCACACGGCAAAGGATGGTGTGCAATGCCGTTCAGAGCTGCACTTACGCCGTGTGTCTCTCGACCTTCGTCTCCGCCACCGTACGGCCGACCGCCACAGCGTGCCAGCCCAGCAACGCGCGCCGGGCCTTGGACGCGCCCGTGCGGACCAGCTGGCGATCCACCAGCACGCGGACAGTAGCCCGATGTCGCGCCGCCACGTGCCATACCGACAAAACCTGCACACAAAAATGACAGAAGGGGATGGTCATGACACGTATGAAAACGCCGCACATATGCAAACGCTGCACCAGGTGTCAAGACCTCGTTCTCCACTCCATGTGGACTGCTATCACTTGGATTCTGTGACGAGGCAATCCGCCTATGCGCGCCGCAGCGCCATTCGTCAAGCCCACGCCTACCTTTCGGAGGCTTGAGAGGTCACTACGCGCCTTGGCCCTGATGGCAAAGTTGCCCGCCGCAGCAACCATTGCGCTGGAAGCGTCCGCCAGCTGCCTCCAAGCCTTGAGGACGTCGCCCGCCAGACGTCGTCGGCGTACTTCCGCCACACCTTGAAGACACGCCATCCAGCCGCGCCGTGCCTCCACGACGCGCCGCCAGTGCGACAGCACCGCGCCTGCGAGCCAGCGGCCCAGGCCGCTGCGCGTCGCAGCCCGTCGACTGGCCGCCGAGGCCAATTGCTGCGACCGCGAACTCGAATCCAACGCGGAGCCGGGCGTCAGCGCGCTGACCCCCAGGGCGCGCAAGTGCTGCTGATGCAGCAGTTGCTGTTGCTGTTCCGCCTCCTCGGCAGGAGCTGCCGCAAAGCCCAAGGACCGGGCAGCGGTGGGCGTGCCAACAGCGGGCTGCAGTAGCGAATGTACCTCCTGAAGGGTCTCTGCCGGCACCGCCGCAGAATTCGTTGCTGCCGGGGCGCCAACGCCAAAGCCGCCCGCTAAGGAGCTCACCCGGCTCAGCTCCATAGAGCCGTCCAGCAGCTCCGGCAGACCCACTGGGGTCAGCGGGCCTTCGGTAGAGCGCGGCGCCATTTCCAATAGTACCGGCGATGAACCGGGGCCAATGAGGGCCGTGTTTGCCGGTACGAAGGGGCCCGGTGAGGAGCCGCCCGACATGCCGGTGCCGCTGCTACGCAGGCGCCCGGTGCTGCTGGAGCGGCCGCTCCCGACAGCCGCTGCGGCTGCCGCCGCAGCGGCGGCCGCGCCGGCCACTAGGACTTCCCTGTACGACCGACCCGCACGGATCGGCGACGGCGTGATTGTCATCGGAGTGTGCACAGGGGAGACAGCGAATCCGAACTCGGGCAACTGCGCAGTGACTGGCGCAGCCGCGGCGGCGCTGCCGCCAGTGCTGCTGCCACGGGGACGGCGCTGCAGGGGCATGGCCGATATAGGCGGCGACGGACTGGCGGCCGCGGCAGGCGTCGGTGGGTGGGCCGGTGGCCTGCCGGCCGTCGGCGGGGCTAAAGCAGGGCTTGCCAGTGCACAGGGCTCCTGTGAGACAGCTGGTGTTGCAGCCGACAGGACTGGCTCGACGTGCACTTGAGCCGCTGCGGCCCCTGCGCTGCTATCCGCCGCGACCCCCTGCTGATGTCCAGCAAGCCCATGCGTCGCAACCTGCGCCTCCGTGGACGTAAAACCTGGCTCCGCAGTCGCGGGCGCCCTCCCACGGGAGCCGCCACGAGACGGCGCCGTCGACGCGGTTTGCACCGCCATGTCGTACGACTGGGCCAGCATCTGCCACGGTGCCGTCGCTGCGGCTGATGTCGCCAGCGGCTCCGCCGCCGTGGCCGTGGCCGCAGCTGTTGCGGACGCAGCATACCCGGCGCCAGGGCCATCCGAAGGTCCAACTCCAACGCCCGAGAGGCCCGCACCACCGTCAGTAGCGCCGCGACTTGGGACCAGGCCGTCACCGTAACCCGGCGTCATGGGGCAGTGCCGGGCCCACCAGGTGGCCAATAACTGGGCCAACAACTCCCGGGTCTGGGCAGGGAGCGCACGGGCCACTGCGGCGCGGGTGGCAACGGCCGTGGCGGTCACCAGGCGCCACTCCCGGAAGGCGGCTGATAGGGTGCAGCTCTGCAGCAGCAAGGGACAGCCAGTGCAGGTGTAAAAAACAATAACTTGAAACAGGAGGATTGAGCGAAAGCCCGCAAGCTTGCGACTCGAAAGCTACTGGACATTGATACAACAACTGATACAGAAGAGGTGGAAATTTGAAGCTGTCACGTATGGGCAGGAAGTATATTGGGCGGCATCTCGAGCGGCCCCACCCACCAGGTATGCCAACTACAGCTTGACATTACTGATATCTGCACACGACACAATCCAAGACGACACGTCATACCAACTAGCACTGCATGTCCACCCGGTAACCAGCCTACCAGCATTTGCTTGCATATCGAGATTAGGGTAGCCCGCGCCAGCTGTAACCGTGCCGCGATGTGATGCCAGGCGTCCAGGCACGAGCCCATCCGCATGCGGCTCAACCGAGCAACGGCCAGAGCAGCACGGCCAGAGAGGGCCCGGCGGCTGGAAGCGTACGACCGCCACGCCAGCAGGGCCGTGGACATCCTGGCAGCGCAAAACATCCACACGTCAAGAGGGGAACGGCCAATAAACAGCATGGATAACAACACAGGGGAACGGCCAACAAGCAGCATGGATGCAACCAGGACATTCCACAGTGTGAAATCACGAAGAGAAGAATGGTGCAATAAAAAATTCCAAGCCCGTTGACATGCTTGCTCGCGTGCGCCGGGTGCTGCCATGCAAAGCCCCTCCACTACTCACCGCCTAGTAGCCGCGCGTCCAAGCGCCGCAATAATCCGAACACGTCGCCACACAGTCCGTGTCGTCACTGTCTTCCACGCGACCATCACAGCCAACGCCGTGCGCAGCCCGACCGCCATCAGGTGCCGTTGCAGTAGGGCTCGCCGCCGCCGGCGCTCTCGCACCGCTTCTGTCCAGGCGGCCAACGCCAGGCCCTGCAGTGCTGCCGCGCGCGCCATCACATGCTTCCCCAGCCGCAGGCGCAGCGCCATCCGCGCCACCACCTCGGCATGCCAGGTCGTCAGCACGTCGCGCCGCAAGGCCGCCATCCGCGCCGCCGCCAGCTGGTCCGCCGCGGCCTGGCACGTGAGCGCCGCAACCGCGGCCTGCCGCCAGCTGACGAGTACACGACGGAGCAGCGCGAGACGAGCGTGGCGGTCCACGATACGGCCAGTGAGAACCTGATCTCGCCAGGCATCCAGCACCGCTACCAGCACCCGACCAGCCCGGCGAGCCACCAGTAGGTCCGCCTGAGAACCAGATTCAATATGAAGGAGAAGCGGGTTCAGTATGAAGAAGACGGCTGAAGGCTAAGAAGCTTACATTCCATACAGATGGCTATGGCCCATGTGGGTCGAGTCCCGGTTAACAAAGTTTTCACTGTTCATGATACGGACAGACCTCGTAGCACACGCTTCAGACCCCTGAAGTGATGCCTGCCATAACTGTCACCTGAACGTTCTTCTGGCGTGTCGCCTGCGCGGCCACCCGCAAGGTTGTCAGTGCCGCCGCCAGCCAGCTCATGTTAACGCCATGCAGCGCTCGCAGCAGCGCCCGGCGACCCACAGCGCGCTGTGCCGTCAGCTGCCGCCAGGCAGTGAAAGCAACTGAGATGCGACGTGCGGTCCGGCGCTGCACCGCCGCCATCATCATGCGACCGCGCCAGGCCCGCTGCGCGACCACCTGCTGCCAGCCCTGGAGCGTCCTGGACATGATCGCATGCGAGCGGCGCTGCACGAGGGCACAGAAGCGGATGAATCGCAAGGCAGGTTAAGAAGCTAATTAGCGAGGATGTTGCCGAGGACGGTATCGTTCCCACCGACGCCAGACCCTAAGTCCGGAGCTCCCAAAGCAGCTGGCTTAAGTTCCACTGCAACAATATGCTCCGGTCCGTGAAGCAACCTAACAGCTTGCCGTGAGGAATGACTGGCCCAAAAGAGAATTCCTGCTGTCCTGTAGGGCGGCGCCCACTGCCCCCGCTGTCTCCCTTTCCCCTCATGGCTCACCTGCACGGCCTGTCTCAGCTTGGCAGCGGTCACCAGCGCAGCGCGCGTGTGGGCGGTCCAGGCCCGGAACGCCGCCTCGCGAATGGCGTGCTCTCGCTTGCGGCTCAGCTTCAGGATGGCGGTCTTGCGGTACACGATGTCGTCGACGACGATCCTGCAAGCGAACACACGTGTAGCGGTGCGCGCTAGACGTGGTAAATTGCTTTGCGCTTGGATAGTTACATCGCAACCCAAATCGTCGTGTAAACTATAAGAAGCAGTCCGCCTGTTGTGGCCTGAGTATGGTCACTACACCGCCAGAGAAGCCCGAACAAACAGGACCACCCGGACAGGACTCGCCCTGGTCCCATCTTCAACCCCCGTATCATGCCGTAGTTGAGCCACCGATACGCCTCCTTATGCTGTTGTCCAGGATCGCACCTGCATCCAAAACCCAAACCCGGAAACACAATTGCATTGCCCCTGTTGATTCATATCAACACCATCCCTCACCGCCACGCCTCGAGGATGCGACGGTGCCGCTGGCGCGCCATGCGATCTGCGGCTAGCTGCTGTGCCCTCTGTAGGCATCGCCGTAGCATGGCGACTGTCACGTCCCGAGCCGTCACGTGGTGGGAAAGGGACGCCATCTCCTCGTTCATTTGCACGCGCAGGTACTCAATCTGCGTTAGGAGCGGTATACAGGCAGGCCACGGCTCAGCCATCAGATTGCTCACTCGTATCTATTCATGACCATACCTACGAAGCTGCAGTCTCCTCGTCACGGCAAAGCGGCACTGGTACAATCAGCCCTCGCACGGAAGCTGAGCTTTCCAGCTACCCCTGCTCCCCACCCTGACCTGTCGGATGGTTTTCAGCTTGAGCTCCTGGAACTCATCGTTCAGTGCAGCCACATCCAACTCCACCCCCTCGCGGAGCACCTTCTCGTGATCGACGAACTTGAACCATTCCTGTGTTGATGCAACGGAAATCAGGTCGGCCAGTGGGAGATGGCAGTACAAGTACCTACACATCTCACATACAACCCATAACCATTCAGGCACCGGCGTCAGGCCCTCCATTCAGCCCGACTCACCGCAATCAGCAAGTTGCTGATCCGTCGCAGGTTGCGGTCCTCGAGCTGCGGATCCTCCGGGATGACCGGCAGGTGTAAGCGTTGGGGCGGCAGGCCCGCCATGCCGGGTGCTGTGAAGTAGCCTACGCGAACGACCTCGACAGCCAGTTGCACCTGAGGACGGGAGTTCGGCGCCGATCCGAGCGTCAGGACAGCAGTCGTGCGTGCTCAATAGAACGCCAACTGCCCGGAACATGAGAAACGCCAGAACCGAGGCGTTCAGAATGTAAGCGAGGTCTTCCGGAGCACGTGAAGCTGTAAAGCCTGTGCCAACCACACATCTCCTCAAAACTTCGTAATGTGTCTCTTTCCCAAAACAACAGGGCAAGGTAGGCATTGAATCCGCCCCCTAGGATGCAGACCGTGCATAGACACAGTTAGCAGCCACTCTGCACCCGCCCAATCAAGGCATGCAGCACATTTAAAATCCGCTTTCGCAACATTCACACCTGTGGCAGGCGCCTGCTCCGGAAGACGATGGGCAACGACGCCCAGGGCGTAGTCCGCCAGTTGTCGCCCAGCACATCCCAATGCTCCCATACGCCGCAGTTCTGGTTGAAGAAGACAAGCTTGTGAGGCGCCTTGCGCCGAGGCTGCATGAATCGGTTGCCTGCCGCTCCGGCGCGGAAACCGATGAAGGGGCCCTGAAAGCATCACAAAGACATCCCCTTCGTATACGGATGCCAAACGCAGACCGCCTGAAAGCTATTCCGGCCTTGCGCGGCATGTAACTTGACTAGGCTAAGACGTCTTTCAGGTACATGAGGCTTTCAGTTTGCATGTAAGGCCTCCAGAACGTGCCTGCTTTAAAAACACGCTGCAACGAATGGTGCGAGAGGCCATTCCAGGTATGTCAAGAATGTACCTTTACACGAGGATACAAGCGGATTCCTGGTATTGCACTGTCACGGGAGTCTGAAACTGGCACAGGAGGGATCGTACCTGCTTGACCACCTCCAGGTACGACAGCGCCTCGCTCTCCGGGGCCGCTCCCTCCTCCGCTAGCTCCAGGCAGGTATGCCACGCGTCATCCTTGTAAGGCAGCCGAGCTTGGATGGCAACATACGGCCGGCCCTGCAAGGACGCAAAGGTTATCGGCCTCAAGGTCTGCAGTTGACCGTCGAGTAGAGAGAAGTCTGTGGCAAGCGTGTTCCCTGACAACGGCAAGAGGCAGATCGTTTTGGCAGAGCAGAAAACATGCGCTGGCATGGCTGTGGCCTTGCAGCTGCAAGGACTCACCTGGTGGGTAAGCATCACAACGTCGCCGCTGTTCAGGTCTGCCTTGGGCTCACGACTACGGACCAGACTGCGCGGTGGCTCGGGGCCTGCGAAGGAATGAGGCCCAGAGGCGTGACAGGCCTGAAACGGGTACGTGGAGGCCGCCAAAACAACACGCGCAGATATGTGCCCCTGTCGTCGACTAATGGCAAAGAAGTATAAGGCTGAAAGTTGCCCTAACCCTGGGAAGAAGGCCCGTATGCGCTACGGTCGCGTTCACGACCTGATTTGGGCTTAAAATCGGTAGCTTACTTTGTGATACCTTCCCGGAGGAGCATGCACACATGCAAGTACGACACAAGGCATGCACGGCATGAGGTCGTGGCCATATCGCGGACGCCTACGAGGCAACACACCTCCTGTGGTGCTGGTTCGTGCGGAATCCGGCAGGTACGCGGACGAATAGGAGCTGCGGTCCGAACGAGGCGATTGCTGCTGCATGTCACGCGCATCCCAGTCGGTTATCATAACAGAGGAGGCACCGGGAATGTCTGGTGAGTTTTGTATTCCTGGCATCTCGCTGTGTGGCAGGGGGAAGTCGATGTCGTCGCCGGCTTCGACTGTCTCAGCGTTCACGACTGGTAGCTTCGGGGAGTCCTGGTAGATCTGGAGGCTAGGCTCCATGTCATGCAGCTGACTGCCTGCAGCGTCTTCCGGCCTTGGGGCGGCGTCACCAGGAGAGGGTGTCTCTTCGGGCGACAGGAGATGGGAAGTCTGAAGCTCTTCGGGGGGTCTAACGACTTCTGCGTCGTCATGAAGCTCTGAATTTGAGTCCGACATGTTGATAAATGGAACAGAACAAGACTGGTAGGATTCAGGCGGTTTCGTCTACGAGCAGATGGCTAGTTCGCGGGCTCCGTGATCTGTGCATGAATTGTTACGTACCAGACCCCATCCTGCATACTGGTATATATATATAGCTGTTAATCACTACAGCTGGTTTAGGCTCCGGGACGTAGCTCAGTAACATACAGTTTCCTCGCCTCCCAGTCCATCAGGCTTGAAACAATCAGGCAATAACATACCAGCTAAGGCATAAGAATCATTTTGCAGCGGCATAAAGTGCTGTTTTGCAAGTACTTGTTTTTCAGTTGCACGCACGGCGTTGTCGTGCAGCGTCGCTTGGTTTTCTTTCGCCGTTTCGAGCAGTTACCAGGGCGCGGAACGTGCCATGCGTGCATGCTTTGATAATCTTTTAGCATTAGAATTTCAGGTCTCAACATCAAAGCCAGTCAGCTAATTCAATTCTTCGTAGGACGAATCGCTGTGAACCTTTTCGTTTAATTGTCATCCATGAACAACATTAGAAGACTTATTGCATGACCTAGCTCTTCAGAGGCCGCGTCGGGTTGTCGACCTGTTGGCGGGAGGGGGCGGCTGCCGCTGATCAACACCGCTGACGCAGCTGCCGTCAGGTGGTGCGCCGCCATGGCCGCTTCAGCAGCATACCTAGGAGAGCCGGTGGAGGCCCCACCTGCCGACGGCATTTCGCGTGTGATTTTCAGCCAAACTAGTGATCTTTTGCTGGCGTCATCATGGGACAAGGTAGGGATATTGAGGAGAGCGTAGGTGTGGGCCGACCTGGGGTGTCCGGGGAAGGTTAACACAACCTGACGGGTGTGGACTCACCGAGCATGCTACCGGGAGGTGTGGTCATACGCAACAATACGGAAGGCGGGATCATACGCAACCACACATTAAAGGTGTTACAGTTGCCATGGGTACAGGGTATGCATGAGGCGGTAGGCAGTGGTTGGGAACGTGTGAAAGCACAGTTACCCTCCGTGTGTTTTCAAACATCGGGCCGTTCATTGAATCTGCACCATCCACACGCAATCATTCACCCGCAGAGCCTTCATTTGTACGACGCCGTGACACGCCTACCCCGGGCGTCATTTGTGCACAACGCACCTCTGCTGGATTGTTGCTTCGAAAGCGACAGCACAGCCTATGGCGCTGGGCTAGACGGGGAAATCAAAAGGTGAGGGTCATTACGATCGGAATACTCGTAAACGGCAAGTGGAACGGGGGCAATTTACCCACACACAGCCGCGTAAGATATCCTATGAAGCCATGACCTCCTTGCCGAGAGAGGTATCTCCCGGACAGCGTTGGCCGAAGTGCGTGGAAGCGCGCGCAGCCACAGGATAGCTTCGCACCGCCTTGCGCTTTCCCAGCAATCTTGTATGCCTGTTGTGACAACATATCCTACAGCGCCCAACCGTCCTAGTGCTCCGGCACCGGCCATAGCCCAAACCCATATGCCATTCAAAGCCTTGGGCGGACCGAAAAGGCTGTGCATGAACGCGGTTACGTTGGAATCACCCGCTGACTTTGAGGCATCAGGCTCGCAGTCTGTCTAGAATCTGAGGGGCAGGGGCACCAAGGTTACAAGCGCCATGTGCGACTGCCGTCCTTTCGCAGGTACGACGTGCAGACAGCCAGGGGATCTGTTCTGGGCACGCATGCCAAAGCGGTGCAGTCTGTCATCTTCTTGCCGGAGTCAGGTACGCTAGTTTGCATGGGACAACAGACAGCACGGTCATGAATTAAGAGTTACGTGGTTGACCCTGGCCGCCGGTCTGGCGGTTCGGTGGACCGTTAGTGTCGTGAATGTTGACTGAAACGAAGAAAAGTAAATCGCGGAGGCCATCGATGTACGCGCGTAACGTTCCCCAGTCCCCTTGTCTCACACCAGCACGATGTAAGTTCGCAGGAACGGGGGAAATGACACTACACCCTCCCTTGCGTCCGACCGGTTGCACGACGCCGTGCGCACTTTCTGCAGGATTGGTTGTTACTGGTAGCTGGGATCAGTCGCTGCGGCTCTGGGACCCCCGGATGCCTTCGGGCGTCAACTGCGTCAACTCTGTGTCGCTGCCCGGCAAGGTGTACGCTGTGTCGGCGGGCAAGGAGCGGCTGGTGGTGGGCACGTCGGGGCGGCACGTGCTGATTTACGACATCCGCAAGTGGGTCGGCTGGGCGGGGGGGCCAGCCCGGGGGCCGGTTGTTGCGGAAGATCAAAGGGAACTTCCAATGAGGGAATGTCCTTGGAGTTCCTCCTGCGCGCGGCCCTGCGTCTGCTGAAAATGGCAGGGGTCTCTCGTCACCGGTCTGTTCATTTCAATCTGGGGCACGAAAACATTTGGCTTGCTGACCTAAATATACCACGTTAATACATGACACAATAGTACATCACAAGTCGCTTGCTCCCTCCATCCCTTGCGACGCGGTGGTTCCAGGCTGCTGGGTGGTCAGGGCCCGGAGGCGCTCGAGCAGCACCGGGAGTCTTCTCTCAAGTACCAGACGCGCTCCCTGGCAGTGTACACGGACGGGCGGGGCTACGCGTTGGGCTCCGTGGAGGGGCGGGTGGCCATGGAGTTCTTTGATGCGGCGGACGCGCAGGTGCGTGTCTCTGTGTGGGACCTTGGAGTGAAGGATCTGGGAGGAGAGCCATGATTGGACCCGCCGGGAGGGGCTGTGCCTGGGTGAGCGCGTGCACTGCCAGGACGGTGTGCATTGTGACGTGGCGGTCTGGCGGCAGAGCGCGTCAGGACCCAGGGGCGTTGGCGCCGCAGCCACCTCAGCGTATTTGGGTGTTGATGATGTGGATGCGATTCAAAAACAACGTAATAGCTGTGTATCCTGTGCGTGAACGGAAGTCGTGTCGCCAGCGTGCTGATAGAATATAGATCGGAAGATGACGAGAGGAGGGCGGGGCCGACACAGGCCGACCGCGCACGCAGGCACTCTGGCAATCAGAAAAGAGGGGTATGATGGCGGAGACGAGGAACTTTGGTTTCGCGGGTTCATACTCGAGGTCACCAGGCTCATCCCAAACTGGCGTACATCCTATCCGTGCCCTCATCATCCGCTCACCCTTCCCCAGGCGAACAAGTATGCGTTCAAGTGCCATCGCCGTAATGAGGGCGGGAAGGACACCGTGTATCCGGTACACGCCATCACCTTCCATCCAGGTATTCTTGGAAATTTACGCCAATATGGTGGGCCGTTTGGAAGAGACCGCAGGGTGCAGAGGGGCTTTAGGCCGTGCAGGGCGCTTGGGGCTCACTTGTGAATTGTTGTGCGATGCTCGCACAATGGGCACAGCTTGGTTGCCGCGAGCACATGTGCTGGGGTGGGCCTGCATGTTGCGATGCTCGGCTGACCCTGTAACACAGATCCCCAGTCAAAGCCGCAGCCCGACTCGCCCCATCCGAACGCATCTGGTTGCATGAGCCAATGTCAAACCGAACATCTCACGTGCGTTATCCCCGCGCGGCATGATGGTGCCCGGGATCTTTTTGTTCATAACCGCAGGGTACGGCACCTTTGCGACGGGCGGCGGCGACGGCGTCATCTGCATCTGGGATGGCGAGAACAAGAAGCGCCTCTTCCAGACCGCCCGCTACCCCACGTCGGTGGCGTCCATGTCTTTCTCTCGGGGCGGGGAACTGCTGGCGGTGGCGTCGTCGTATGCGTACGAGCAGGGCGAGCGGGACCACCCGCCGGACGCCATCTATGTGCGCGCTGTGCAGGACGTCGAGGTGCGGCCCAAGGCGAAGAAACCCGCAGCGGCGTGAGGGACCAAGGGCACCGCGGCTTTTACTTGAACACGAGCGGCGGCAAGGAAGACGTTCGGCATGGAGGGAGATAGCGCTGAAGGCGCGAAACACCGTAAGCCGAGGCGGTGTGGTGCAGGATCCCAAGGAGTGCGGTATTCGACCCACAGGCCCGGCGGCGGGGGCATGGAGTATTGGGTGGGACTTGGAGCCGGATTTTGGTCGAGGAGGATTTTGCGTGGGCATCGGGATGGGACCGTCAGGGCCACGAAACATGAACGTGTTCACGTTGGAGGGTGGACGTGGCTTGCGGCCGATCCATCTATGTGCGCCTTTGGACCTTTCAGAAGTGAGGACGGGACGTTCCCGCCGGCTTGCTACTACCAGCAAAGACCGGGGGTCATCATGGACAGGACAGGACCTGGCAACGAGTCATTGACACAATTTGCTCGGATGCCTTAAGAGGTATGGAGGCCGCAAATGGTGCTCACGGCGACCGGCGACAGCCCATGGCGAGGGTTCGAAGATTAAAGCCAGAGGTACTGCGGGTCGTGACAGCTAGCCGCCCTGCCGAAGATGATGGACATTGCTGAACACCCGCTCTCCCCAGGGGCGTTGCTGGAACGCACTGCGGTGGGGGAACCCGCTGCTTTCGGAGGACCTGAAAAAATAGATATTCCTTCATCCTGGGACAGCTCCGACTCACCCCCAACTAACTCGTGTACGGCACCCCAACCCCCCTCAGTCGTACAGGAGGTAGCATGGCAGTCGGCAACTGCGCGAGTGTGAGCAGGTAGTTGTACGGCGGCCCGGCTCGGAAGCTACCCGGCTGTAGTGACGCACACGGTCAGTTGGTGCTAGTCGGCAAGCGTGCGAGTGGGAGCTGACAGTTGAGCGCGCACGCGTGTGGGAAGCTGCGTCTGAGCACGGTGGAGCACGGCGGGTGTGGCGGTTGGCGCGGCGCGCGAGTGGGAGTGCGTAGTCGTGTGCGTGCCGTCTGGGAAGCTGCGTGTGTGAGCTGCGTGTAAACTTAGAGAGGCGCATGGGGATGACCCGGTTTCCCTGAGCTGCCTCTGGGCGCACACGGTTTCACACACTTGGCAGTTGGTCACTGAAAAATTGTAGAATAGGGGTGCCAGTGTGCCGCACGCCGTGTCAGCATAGTTTGGCCGTGCCCAAACCAGAGACTGTCTACAATTTTTAGGATTCGAGGCAAGTTTTTACGTGTATCCACCCCTGGTCTCCTGCTGCTGCGGAATGGGCACTGCGTGAGGCAGCAGCATATGACGGCTGCTGCTGCTCTACGCGTGCTCCAGGACGGGAAGCACCAGCGCAGGCGGCGGCGGTGATGGTCCCAGCGCCAACCGTGTGAGCTCACATGCACCTTGACTGTACAGTGGAATCAAACCACGGCTGAACCACATGAATGGTGGAAGTAGCAGTATGTTACAGCTGCAAGGAGACCTCTTACCCAGGCCCGAAACACGGCCGCTGCAGCCTACCAGCCTCTTTGGACTGGTGAGAGCGCCGACACCTGACCGGCGCACACAAAACCGAGCCGATGGCGGAAGTATTGCAGCCTGGTTTCACACGAGTCCCAGCTTCTTGCTCGGATAACCTAATGGCAGACAGTTATTGGCTTACTCTGGGAAAAAACTTGGTTCGTAAGACGCCACCCGGTTCGTTTCATGAAACGACAGCCTTGGTACTGGTTCGTTATCGTACCGAACACTAACAACGAACTCAAGTTATGAAGAGCTTTGTCCTCTTGAATGTATGAAATGAAAATGCCTACATTAGTATTCGGAAACATCCTGACACACTGCAGACACAAGTTATTGTGTTCCAGCAAGTCCATATCCGTTCATTATAAGGCGTTCCTTGAATCTTGACATTACGAACCCAATTGTAACGAACCATGCTTAAAGTCCTGTCCATGATTGGCGTGTTGGCCTAACAGATGCAAACAAAGTACATTATAATGCTCTAACGTTCGCAACCTGCTGACTCTTTAACCGACTGGTTGCCCACAGATGCGAGATTGAAACGAATTCGTAAATGATATCTTCCATGTAACGAAGTGGTCATCCGAAAGGACTAACTCGCCTACCTTTTAAGTACGAAGGGTGCCGATGATCAAGCATGTACTCGATCTCTGCACACAAGTGTATATGTCACTCGACAATACATTTCGTCAGGTCGCGAAAGAAGCATGTAACATCGTCGTGTTTCAGGTTCACCGTCCCATGGATCATATCCCCTGACAATGGTCACCTCAAGCGAACCCTGTTTGCAGGTTGACCTGAGTTCGGACTTGGAGGAGCCGAAACGGATTATATATTCACTGTCCATTATCGAGGGATCTATCTCGACGGTATTCCTTAAGGTCGCATGCAAAATATGCTACTGTCGGCAGGGTGTTTCGAATGTCTGGGGAGACTGGAGCGCATCGACCACCCAGCTGGACAAGACAGGGGCGACACCTACCGCGGTCTACAACATTAAGTTTTCAAACGACAAGGTCGCTGCATTTTGTCAGGCCATTCCAAAGACAGCCCTCTCGCCCCGCCGTCCGTCCCTTTCCCTGGATGCAGGCAGCGGACGCCGCGACACCCCGCCGCGTGGCAGGGGCCGATCCCCCCGAGGAGTCACCTGTCACGGGAGCAGGCGGCGGCGGCAGCACGCCAAGGCAGCTGCCTTCCGCTGCTGGCGACGGGGCGGCGGCGGTGCAGGTGCGGCCGGGCGTTCTGGACGGGCTGCAAGGGGGCTGCGGGGGCAGGCGCGGTCGCTGCATTTTGTCAGGCCGTTCCGAACACGGCCCTCTCACCCCGCGGTCCGTCCCTTTCCCTGGATGCAGCCAGCGCGCGCCGCGGCGGGGCGTCGCGTGGCAGGGGCCGATCCCCCCGAGGAGTCACCTGTCACAGGCAAACTCTAGCAAACTCCATATTCAGTATGAAGCCGCACAGCACTTCGTAACTCATTCGTAACTGCTTCGTTTTAAATGTGTGGAGATAATTCGTAACTACTGGCTGGATGTGCTGGCGGGGCCGGTCGGAACTTCAGGGCTGGGCCTGGTGCAGCTGCTGTGGGAGAGCCCACGTGGAAACGCGGCGCTCTTGTTTGGCCTCTCGGCTGTCCTGCTGCTGATGCCGGCCGTCAAGCGGTTCGTGGTGCCGGCTGTCAAGCGGTTGGTGATGCCGGCCGGCCGGCCAGTGGTTGGTGCAGGCTTTGGGCTGTTGAAACTGATCTGGTGGCGAAACTGATGGGGGTGCACTTTGCATTAGTACACATGGAATGAGGACAACACAACTTGCCTGAACTCTTATGCACTATGCACTCACAAGCTTGCATGAGTACACATCGAGTGAGTACACATCTGAAGGGACAGGGTGCTTCAGTGTACAGGGGTCTGATGCTGCAAGGCAGCATGACACAGTACTTGAACTGTATTCTTCAGAAGCTAGCGCTTGTTTTTAGCCCTATAAAAAACAGCCGCAGCTGCAACACACTTGTGAGTGCATAGTGCATAAGAGTTCAGGCGTGTTGTCCTCATTCCATGTGTACTAATGCAAACTGCACCCCCATCAGTTTCGCCACCAGATCAGTTTCAACAGCCCAAAGCTTGCACCAACCACTGGCCGGCCGGCATCACCAACCGCTTGACAGCCGGCACCACGAACCGCTTGACGGCCGGCATCAGCAGCAGGACAGCCGAGAGGCCAAACAAGAGCGCCGCATTTCCACGTGGGCTCTCCCACAGCAGCTGCACCAGGCCCAGCCCTGAAGTTCCGACCGGCCCCGCCAGCACATCAAGCCAGCACATCCAGCCAGTCTGAGCAGCAGGAGCGCTCACGCTTGCTTAGCGTGTGCCCTCGAGCTCGTCCTCATCAAAAAGGCATACAAGGCCCCCAGAACCTCCACAAGGACGTCTGCACAGAGTGGAGGCAGGCGCAGATTGGAGGAAAACCCTTCCGGCGTACGCCCTCCCAGCCCCAGCCCCAGCCTCAGCCTCAGCCTAGGTCCGCAGCGCATCCGCAAAACACTTACCGCGCGGAGGTTGCTTTTGCAGCTCCTCGCGGACCTCATCGATCTTCTTCTGGACGTCCGCCTCGATCTTCTTCTGGACGTCCGCCTCGATCTTCTTCTGGAAGTCCGCCTCCTTCTTCTGGAAGACCGCCTCGACCTTAAGGCGCACCCGGTTCTCGAGCTGGTCGATTAGCTCCTGCGGAATATCGCTCATCTGGAGCTTCGGCGGTGTGGACATTTTGAGAATCTTAAGCAGTCTGCGTGTACCTTGCCTTTTGGAAATTGCGCTGTATGTATGGCTGCTCAAAGTTTGGAAGAATTCTACATAAAGGAGAAATGGCCGCAGGTTTAGGAGAAATGGGCAAATGGCAGCAGATGATGGTACGGCCATGGCATTCTTCCACCTTCCATCCCCAGCTCATCAAGCTTTTCTAAACGATATTTCCTCGAGCTAAAGCCAGCCTCAGCTCATAGAGCTCCAAGCTCTTGCCGCAGCAACCTTGTTGAGCCCCTGTCGCGCTCTAGGGCACATTCTGCTTACGAAGATTAGTGTAACCTTAACAATTCATTGCGGCACAACTGCCTTTTCTCGGCGGCCAGCTCGTCGCGCCGATACCTCGCTACGGCCGCGAGACAAGATACAATCATACATTTGCAATTTTTCAAGCCTCTGCGGCATAACGGAGTCGGGCTTCCTTGGCAACCTGGCTGCGAGCAGTGCTGGTCTGGCCACGGGCGGTGATGCGCGGAGGGGTCGCGGCTTCCATGGAGCTGGACAGGCAGCCCATTCGGCTCGAAAGTCATTTGCGGCGAGGCCTGCATGCACTCTTGCTGCGGTATTGACGACGGCGGTTGTCGGATGCTGTCGCCTTCAGCCGCGGCATGAAAGTGGTCCGCCGTGATGACAGCCTGACAGCCTCAGCTGCAGCTGCGCCATCGGTGTTGTCCAACTCTAGGCTACACCGCGCCAGCAGCCCGGAGTCCAGGCACTGGCGGAGGCTGCCCGCATCACACAGCTCCTGAATGAGGGTCAGCCGCCACACCTCCGGTTCTGAGCTGACGACGGAGAACGGGGGAACGGCACTACCATCCATCGGCGCCACTACAGGTCCTGTCCGGGCTTGAGCTCCCTTCGCGCGGCAAGGGCGATTTCGGTTCCGCCTGCTTGCGGTAGAGCAGCCTCAGGTCGGGATACACACGAATGTGGCCACGGAACCAGCTGTCACTTGCAAGCGGCGCCCCCTTACGAGGAGGTGACACAAACGGGTTGCACTGGTTCGGCGGTGCAGTGGCGGGTCTGGGCGCATAAGCCGGGGATCGATATCTCTCCAGGCAGCGCAGCTGGTGGGCGTAGATAGCGACGAGGTTGGGGTGGCTGAAAGAGGAGGCCATAGCCGCCTCTTGGAGGGGTCCACCCTGGCATCATCACTTGGCGTCGGGGAAGGGTCGCACCAGCGGCAAACTTGGCGCTGGGCTTGGTCGTAGTACGGGAGGCGGCCGCTCCACCTCATCCTGCGGTGTGGAGACACTCCACTCAGACCTCATGAACTTGACTGCGCTGCTGTGCTTCAAGGAGCACAGGACGCCTGGCCTTGCATTCGAGCTACATACATGCGCCGTGGCCGGGCTTGCATAACGGTTGGGGCTCCGTGCGGCCCTGCCACATGTGTCCTTGCAAGATATGCCATAGGCCAGCTTAACAGCAAAAGACCAGTTGCTGCTTGGCCGGGTGGGGCAGGAAGGCGCCGGCGTCAGGGAAGCTGGCACCTGCTCAGGGCTTGAACGTACACGCAGGGTCCAGAGCTCTGGGACGGAAGCGGTTGAGCAGTTGCAGATCGCAGGCGGAAACGAATGAACATCGGATGGCAGGGTAATAGGGAATGAAATATGTGCAAGTGGAGGAGCTCAACGTAAGGGCTGCTAATCCCGCACCTATGGTTGAATGAAGGTGATGACTTGTCCCCACAACGGGGCGGAACCCTCCCTCACTTATTGGGCAGAGCCGTGCCAGCGTGCCCACCCATGGAGATGCTCAAACAGTGCACCGCCGAACACTGCTAGCTGCGGCGGCGGCGGCAGCGGTGACGGCAGCATGAATCACCATGAATCACGTCTCAGTGGACCCCGCGGGTCATACATCGATGACAATCGAAGCCTCTCCATAATTAGCTGCGAAGGAAGATCCGCGCCACTTACCGAGCCACTACCACATGCGCATTGTTACCGGTGTTACCATTGTTAAATGGAACTATTACCGGTGGGACCCGCTGAGAAAGGGGTGGAGACAGGAGGCGATGATGTCTGGTGCGGGTTGCTGGCAGTGTTGCTATCTTAAATAAAAAGAA
Source organism: Eudorina sp. 2006-703-Eu-15 (assembly GCA_003117195.1). Lineage (NCBI taxonomy): Eukaryota > Viridiplantae > Chlorophyta > Chlorophyceae > Chlamydomonadales > Volvocaceae > Eudorina > Eudorina sp. 2006-703-Eu-15. Next base: position 812,868 of record BDSI01000020.1, read on the forward strand.
TATTTACTGGCCAAAACCCCGGAAATTTTCTATTTCCCGGACCCCCAAGAAACCTGCGAGATTTCATTTTATTTGACGCTGTGGAGAGCTGGAAATCTGCCCTGCCAACTATTTTCCAGACTACCAAAAAGGCCTGGAAATCAGCAGGCGCAGGGGCAATTCCTGCATCGTACACCTGTCTACCAGGTGTACGCCAACACACACTCGAATGCCCTGTCCCCAACTCCTGGTTACCCTCCCATATGCATCCGCGACGCAAGGAAAGGGCTCCAAGACTGAGAATCTATGCTGTAGCTGTTGTAGCAGTGGCCCTGCTGTCGAAACACGCAGAAATATTTCCGGCCTGCCTTGGAGGTTTTTATTTCCTGGCACCTCGGAAGCCCCCCCAAATCTGCCCTGCCAAAGTTTTTTTGGCTACTGGCGACAGGCCGGAAACCTGCGGAATTCTATTTCCCCGTTTTGGAAGATAGCAACACTGGTTGCGGGTGGTAAAAACCGCCACGGCTGTAGGGTGTAGGCCTACCAGACACAGACGTGGATGGCGCCCTGGTTATGCACTGGGGAGCACAGTTGGACAAGGTTCGAGTCAGGTTCACGAGGATTGCGCAACTATCGCTGTCCACCTTCAGGACTGCGACAGCAGCAGCGGTGTACGGGCTGCATAGACTCACTTGGCACATGGAGCATGGTGGGATGCCGTCGGAGGCAGTTGTCGACAAACTCGAAGGGTCGACGGCACGCCTGGTAGGTCGGGCTCAGGGCCCCGAAGCCACCGAGAGGGGGCCTACTGGGATGCCACGCAGTCTGCGGCCTGGGCACCCGGCTGTGGGAGGTTTCGGCGCGCTGCCGCTGCGGGAACATATCTGCTCGTGATGGGCCTCAGCAGCCGTGTGATACATGAGGAGGACCCGCCACCAGCGGACCGCCACCTGGCAACGAGTCATTGACACAATTTGCTCGGATGTCTCAAGAGGTATGGAGGCCGCAAATGGTGCTCACGGCGACGGGCGACAGCCCATGGCGAGGGTTCGAAGATTAAAGCCAGAGGTACTGCGGGTCGTGACAGCTAGCCGCCCTGCCGAAGATGATGGACATTGCTGAACACACGCTCTCCCCAGGGGCGTGGTGCTGGAACACACTGCGGTGGGGGAACCCGCTGCTTTCGGAGGACCTGAAAAAATAGATATTCCTTCATCCTGGGACAGCTCCGACTCACCCCCAACTAACTCGTGTACGGCACCCCAACCCCCCTCAGTCGTACAGGAGGTAGCGTGGCAGTCGGCAGCTGTGCGAGTGTGAACAGGTAGTTGTACGGCAGCCCGGCTCGGAAGCTACCCGGCTGTAGTGACGCACACGGTCAGTTGGTGCTAGTCGGCAAGCGTGCGAGTGGGAGCTGACAGTTGAGCGTGCACGTGTGTGGGAAGCTGCGTCTGAGCACGGTGGAGCACGGCGGGTGTGGCGGATGGCACGGCGCGCGAGTGGGAGTGCGTAGTCGTGTGCGTGCCGTCTGGGAAGCTGCGTGTGTGAGCTGCGTGTAAACTTAGAGAGGCGCATGGGGATGACCCCGTTTCCCTGAGCTGCCTCTGGGCGCACACGGTTTCACACACTTGGCAGTTGGTCACTGAAAAATTGTAGAATAGGGGTGCCAGTGTGCCGCACGCCGTGTCAGCATAGTTTGGCCATGCCCAAACCAGAGACTGTCTACAATTTTTAGGATTCGAGGCAAGTTTTTACGTGTATCCACCCCTGGTCCCCTGCTGCTGCGGAATGGGCACTGCGTGAGGCAGCAGCATATGATGGCTGCTGCTGCTCTGCATGTGCTCCAGGACGGGAAGCACCAGCGCAGGCGGCGGCGGCGGTGATGGTCCCAGCGCCAACCGTGTGAGCTCACATGCACCTTGACCATACAGTGGAATCAAACCACGGCTGAACCACATGAATGGTGGAGGTAGCAGTATTATTATTAGGATGTTACAGCGGACCCCGCGGGTCATCGGTGACAGCCCCGGCGACAGCCGAGGCTTCCTCACCATACACTGCCTCCGGACAGGCTCCCCAAGTGCACCAAAACACTCCCCGGGCCCACACTACCAGGGAACCACCCCGTTCCTGAGAACAAACCATGGCAAGGGATAAAGCCCGCTCAGGGGGAGTTAGCCACCAGGGCGCCCCTATTCGTGAACCACCACCCCCACTAAGGCGGGGTCACTTCTCCAGCAGTGGCCCGTAGTCTTGGAGGGCCACGGGGGCTCGCGAGTCAGGGGCCTGCCCGTACAGTCCCACCGGGCCGAAAAAACTGCCCACACCTAGCGCTAGCTTCACTGGGCGTCAGTGCCCTGTCCACGCGCGGTCTATTACGACAGAGTACCTACAGGGCTTAAGAATCCTGGCCTGACGGAACCGGGCCTCGGCACACAAGACGACCGTCCTGCACTTTCAGGATGGGGTGTGTAGCCCCCACCGCTGACCACCCTTTCACTGGGACTCCCAGCTCAGTGAAGTCGTAGAGTCGGCTCCAAAAGTCTGCCACTGCCCGCCGGGCGGCTAGCCCTTCAGCGTCCCCTAAGGGCAGCGGGATCCCGCCCGCGTTCCTGGACCTGTCGGCCCTCAGGGCTCGCCGGCCCGTTTCCATGGCACTGGTTGCAGCCAAGACGACAACGTCCCAGACACACTGTTGCATACCCACGGGGGGCGTTGCGAGCCACACCTGCTGCCTTTGAAGGCTCACCCCTAGCATTGCCTCGATCTGTGCGACAACCGCTTGTGCCACCCCACAGCCCCAAAAATGGTGTTGCCTGGGTGTTTGCCGTACCGCCCCTGCGCCGGGGTACATCCTGCATCCACAAGGGGCCACCGCCGCCCCCCTCATGTGGGAGTTACCAAGCATTGGGATGCCATCAACCGCCAGTCGCCAATACGCCTCCTTATTGGAGTATGTTACAGCTGCAAGGAGACCTCTTACCCAGGCCCGAAACACAGCCGCTGCAGCCTACCAGCCTCTTCGGACTGGTGAGAGCGCCGACACCTGACCGGCGCACACAAAACCGAGCTGATGGTGGAAGTATTGCTGCCTGGTTTCACACGAGTCCCAGCTTCTTGCTCGGATAACCTAATGGCAGACAGTTATTGGCTTACGTTATTCATGCTGCTTGTCACACAATGCGGCCCCTCTCATCTCAGACTCCACGTTCAATGACAAAACTGAAATTGTTGTTGCCCTGCATGGCCTGCCAGACACCCCTGCCTCAACAACCACCCTTGTTGCCTCAACAATTACAAACATGCAAACTAGATTTGTACACAATCTAAAACCTCTCAGGTGGAAGAAGTGTGTTGCAGCTGCGGCTGTTTTTTATAGGGCTAAAAACAAGCGCTAGCTTCTGAAGAATACAGTTCAAGTACTGTGTCATGCTGCCTTGCAGCATCAGACCCCTGTACACTGAAGCACCCTGTCCCTTCAGATGTCAGGCCATGTCTAATCTACCTAGACATCGGTAAGTACTCAACCTGATGACTTCTGAGCGCATTGCCGTTGTGTTGTCCTCATTCAATGTGTACTCATGCAAGCTTGTGAGTGCATAGTGCATAAGAGTTCAGGCAAGTTGTGTTGTCCTCATTCCATGTGTACTAATGCAAACTGCACCCCCATCAGTTTCGCCACCAGATCAGTTTCAACAGCCCAAACCCTGCACCAACCACTGGCCGGCCGGCATCACCAACCGCTTGACAGCCGGCACCACGAACCACTTGACGGCCGGCATCAGCAGCAGGACAGCCGAGAGGCCAAACAAGAGCGCCGCGTTTCCACGTGGGCTCTCCCACAGCTGTAATAACAACTCTGGGTTTGTCACTTAGCCTAAGGCCGTGACGCGCTAGCGGAAGCTAGGATCGTAGTACCAAGGTAAATGTCAGAACACCAAGTAACGGGTGTAGCCAGGACTCGGACCTGGACCGCGGTATGTTAGCGATGGCACCTGCCCTACCCCGGTGAGCCTTTATGCACCGTGGAGACTCACCAGGACAGGGTTCTCAAGCAGCCTGTGTGGATACGGGTGGATACGGGTGGCGTGGTGGCATCGGTGCACGGAACACATGCCCAAGGGGAGATGCCACGCAAGGTCCTCAAGCTGCCCGGAAGTACGGGTGACGTTTTGACTGGTTGCGTGTGGGCATGTGCTACTCGGATATGGTATATGGGGTTTGAAGCGGCAGCGGCAGCGCATAACCGAGGTAGATGTATGACACCGCGGAGCTGGTGTTGTGGCATCCCGTGGCGATCTCTCTATGTCCGCCGCGATCTGTCTCGTAGGGTGCCGGAACAGCCGACTGCCCAGCGGCCCCACGGATTTTTGTTTCCCGCGTGAGGCACACAAGAGGTCCCCCCACTCGCGTTTGTTCTGGCCCCCACGTGCGTCGCTGTACCGTGGGCGTCGTCCTTATCTTCATGCGCAGCAACTCGCCCGAGGCTGCGAGGGGTGGCATCGTACGGCTCTTGTACAACTGGTTCCGTTCAATGTTCCCTTCCGCAATGCACGCAGCCCGCTGCGCCGCATGTGGTCCAACAGACGGCAGCACCCGGTGCGTCCAGCCCGCGGCCACCAATCAGCGCCCGGATCACATCCGTACCCCGAACAGCAGCGGGGCTACCAGGGCCCAGCCTGCAAAATGTGAGCCGGTGGACCGCCCGGGCAGGCCCCCCAGGTGCCCCTCGTCTGCCTGACAACTCGATGCCTAGACGACGCGCCATCCATCGCTACTAAGGCACACCAGCCGCATCACGCGCGCAATGTCCACAGTCTCGGTCAACCCACGGTGCCGCAACGTCACCGCCCTCTAAAGAGCTCTACCCCCACCCACTCCCCAGCGCAGTACCGTGCAACAGCTGACCGTCCCCCTCCAGCTCCGTCTGCCTTGCACGCTCTGCGATTGTCATGGCCAACTCGCAATACTCTTACAGCGAGCAGTCAGCACTTGAGATGCAAACCAGGGTGAGACGCACGGAGGCGCCTGTATGTGTTGACACACACCTGCAAACGTTGTGTACGTAGGCACTTACAAACCTTCCCCCCAACACACACCCACACACACACACATATACGGCCAAATGTCCGACACGCACTGCAACACCCGACGCATATCACGCACTCCTGCCTAGCCCCCCCCCAGAACACACGGCAGCATAAACAATTATGGCGCAACACTGACACGTACGGACACGGCAACATCAGCAATTATGACGTATATGTAGCCCTGACACGGTCACGGCGAATTTATCTGCTCGCGGTGGCACTACTACGATTACCATTCAACGGACAGCAGCTCGTGAGCGGGACGGAGTTGGTAAGGGGCCGCGCCTTCGCACTCCATACCCGGGAAACCCACCGCACGGTGCACGCCCAGGTAGGACGCAAGGGAGCCCAGGGGCCCCCATCGCGCCCCAAGCCGCAGCCTCCGGTGTGCGATCCCCAGGGTCCCGCGCGCCGCCGCTGTCCGCAAGCCTCCGCGATTTCAGTACTGTATCCAGCCAAAGCAACGATGCGGGGCCACACCACCACTCCCGGCAAGTGCAACACACACGAAAGGCACACTGGGTAACAACCTTCCGATAGATCGTTTCGGTTTCGGGGACGACACCGCTTGCAGCAGCAGTACAGCACTGATGGCCAGCCGCCCGGGCATGGCTGCGCCCGGTAACGCCGAAAGCCACCGATCCCCCGCTGCTGTGAAAAGGGTTGCTGACCCCTGTGACGCCACACCTCGCCAGCCCCCAGCACGCCAGATCACACATGCGATATGCCTTTAATCAGTGCATCATACCCTCTCGACGTGCATGCGGTCATCGTCAATTGGCAGCAACAACAACACAGCCTACGACGCGTGCGGGGAGGCGCCACCGTGGCCCCGGCCCGCATGTGCGCCCCAACTCGCATGATCGCCCCATTGCCATCTATTACGAGGTGAGGCAACGTGAATGCACAGTCGTGCGGAGTACACAGGGGATCCTTCATCGGGTCACGCCGGGAGGGTCATAGCTGCAGCCGCCATGCAGAGCGAGAATGGCGCCGCATTTCCAAAGCTCCCAAGCCGGTTCGGGCCAGCTGGAGCCGAGGCGGGTGGCGCGAGTTGGGTTTAAAGTAGAAACAACCCAGCCCCGTGAGATGAGGCCGGGGTTGGGTTTACTTCTTGCGCCACACCATCATGACCTCCCGGCCCACGCGGGGCGGGTGACTCAACTCCGGTGGTACGACAGCCTCGTACGTCACCTCAAAGCCTGTGAGGCGGGACGCCACACGCAAGCAAGGCAGGCAGAGCGGCGGCAGCAATCGCAATGGGAGGCCATCGAAGTCGCAGCGAGCACATCCCATCCATGGCGGCGCGGCACGGTACGCAGTGTCAGTGGAGCGGAGGTTACGCCGCGGCTCGCGGCGTCGCTGTCTGCGGTCCGCCGCCGGGCCCGTGTCCCCCGTGTACACGAAAACGTCGTGTCAGTATCGGGGTCCTCTGGATGCCGTAACCTGTGCGACCTGCGCCTGCCCCTATCCCCGTTGCGCTCGACCCATCCCTAACCCATCACAGCTCAGCTCCCAGCCGGCCCGGCCCGGCCCGGGCCGCCACACCGCTCCTCTGACCCCGTCCCAGCCCAGCTCCCCTGGCCCGCAGCCCCTCACCTACACGCCGCCCCTCACCCCAAACCCCGTCACCCACCCAGCGGTTCAAGCAGCTGTCGGTACAGGTCGGGTGACACGGGGAAGGGCGGGCCCACGGTGGGATCAGCCTCCGGGTTCACCGGGAACACCAGGGTCACCAGCACCCCACCCGGCGCCACGTGGCGGGCCCAGTTGGCGGCCCACTGCTGCCGGTCGCTGGGGTGCATGGCGCAGCCGAACCTGGCGGCGGCGGGGGAAGGTATACGACGCGCGCAATCACGCCGGAATCTAGATTACGGGATTGACAGCGACCAGGCAAGCACGGCAGCAGCAAGTACGGTACTGTACACTGCACGTACGCTTGCGTGGCACACACGTGGATTTGCGTCACGGGGCCGACGGCTCGCCGCGATCAGGACCCTGACCGAGGCCCCTGAGGTCCCCGGGGCCCGATGCCCTTTCAATACTTTCAGATGCCGTACTTACAGCTGCCGGCCGGTCGATCCCGGCTGCCCTCCGCGCATCCCCCCCTCCTCCGAACCCACGCACTCACGTGTAGTCGAAGCCCACTTCCCAGCAGCCGTCGCCGCCGCTCCCCGCGTCCTGCCACTCGAAGAAGTTACCCTCCTCCACACGCATGCCCGCCCGCCCCGACCCCGCCTCCGTAGCCTCCAGCTCGGTCAGGTAGGCCCGCGCCTCCCGCACCGCCGAGGGGGACAGCTCCAGGCCCACTGCCTCACTCGCACCCGCGGACCGGAACACAGGCAGGTCGTAGCCACGCCTGGAGGCACCGCGGCAGCGGCAGCGGGACAAAGGGAGAGGGCGTGTAGGAAACTGGTAGACATATTGAGGGAGAGAGAGGGACGAGCAAGAGAAGCCAGCTGCAGAGGTGAGCGGAGACCCTGCCGGGTGGAGAGCTGCAACGTGCGGTAATGCCGAGATGGATGTCGAGTGGAGGTGGAGGGTGAGGGGTGGAGGGGAGGCGGGGGGCGGGTGCTGCGCCGCGACGACTGGCCGCGACGACAAGTCAGGGACCGCACACGGTCCCTCTGCGGACCCACCCACAGCCGGGCACCAGCACGCGCGCGCCCTTGACGTCCACCTTGCCGGACTTGAGCAGGTCCACAATGGCGGGGGAGGCCGCCGACGCGTCCCAGCGCTGCCGCCAAGGACAGGACAAGAAAGGCGGGAGCAGGCTGACGGGCAGGTGGGACTCTGCAGCATGACGGACCTTGGCAGTACAAACCTACCTCGCCGCGGGCCAAGCCGAGGCCCCAGATCTGCTCCCATCGGTCGCTGTACACTTCGGGCTCGGCCGGATCACCAGGCTTAGATCCTGGCAATGCCGGCGTTGCAGCGCTATTTGCTACGGTGGTCATCCTAGCTGGTAATCCCACGGCGGAAGTGTTGCAGCCCAACTTGTGTACTTCCGGGAGGAAACGAATTACGCAGTTCGTCAGCCTTGGACCGCTCCGTGCCAAGAGCATGACTGGCACTTATTGCAATATTTTTCTGCTAGACCTCTCTCACGAAGACTCAAAACAGACTGGCCCGTGGCAACACCCTCTCACGTCAAAATGTATCCCCTTCGCTAGGTAAGCTTACAAGCCGTCTCCGACGTAAGTTATGTGTGGCGCTATATCCCGTTTGCAGCACCAATAAAGGATGCGTGTTAAGTCAACGTGACCATTATACTTCCCTTGGATTGTACATCAACCCGTAATGCTGCATGAAGTACGCTCACATGCTGCCTTGTCAGCGATGCATATGTCCATTCATGTGGATGACAAACAGACTTAGACCGACCGTCATTGATTACCCGTGCTTTGACACACGATTACAGTGTCGTTATGCTAGGACGCCCAGGCCCGCAATAATTGATCCGAGCTCGGATTCTTAATACATGCAAAAGGCATAGGGCTTTCGTTAGAAGACCAATATCTGTGAGTATCGGCGCGTACATACTTCGGGGTGCGGCATTGCGCGTCAGGAAAGGGCGCAAAAGGACGGCCAAAGGCTCCAAGAGGATGCGCTTGCAGTCCCCAATAGCGCTGTTCGCGGCCATGTGAGCTTTGGCGTGGCGGGGTGCCAAACGCAGGAGGACAGGGGAGGGCAAGCGGCAAGGGGCTGTATGGACGGCTGGGGAAAACGGCGACATTAGTTCTGCGGCCCCAGAATGCCACGCCGCAGCTCCCGGCATCACTTGATCAAGTTTAAAGCGCCCTCGCCCGGTAAACGTGATGCACACTGTGCCAGCTTCAGGCGTGCAGAGATTGCGGGGGCGTAGCTGCGTACTTGGCCAAAAAGGCGGACCCAGGAGGCATCGCACCCGCCTGGTTAACTTGTGATGCTGAGGTTTGGACCAGCGGGCCCCTGTTCGGATGCAACCCGCCCCCACGACGCACCGCCGCCGAGCCCTATCACCCAACCCGCCACACCAGGCCTGTGGTATGGCTATGGGGACCACTGGGCCTGGCCAGAATGTCAATCCGATCAGGCACGGCGATAGGGTGGGCCTGGCGCCACATCGCGCGTCCCAGCCTGCTACCATGCCCTCCTGTTCGGATGCAACCCGCCCCCACGACGCACCGCCGCCGAGCCCTATCACCCAACCCGCCACACCAGGCCTGTGGTATGGCTATGGGGACCACTGGGCCTGGCCAGAATGTCAATCCGATCAGGCACGGCGATAGGGTGGGCCTGGCGCCACATCGCGCGTCCCAGCCTGCTACCATGCCCTCCTGTTCGGATGCAACCCGCCCCCACGACGCACCGCCGCCGAGCCCTATCACCCAACCCGCCACACCAGGCCTGTGGTATGGCTATGGGGACCACTGGGCCTGGCCAGAATGTCAATCCGATCAGGCACGGCGATAGGGTGGGCCTGGCGCCACATCGCGAGCCCCAGCCTGCTACCATGCCCCCCTGTTCGGATGCAACCCGGCCCCACGACGCACCGCCGCCGAGCCCTATCACCCAACCCGCCACACCAGGCCTGTGGTATGGCTATGGGGACCACTGGGCCTGGCCAGAATGTCAATCCGATCAGGCACGGCGATAGCGCCCCAGACTGGTAGCATTTTACAAAGCAAGGTATAACCATGGTTGGCATGGCCGGGTAGGTAATATGATTGTCCTATAACTTTAATTTATGGCGGACGTCTGATTAGGTCATGTCGTTCAAGTTGTAGTAAAATAAATGTAAATTAGAAGCACAGATAACTTCAGACGGAGGATGTTCCACAACCGTTGTGGAAGTGCATCGTCCACACCATTTGTGGACGAACCCCTACCGGCTAAGATGTAAACCCGATCCATTGACTGCACGGCCTGCCACGCGCGCGCGTCATCGCGGCTGCCCGCCTTGCCAAGCCACGGCGATATGCGCATGTGCCCAACAGTGCTGAATCCCTTTCGGTGCTGATGGCCGCGCTACGGGACCTTGCGAGGGCGGCGGCTCTCGTCTCACTGTAGTTCTGTTATCCTACAGACCTACCCACGCCAGAGACGCGCGCTGTGCATGAGACCGCACCGGAATCGACGCAAATGGCAGACAGCGACACCATATGTGGCCGAGCCTCCACGCCTATACCACTTGGGGGGGTTTCGTGTTGCAGCGTCATCTATTCGCCACGCCCGATCAGCAGATGAGGTTGTTCATTATTTGTCGTATTGGAAGATAGCTTCTTTGGCAGGATTGATTATCCTCTAACAGCTGTCGCGGCCAAAGTCAAAGGCATTGATGTGAGGGGAGCTGGTCAAAGGTGCTGTTGTACGGGTGAGCCGTGGCTGGGGCGCGCAAACGGACATTCCCACACATCCAAAACGTTATCTAGGTGCATCGGAAGAAGCCGCCCCTAAACCACTGCACCAGCACTAAGAGGCGCACGGCTGGGGCACGCTGTCGGTACCGTGCCGCCTTGGGCCTCCGTACGACTCAGCAAGGATACGGTCGTCCAGGGGCCAAATAGCCCACGCCGCCATCCCATATGCTTATGGACGCCTAGGGCGACCACAGTTATCGCAGCATCCCCGGACTATCGCACAGGCGCTTTGCTTGTGGTTCGTCACCCAAAATGCGTGGCTTGCGCAAACAGCAAACAGCAGTAATTCCCTCTGAATCTAGTAGTTTAAATACGTATTGCAGCAAGACGGGTCCGTTTAGCTGACAGGGAAGCAAGCAAAGGGTGACAGAACTGCATAAACAAGTTGCAATTGAAAACGTCATGGCCTGGACTATATATATACAGCAATTTGTTATGTGACATAGCGGTAAGATTTCATTCTCCTACTTATAAAAGTTACGTCCTATGCTCGGCTATGGCCTCTAAAGCTTCCGCTCCGAAACGATCTTCTGCCGTACTTAAATTGAGTGGTCACCCTCCCACCCCCTAAAGTCGCCAGAAAGGTCAGCAAAGTTGCTGAAGTCCAGGTTACGTGCGCGGCTTGAGCCTGCTGCACTGAAGTTTGTTCACCTCGTTGCTGTCGCTCTGATCATACCTGCACCAGTGGCAAAGACAAGTCTTGGTCGAATTACCTTGCGACGTAGTTGCCTACATTACGCTTTAGTATTTCGTTTCGGGTAGCCTGTTGAAAAATGCTCATGTCCTCCCGACTCTTGCGCGCACCGCTCACACTTGCACCGTCGCATACGGCGCCATGCCGCGCTGCCCGTTTGCTGGTGCCTGGTAAACTGTCTTTGGCGCGTCTGCATGTCATGCGGGCGGCGGACCCGATGGCGGACGGGCTCATCGGACAGGTGAACCATCTCGTTGCGCAGACATTTAATGGTTTGCGAAGGTTGGTGAATTGCGTAAGGAGAATGTTTTTCGATTCGTCGGGAGAATTTATGTATGGGAGCTCTGCGTGGATTTTGTTGTCGTTTGTGGCTGGATAGTTAGGCACGTTCAATTTTTAAGTTTCTGATTCGCGTCGTTTGTCCACACGACCTGCTTGGTTTGTTAGCCTTTCATGATCTTTGTCGCGTATGTTCCCTGTGTTAACGTCGCACTTGATTGCTTTCGATTGAGTGGCTCCATCAACGCGTCTTCGCTGTCAATATGGCTGCCTACGCTTGGTGCCTTTAATTGTGCTCCGTCTTCATCCAGGCCCCGTCGTCCAGCTCTGCGGAGCAGGATGCCAAACCAACGGAACTTACGGAGTTCCAGAAGGAGCGCCTTGAGCGCAAGAAGCAGCGCGTCAGGTAGGGAAATGAATCGATTACGTATTCAAAACGTTTGTCACGCGTACATGGTTCAGGTAAGGTTGTACCCGCTCACTTCCCCGTCCCAGCGCGATGTGCGAAGGTTGTCGTCCGACAGTCAACGTCAATGCCATGCAACTGTTGTTTCATTGCCGGAAAATGTTACCGAATCGATGCAACATGCACGTCATGGTATGCATTTGGCTGCTGTGGAAAACAGATCCGACTGGTGTGCACGGTGCTTGCTTCGCACGTGATCCATACGGGCGTGACCGAATCAAACCCTCCGTCAGCAACAGGTATCAGGCGACGACAATGCGCTCCCGATCCGAGGTTGCCAAACGACCCACGCATTGAGTTCCTGTCAACTACACACGCACCGTTTCATTCCCCACACTGTAGCATGCCTTACTCTTCCTCGTGATTCTTCCTTCCGAGCTTGGTCCCTTGCTGTCCTTTGCACATGTCGTTGCCACCCGGGCTTGCTCAGGGACGCAATGATGTACCGCTTCTCCGCCATCGCTGCCACTGTGTTAGTGCTCAGCATCGCCATCGTGGCCACCTACTATCGCTTCGTGTGGCACATGGCAGAGGAGGGGGACGTGCCCCTGGATGAGATGGTGGCCACATTGCTTCTGGTGTTTGGAGGCATTGTGAGTCTTGAGCCCGTGCCCCCAATTGTGTGTGCACAGGTTGCCTGAGCGATAGCGTGCGGGAGAGATGCGGAGCAATAGGGGTCTTGAAAGTGCAGCGATATATTTTTTCCCGCCACTGGGATGGAGTGCCATTAGAGGGTCTGCCAGATTCATGCAACGTGGCAGCCGTCCGACTTCGCAGGTGGCCTTTCTGGACGTCGCTGCCCTTCCTTGCACGCCTTCCGATGTTGATCGATTTCCGCCCCTTCCGTTTCGCTCTTTCCTTCTCTCTGCGCCCAACATATGGTCCTTGGATCAGTTCGGCATGGAGATGTACGCTCGGTTCGCACACAAAGTCCTCTGGCACGATTTCGAGCCAGGCTGGGCGCTGCACAAGTCCCACCATGAGCCCCGCACCGGCCCCTTCGAGGCCAACGACATATACGCGGTGGTCAACGCCGTACCGGCCATGGCGCTCTGCATGTATGGCTTCTTGACGCCCCACGTGATTGGCGGCGTGTGCTTCGGCGCCGGATTGGGGATCACCCTCTTCGGGATCATGTACATGTTCTTCCACGACGGCTTGGTGCACCGGCGCTTCCCCGTGGGGCCTATCGCGGAGGTGCCGTACATGAAGCGGGTTATGGTGGCCCATCAAATCCACCATTCGAACAAGTTCGGGGGAGTTCCATTCGGAATGTTCCTCGGGCCGCAGGTAGGAGCAAGGGTTGACGGGAAAGTGATTATCCGGGTTGATGGGAAAGCGATCATGGTTTTGCGACATGGGTTTAAGAGATCCTTGGTGGGAGGAGGGTGGACGTGAAGAAAAATGTGCTGCAGGGTTTCCCGGGCCAAGGGATCACGACGGTTCAGAAGTGGGTTTTGCGATGCCTAGATCTTCGCGTTAGGCTTGGGCCCGCGACTCTCGCACCTATTATGTCCATGAAGGGACTACCGGACTGTACAAAATGCTGCTGCCTCGCACTCATCCACCGTAGGAGCTGGAGGCAGTCCCCGGCGGCAGGGAGGAGCTGGACAGGCTGGTTGCGGCGTTGGAGGCGAAGGAGGCGGAAGCTAAGCAGGCAGCCGCGTAAGATTAGAGCGGACGCAGCCAGGCGGCACGTAACTTGCGGAGGGTTCCCCGAGCTCGCACTCTGACGTGGACGCTCATCTGTGTGTGCGCATTGGCGCTAACTTCAATGCATGATACTCGCTACGGAGGCGAGGGAGGTACAAACACGGACGAGGCGCGCGCGATCGGTCATGCTTGCTGAGTCGATCCGGATCTGGTCGGGGGATGCGAGTTCATAGCACAAAGAAGTTAACGGTGATCGCTGGTTTGGTTCTATGCATGTATGGACCTTGTCGCACATACATCACACTTCTAACGATACAAGTTATGCTACAGATGCCGACTGACCAAGGCTATGTTTGACCCTGCACTAGACTACGTAGTGGTGATCAGCTTTGCAGTGCCTTACAATCATGCTTCGCCGCACGAGTTGGGGCCATTTTGGAGCCCGGTTTTCACATAGGATGCTGGAGCTCCTCGTACCGTCGCAACCCGCCGGGGGAGATAGGCCGTTGCGGGCTTGGTGACACGGTGTTTGTGCTGCAATGTTGGTCGCGCTGGACATGCCAGATCGGTCAAAAGCCGGTCGAATCCACCTGCTGGGATTTTCCCTGCACGCAGGGCCGCTTATCCCTGCTGGGCGATACATTACTCGGGCAGAGATGCGGTCCCTGGCTGCCCCGGCTGGTGTGATATCACGCGATGGTGGTGGGAGCGCGATACCCTAAGGATAGCGTCGGAAATGCAGTGGGTTTGCGAGATAGCATCCGACTCGTGTCGGAAGAGGTGAACTGATATTTTGTCAGCTTATGTGCCTGTGGCGACCCGCGAGGCTCAGGCGCGTGCGGTGGCGGTGCGGCTGCCGTGCAGGTGCACGGCATACTATGCAGACATGGGAAGTGCGGTTCTCGGTAGCGGCGCGCGGCGGTTAGCGCGCCGGCATGCGGGTCTGATACCCCTCTAATGGGGCCCCAGGTCCACGTGGAGCTGTGCGTGTGTCGCTTGGACGGGGGCAGGACCGACTGCAGCGCTCTCGAGCACGGGCAGTTTTCTACAGCTCCGTTCTGTTGACGGGTTTACGAAGAATGCTCAGTTCTGGCAGGGGCAGGTTTGCTTAGTGTGGAATGAGGCAGCCCATGAAGGATTGCAGAGATTGAAGGACTGTGAGGGGTGCGGGAAATATCGAATTATCGGAATGTGCTACATGAGGGTTGGATTCTAGTGCACGACTGGCGCCGCAACATGGCGTTGGCCGCCCTGCAATGCCAGCCCCGTCCCGGCGACTTGGCTTCCCATGGGTTGGGAAACTCGACGGACGGGGCTGCGCGATGTCCTCACTTCTTCCTCAGCGACTGCGATGGCAGTTCCGCTGGTGTTGGCCGACGGACAGGGTATGTCGGGAATTTTTGCGGGCCTGATGTGGGCCAAGATAGCGATCGAGAGATAGACAGATAGGTAGAGAGGTGTGCGGAGCGGTGAGATGGGTTGGGTGGGGTTGTCGAGATGCAGTCTCGACATGATTCATGTCGAGATGCATGCTAGCTGAGCGGGTGTGAGAGAAGTGTGAATCGAGTGATTACCGCATCGAGCATTGCCCGGCGATGATGATGCACGGCGATGCTTGGGGGACGGGAAGGGATAATGGCGGGCAGCAAGCCCAGGTCGGCCGGACGGGGCGACAGGCCATGTACTGCCATGGTTGCGGCGGGCAGCCTCTGGCATAGCCGGTCCAGGGGGCGGCTGTGTGTGGTTTGTGGGCATGACTTGTGCGCTCCAGCAAGGAGACAGCCATCGCCGGGCTTTTACTGGAACATTGTTGGAAAAGCGGGGACTTCACGGGGGTTGGTGGTCGGCATATCCGGCGTGGTTAGAGTAAGACGACGGGAGATATGCAGCTAGGAGCGTTTGGGACCCACGAGACTGGCCCGGGTTCGTCTCGGGCGTTTTCCTTCCGTAGACAGGCGCGGGAAGGGGAAATGCGGTAGCCGTTAGTGGTTGCAGAGTGAGGGAGCGCGCCGCGACGACGTGGATGGAGCGATGGGGATGGGCATCCGCGCACCCATCAGGCAGGGAGGCACGGCGGAGGACGAGTCCGAGGGATGTGGCGACTGAGCGGTCGTTTCTTGTGCGGCGCTTGTGGTTGCATGCACTATTGTGTCAGCGTTTCCCGTTCAGAGACTCTTCCAAGCGGTGGATCGGCAGCCCCCGCGGGTGTGCCTTACCCCGCTCGCTGTTTGATTGGTTCTGATGCCGCGCGTGCTGGAATGATTGGTTGTGGAGACAGCTTCTTGACGCTATGACGTCTGCTCCTTCTCTGGGAGCTCCTTCCACCAGGACGCTCGGGAGGTACATTTCATAAATACGACGCGCTTCACTTTCACAGCGCGAAGATTTTGGGGCTTGGCGATTTGGTGATTTCCGGGGTGGCGTGAATACATGCTGTGCTGTCCGCTGATTGGCACGCCATCCGACGACATGAGCGTGCATTTCCAGGTTTTTTATGGCAGTTGGTGTTGACACCTGAATAATCCAGGTTCATTCTGGCGCGGCAGTTGGGACTCAGCCTTCGGAGCCGCGAGTGTGACGCCCTCGATGTGGTCGATGTTGACGTTTTTTGACACACGTTGAAGAGTCAGGTCTACCGGCACCTAGTGCACGGCTGGGCGTTTATGCGTGGTGGAACGGTAAGACGTGCGCGGCGCCCACCTTGCCGCCCTGGACACTACAGCTGCGAGTCTTGCTCCGTTTGAGCACCGAACGTCCCATGGGTCGGCCTCATTTTGCACGAGGAGGTGCTCAAGTGTGCTGCCTCTTCAGGTCATGGATCGGCCGAAGGGGAGTGTCTGCCCAGTGGACACTCGGTTCCCCCACGGCATTGCTCGCAGACTCGCCTGCGGTCCTGTTGAGCGGTGCGACCCGTGTGCTGCACTGGGGCAGTAGGGCTGCCGCAGCAGTGAACAAGGTGACGGTGAGGCGCGTTGTGTTGTTCTATTTGTGCCTGTGCATTCATTACGGTTGACTGACTGCGGCGGGGCATACGAAGTTACGGTAGTGCCGCGCGGTGTCGACGAGTAAACAATTTTCCGCATGCTATTATTTTGCTTCCCATGCCGATTACGTGATGTGCAAAACTACAAATACAACGTGACTGTGCGTGCAAGGCGATTATTGGCGCATTTCGATGTCCTATGGGCGCGGGGATTGAGTGGTGCCTATCCGTCATGTCGACGGTCCACTGTCCTATCGGGCCGGGGCCCCGGGCGATATCAACCAGTAATGGGACGAAACCTGTTGGCTGGCTCGGCCCGCCTGCCCCAACTAATCAACGGTGGGCTGACCTTCGTAACGTCGCTATCCTCAGACCCTGACTGTATGTAACGTCCTGCCAAGTGACCTGGCGCTCTCAGTCACTCTCGAGTGCGGCCCATCAGCGCAGGCGTGGTCGTGTGTTGTTGGCGACCTGAGCCACAGGGAAGGAGTCCGGCGACAGCCGATGTAAAGATGGTCACACGCTGAACACGAATTGCCTGCCGATAACCGTTGCCGACGGCGACAGTGACTCTGACCAGGCGCTGCAGTACCGCAAAGCGTCAGCGGACCGCGGCGGGAACGCTCGGGCACCTGTCCAACCCACTGTCAGAAACGCCGCTGTAGAGCAGCCTTCGGACAGCTTGTGTGAGAGACCAAGCGAGTACGTCCACCCAAACCAACCCGCGAGCTTGTGCGAGTGTCTTCAATTTTCTGGTCACATCTCACCGGGCTCGCCCCCTCCCGGGAACCTAGCTGGCCCCTTGCGGCCAGACTGCCGTACACATTGCAGTATCTGCGAATCTGACAAAAGCAGGGCCTGCTCCATGAGCAGGAGCGTCCTTGCAATGAGCGCCAAGTCGACGTCCTCGCACGCGGGAACTGCTTCCGGCCGCACCGTTGGTCGCGGATCCGGTGGATGGATTTCGGATCCGGTGGACTCCTCAAATCAGTTTGGTTTCTGATTTTAAACCGCCATGCGTGCCTGACTACCTGCCCTGCCGGAGCCCCTACCTAGTCCCTGCACTGCCGTGCCAGAGTGATACCGCTCTTGCCGAGGTGTGCGGCTGCGAGATTGCGGCCCTCCCCCCGCCTAGCGCACACGACCTCACCATGTCAGATGTTACCGCCTCAGTGTCGAGATTGCAGTACGGCGGTGGCCTCGGGGCCCCGTCAGGTAACCAAGTTTCTATGTTCCATACAAGCAGGGCCCCCGCATGGTGGGCTTGTGAGCGCGGAGTCGTGTTTCAGTCGGTACGACCTCTGCCACGCCTATCAAGCCTTGCAGTGCCGTACACCTCTCGAACGTCCAACCACCGCCCGCTGGTCCCGTTCACCCATACCCGCGCGGCGCTTCACCACCCCTCTCTGCGGGGTCTGGGCTCCCGAACGCTTTCCCCCTCCCGTCAGCTAGCCCCGCGGCCCCCAACACAAATCGTGCTTTGACCCAAATCACGCGCCACTTACTGGCCCGAAATGCACGGCCTCTCATCGCGCTTCTTTTTCGACCTGACCAGACCAGCAGCACGCCGATATTAAACTCTTCCATCGTCGCAGGAAATCTTCCGAACTTCAGTCACGTCGCCCTACCGCATCAGCTGATTGGCGGGAATGCCGTGTACCGGTGCCATCCCCCCTTCCCGCCCTCCGCCCTCACTCTGACCGGGCCCCCCTGCGTCACGTTGTCACATAATACGACGAAGCGCCAAGTTCGCGCCAGCCAGCCACACAGCCCGTCAGCCAGCCAGCCAGACTGTCGCAGAGAACTGCGCTGTCCCTCCATCAAAGGTTCAAATCCCAGTAACCTTCAAAGGTTCAAAACCCAGCAAGCAGCTGAGCTCCAAAAGCGGAACTCACGCTGGGCCTTGTACGGCACACTTCATTTCACGCACCGCACGCCGTATCCACCACCACCAGCCACACGCCGCCCAGCCAGCGACATGCCATCGGCGGTACCCTCCTCGTCGGCGGCGGCGAAACGCGACACCCACCACCACATGAAAAACATCAACGAAAACAGATCAATTCAAACCATCGGGAGACCTTAAAACACCAAAAAGGGACGCAGAAGCGCACCGCCCTGCCCGTCGCTCCCCCCAGCTGCCTTGCGCAGTGCGGTCATCCGGGGCCCCCGCAGCGCCGCAGGAAATCACACAAGCCGGCGCGGACCGACGACCGGCCCAATCATGAGGCCCCCCTTCAGACTGCCAGCTTCAAACTGATAGCCAGCTTCAGAGCTGCGGACCACCTCCGAAACTGCGATGACGCACGAGACATGTACCGATGCACGACACGAGCACGACAAGTACGACAATCCTCTACACCCGGAACCTCACGCTCAACAGTGGCGCACTCCCCACCCACCGACATGCTGACGGGGACAGGGTTACATTACTGACGGACATAAGCTCCGTACAATACACGAGAAGCAGGCCTCAGGCAGGGAGGGACCCAGCGCCCAGATCACTCCCCTCCCCTCAGCTCAAAGCTAAAATCCACCGCGGCCGCCACCGCCATCAGGTCTGGGGTCCGGCCACGCAACAGCCAGCAAACGGCAGCGGGCCGCAGGACGCCATCAGCGGTCGGGTGGGTTCGCTCAACGCATTTCTTCGAGGTCCTCTTCGTACCCCGGCGGGACGGGACACGATCGCATCCATCTTCAGCATGCCCTCCCCGAAGACGCCTTCCGTGTTGGTGCCTTGCGCCTTGCTTCAACTAAAATCTCGACTCCTGCTCTCGAAAATGAGCTGTGGCATCGCCGCCAGCTGCTGGCTGCCGCTGCTGCGCGGCATCAGGAGCAACAGTACGATATAAATCTTCTTCTCGCCCAACCCCTCCCAACTCCCGGCGGGTCGGGTACTTGCCCCGACGTGCTCCGGCGCACAACAGCACCCGCCGCAGCCCTCGCCCGCACTCCCGGGCTCGCGACTCCTCTCTCCTTCCCTCCTCCGCCGTCCCTTCCGGCCGCGCTGTCTACTACGCCAACTAGCCAGACCGAAACTACATTGGTTGCCCCGCGCCCAAACGCTTCTCACGCACGATCAACAGACCCCACACAGCCACACAGGATCCGCCACACGTCCAGACGGAGCCCCGCCCGGGCGGCCCCCGGCGGCCCGTCGGGACGCCTCCAGGGGGGCACATGCTTGCATCACACAAACACCTCCCTGACCACCCGCGCCGCCACCCGGCTCGCCAGCCGCGACACCACCTGCGGCACCACCTCCGTCGCCACCGCCGGCAGCACCGGCAGCAGCTCACCCGCCACCGCTGCGCCCTCCGAAACCACCCGGGACGAGCCGGACCAGTCGCCGCTCGCCAGCCACGGCGCCAGGCCCAGCTGCTGCTGCTCCGCCGCCGCCAGCTCCAGCTGCTGCTCCGCCGCCGCCCCGCGGGTCAGGAAGGCCATGATCTTGGCCACGTTGTTCACCACACGGCGATCCTCCTCCGTGAGGGTGGGGGCCAGGGGGACGAGGGCGCGGGCAGCGCCGGGGAGCAGCAGCGGCACCCGCACCCCCTGGAGCCCGAGCGCCTGAGTCGGGTTCGGGGATTGAAGAAAGAGGGACATTGGGGGTTGGGGTTGGCGTGACGGGTTCATAAAATAGGGTTGGATAGCAGCGGGTGGAGAACGTCATGGGTGGGAAACGGGTTCATAAAATAGGGTTGGATAGCAGCGGGTGGAGAACGTCATGGGTGGGAACAGAGGTATCGAGTGCGGACGAGGCCGGGCCGGGCCGCCAAGATGGGTGAGTGAGCGGGTGGGTGAGCGGGTGGCAGCTCGGATGCGGACCTACGGAAGGCGGATTGCAGCTTCTCAACCAGCCGCACCGCACCGCACTGCACTGCACTGCACTGCACCGCACCGCACTGCACTGCGCTGGCGAGCGCTCCGTTCGTTGTCGACCGTCCTGCCCGCGGCCCCCCCCTCCCGACTCACCCCCACCAGCGCGATGGCCTGCTCCCGGCTGAGAGCGTCGATGCTCTTGACCAGCTCGTCCAACATGAAGTCGCGGAAGAGGGCCCCCTCCGGGGAGAAGATAAAGCGGAGGGCGGCGCGGGTGCGACTGGCGCTGCCCAGACCTGTGGGAGGCGGGGGCCCAGAGGGGTCACCCGTGGAAGCGATGGGTGTGAGGAGGAGGCGGGGTACGGAGGGAGGGGCGAGGGAGGGATGCCGCCGCAGCGAGACAGGAGGCGGCAAAAGCAGGAAGGAGCCGTCCAGTACGGACGGGAAAGTATACAGAAGCCGCGCGGAAATGGTTAAATAGACCGGACTTTGTGAGACCAACAGAGGACGGTGGCTTTGTTTTCCACCCCAAGCAACGCGAACCAGCTCCCAGCTCACTCGCACTGTCCCCTCTGCCCTGAGCCCTGCTCCCCACCTGCCCCCGTGGTGGTGGCGGACAGCCCGCCCACCGACAGTAACGCTCCAGGGGTAGCCGCCGCCTGCTGCTGCGCCATCGCCGCCGCCACCCCCGACGCCAGCGGCCGCGGCAGCAGCGCCGTCAGAGTGTTCAGCAGCTGGGAGTTGCCCAGACCCAGGTCCAGCATGGCGGGTGCAGGCAGACCCATGGGTCCGCCGGGGAAGGGCGAGGAGCCGCTGCCGCCCGCACCGCCCAGGAAGACGCTGGCCAGGGCGTCGGGGCCTGTGGGGGATACCATTAGGTGGGTGGGCCGGTGTGGGTTTGTGTTTGGGTTCATGTTTGGGTTTGTGCTTGGGTGGTTCACGATGGTGTCGGGGAAACATCGAAAGCTGCACAAGGGAGTTACGAGAGGGGCAGGGCAGTGCCGCAGCGATACTCAAAAGGTACGGCAAATACGGGATACGGCACGTGCAGGCACACACTCGCAAGAGATGATACGTCCCGCGCGCCCCACGCCGGCCCTCTCGTACAGCTCCTTGCGCTCGTTGGCTGGGTGGCGATGCTGCTTTCGTTACCAGTTCGGCGAAGCCTTCCCACAACCGTTAGGCCGCCTTCCGACAGCCCTCACCCCGAACCTGCCTACCAACCCCGCCCCCTCCCGCGACTCACTAGGGAACAGCTGCGGGAAGGGCCACTGGCTACCGCCGCTGCTGTCCGAGGCGGGCTGCTGCTGCTGGGGCTGCGGCGGCCCCACCCCCAGCTCCCCTCCATCCACGCTGCTGAGGCTGCCCACGCTGCTGAGGCTGCCGCTGACGCTGCCCAGGCTGCCGTTCATGCTGCCCAGGCTGCCGCTGATGCTCCCCCCCGCGGTGGACAGATTGCCCATGGCGGTCTGGGAGGACTCCACGAACTGCTCCAGGGCGCCCAGCAGGTCGATCAGCCGGTCGGCGTCGAACACACCATCCCTGGAGGCGTGTAGGTAGTAGGGTGCGAGGGTAGGAAGCGGGGGCAGGGGGGCAGGTGAGGTGATGCGAGGCTGATAGGTGGGCGTGGTGGGCGTGGTGGGCGTGAGAGGCTTCGAAATGTGCGGGCGGGTAGGGGTGACAGACGACGGGGAGGAGGTTCGCGGTCCTTCGAAGGGCTTACGGAGGGTCGGTGACAGGTCTAGGCCTCCGAGCTGCCGCGCGGCCGCAGGCCGGGGCTGACCACCGGCTGCTTACCGTTACCCCATGGAACCCAGCGTCATGTCTGTGCGTGTGGGCGGGGCGAGGAGGGCTGAGCTGGACTGGGGGTCCCGCGGCTCAGAGTCCCGATCGACCCCTCCCAGCCGGCTTAACCCTCCTCATCCATCCCTACAAGCTGTTTAAACCCCCTAACGCCACCCTCCACCGCACGCCCTCCACCGCACACCTTGCAACCCAGTCCGGGACCCCCCCCCCAAACCCCACGGTCGGATCGATCTGGGTCGGGTCGCGCCTTGCACCTCGTCAGCCCGCCCTCGCTCGTGGGTCCCGTCCCGTACCTGCCGTACACCATGTACCGCAGCGCGGCCCTCAGGCGGGGCGAGTCGTCGGTGAGGAGGCGCTTGGCGATGTAGGGGTAGGCCTCGTCCACCAGCGCGAAGTCGGGGTTGCCCACCAGCGCGATGCCCTCCAGCACCCCGATGGCGCGGATGATGAGGGCGAAGTAGGGCGGGATGCGGAAGGGGTAGTCGAAGGTGATCTGGGCCAGGTCGGCGGCCAGCTCCTGACGGGAGGGGAGGAAGTGGGAAAGTGGGCAGGAGAGGAAATAGCGGATTGGAAGTCAGGTAAATTCAAAATGCGCTGACTGCCAGAGGCGGGTAGATGGACAGCTCAGCATGCGACCGAGTGCAGAGGGCAAATTGCGGCGAACCAGGATGGGGGGCGGGGATGGGGGCGTGGCGGGTGGACAAGAGTCACAGCCGCAATGCGCTAACGATCGCAACCGCCAACCGTCAACCGAACACCCAACCTGGAAGTTGATGTTCTTGGCGCCTCCACCCTCCAGCGCCTGGTCAAACACCTTGGCCAGCACGGGCAGGATAGGCCGCAGGTCGGTGCCCTCCGGAATGAAGTCCAGCGTCACGAAGTCCTGCGGGGCGGGGGGGGCGGGTGGGGGGAGCGGAGAGGGAGAGCAAAGTTTGGTGTGATTAGCAAAAATGTGGTGTGTGGAAAAGGAAAGTAGTGTGAATAATTCAAACTGTGCTGTGCTTAAACGAAAAGCGGTGTGCATATGAAAAGTGGCGCGCGTGTGTGTGTGCGTGTGGCGCGCGATGGTGTCGGCTCCGGATAGTGCTCCCAGACGCTCCCGAGGCAAACGGTACATCGCCGGGTAGGTCGGGCGGAAGAGGGGGGTATAGGAAATTGGTAGACATTTTCAAGCTGCGCTGCTGCCAGAGCGACGGTTCGACCGGAAGAGGGGGCGGGGTAAGGAGGTCGAGGAGCTGCAGGAAGGCCGTGGGAGCGCGGCGGCGGCGGGGGGGGGGGTAACACGCGGCAGCAAGCGGTACCGACCGCCGCCGGGTGCCGTACCGTACTGTACCTTGACGATGGCGTCGTAGTCCCGGTGGATGAGGTGGCTGATGGCCTCAATCATGCCGTACTTGATGTCGTCATCCACCTGGGTCATCAGCCCGAAGTCCAGGATGGCCAGGCGGCCGTCCGGGGTGCGGATCAGGTTGCCCTGGGGGGGTTGCAGGGGGGGGGTGGTAAGGAGGCCCCAAGGAGAGCAGAGGGGGGCCCGAAGGGGTTCAAGGGGAGCTTACAGGCATTAGAGAGGGAGGGCGGCCGTTCCGTTGCACCCCCTCCCGGCACCTGGGCGGCACACTCCCCCGCAGCCGCCCTTCTCCCCCGCAGCCTCCCTTCCATCCCCCGGCCCGACCGACGGCCCCGGCCCCACCGGGTGCGGATCCGCGTGGAAGAAGCCCGTCTCCAGCAGCTGCTTCAGGTAGCAGATGACCCCCATGTTGACCAGCTGGCCCACATCGTCGGCCTTGGACTGGGACAGCTTCTCGCCCTCCAGCCACTGGAGGATGGGGCAGGGACGAGGAGGCGGGGGAGGGGGGAGGGGGCAGATCCGGCGAGGAGGGAGGAGGGGGTGGGGGAGGGGCGATGAGGTCGAGGGTCGGGTGGTATGGATTGGGGAACCGATACGTGGCACAGGAGTCGGGTGGAGGGAGTTCCGGGGACGGCGGCATTCGGACCACCCGGTTGGACCTCGGCGTCAACGCAGGCTGTTTGCGCCGAGAAACGCGCATCGTTGACCCATCAAGTGCATTCATCCGTCCATCGGCCGACGGTGGCCGCCACACAAGGCAGGCGCCCGACCACCTCGCTGGTCCTGTACGGTCTGACCGACCGCGGCAGCCGTCCCCCACTGCTCCGTCGCCCCTCCCCTTCCCATAACCCCATAACCCCACAGCACGCACATGCAGCGGCCCACTCTAAACCAAGACTCTCCAAACACACACATACACACACCGTCGTACAATTTCCCGTACACTGTTGTACCACTAACGTGCTCCCGCAGGTGAAACGCCGGTGTGCTGCCGTACCTCCGTTGTGAGCACCCGGCGGCTGGTGTACTCAAAGTAGGTGCGGGGCACCACCACCTGGGGCAGGTCCGCGCGCATCTGCTCCGCGAACAGCTCCGCGTTGCGGCCCTCGTGCACGTAGTCGAGCTCCTCGAAGAAGCGGGCCGCCCACTCGTCCAGCAGGGCCACCACGTCGGTGGTCAGCTGGCAGGGGGCGGGGGGAGGGGGTACGGGGAGGGGGGACGAGAGGGGGTGGCCGGGGGGCCGGTGAGAACGGGGTGCGGGGGTGAGGGCGGTGCCGTACCGCGGCAAGTGGGCGGACGTAGTAGACCGCGGTGACCGTCAGCGGGCAGATGCGGGGGAGTCCCCGAAACCGTACCTCCCACCTCCACCTCCACCTCCATCTCCTCCGCCACCTCCATACACGTGCGGCTTAATTCTCCGCAACCCCGTAAACAAGCGCTCTCACTCTCACTCTCAACCTCAGTCTCAATCCTCAATCTAACCGCAAACACACATCAAATCCGACACCAGCCTTCTGTCACACGCCCCACCGGCCCTCCCACCCGCACCCCCCCGCCAGCTCGCGGTTCCCCCGGCCCCCGCTCCCCCCTTCCCCCACCCCCGTCCCCACCTGCGGGAAGCGCCTCAGGAACAGCCCCAGCCTGCGGATGATGTACAGGTCGATGGTGACGGTCTCCAGTACGTACGGCCGCTGTACCTTGACCGCCACCGTCTCACCCGTCTTGAGCTTGCCCTTGTACACCTGGGGGGGGGGGGACGGGGAGGCAGGCGGGGGAAAGGGAGGGACGGGGGGGAAGAGGCCGCGTCCGTCGTTCACCGTACAACAACAGCCTCATACCGGTACGACAGCCACATAACCCGTACCGGTACGACCGCACCGCAGTTGTCCTGCTGCAAGTAACCTCGGGAGACCCACCTGGCCCAGCGACGCCGCCGCGATGGGCTCCGGAGTCAGCTCCGCAAAGATCTCGTACCACGGGGCGCCCAGCTCGTCCTGAATGACCTGTCGTACAGTACAGCAACACAGGCAGCGGCAGGCCGGGTAAGCAGGGCAGACGGGGCCCTATTCCGGACGAGAGCCGCAAGACGGGTGAAGCTCCAGGGACCGGGTACTCCCACCGGGGCCGGCTCCCTATCCTCAATGCTTCCCCCGCCCCACGCACCCGCCCACCCGCCCACCCACCCACCCACCCGCCCACACACACACACCTACCTGCATGGCCAGGTTGTTGTCGAAGGACGGCACCTTGTCGCACAGCTTCTGCAGCTCGTTCATGGCCGCGGGGCTCAGCAGGTCGGGACGGATGGACAGAGCCTGCGGAGTACAGTACCACAGGGCGGGGCGGGGCGGTTGACAAGGGAACCAAATCCAGAAACGAAGCCGGGGTGCCCGGGGGCCGGGAGTCGGGTGTGTGGGTGGGGAGGGGGTCGGGTCTCAGGGCCGCGGCAGATGGCAAGGGGGATTGTCAACAACGAGGTCTGGTTCCCCTCAGGACTTCGTTACCGCAACCTGCAACCGAGTCCCCGCCTCCACACCCCGCAGCAGCACACGTACACCGGGTCCGGGTCGGGCAGATGTCCCGCTGATCATGCTTCCCCCCCTCGGCCCCCCGCAGCCGCCTCCGAACCCGTCACCCCCCTCCCGCCTCCCTCCCCCACCATGCCCCAAACCCCCGCCTCCGCACCCCATGAGCCCCCCCCTCTCACATACACACACACACACACACATATACACACACACCTGGCCCAGCTTGATGTACGCCGGCCCCAGGCTGGTGACGATGTTCCGCAGCTCGATGGCCCGCGCCACCTCGTTCTCGCGCAGCTTGCCGGCGGCCGCGTCCACCAGCAGCCCGGTGATGAAGCGGCCGGAGATACCTGGGGGTTGGGGTGGGGGGTGGGGGGGATGGGGGGTTGGGGGGGGGTGGGATGCGTGAGGCGGGGGTTGGGGCGGGGGCGCCGGGGCATGGGGGGATGGGTCGCACCGGGGGATACGAGAGGGGGGGCCGGTGAATATTGACAAAAAGGGGATTGAGTGGTGAGCTGGGTGGGGGACTGCAAAGCGCGCAGCGTGAGGGAAGGGGCGGCGGCGGGACGACGGAGGTGAGCAAAGCCCGCATACTTCACGTCCCCGTCCCCACGTCCCCACCCCGCCCAGGGCTGCCCTCCTCAACCAACGGCTTTTAGCTGGTTTGTGGTACTGGCGCACCACCTCAGGTTAATTCGTGCCCCGCCCCGCCCCAGCCTCGTCCTCGCCCATCTCCAGGGCTGCCCTGCCCCACCCCACCCCAACCCAGGGTGTCCAAAACCTCGTACCCACCCCTCCCTTATGTCATTAAAGACAGCGAAATCCCACCCCTCCCCCTCTCCCTCCCAGTCCTCCATGCTCCCCTGCCTCAGCCCGTGCCACGCCTCTTCCCCAACATCCCCCCCATCCGCCCCCCCCATCACCAACACTTGCCGTCACCCCACCCCACCCCACCCTACCCCACCCAGCACTCACCCAGCAGCTGCGTGATGCGGGTCACCACCGACACGGGGCGGCGGTCCCAGTAGGCCGAGATGGCGTCCACGTCGTACACCAGCGGCAGCTGGTGGTCCGAGTCGCTGTCCGTCTCAATCAGCTCCATGCGCACCCCCTTGTCCGCGAAGTCATCCTCGTTCAAGTTGGAGCCGCGGAAGCCCGCCATCAGCACCCGCAGCTGCTCGTCCTCCTCCATCTTTGACCGTACGGCACGCATCTGGGTCGACATGGCCGAGACGCTCGTGGGGGAGGTCGCGGCCGCCGCCGCCACCACGGCGGCGGCGCGAGGTGGCGGCGGCGGCGCCGCCGCTGTGCGGCGGGTGGCGGCCGAGGGGCCCCTGGCGGAGTGAGGGGACTGGAGCCGCTGCATTTTAGGAAGGGGGGGTCTGCGCGCCCGTGGGCCGGTGCCGGTGCCGCTTGCGATGCTGCGGGCCACGGTACTGCTGGTTCTGTTGTTCTGTTGCCGTTACAGCAGTTGCAGTTGCTGTTACGGTGGCTGTTGCTGTTGCTGTCACTGTCACTGCTGCTGCTGCTGCTGCTGCTGCTGCCGGTTAAGCGCAGTCAGCGGACGTGCAGGGGGCCGATGGGGCTACAGCCGGGCGGGCGGGGGGAGGCCACCGGACGGAGGAAGCCTGTGGGTACGGGAGGGGGAGGGGGAGGGGAGTAACGAGGGAAGGGCAGGGGTCTGACAAAGGGAACGGGAAGATGGGGAGGTTAGGGCGCGGGACTGCTGTGGCTGTTGTTGTGGTGTTGGTGTAACCCGGAGGATTTGAGGACATGGCGGGCAGCCCCGGCGCACGCGCATATGGGTGCGGGCAGCGACGGCGCCGAGTGCACGGCGCGCAGTGCCGGGGTGCCCCGTGACACGGAGGGGGCGACATGGAAGGGCTGCGTCCGGGCTGCCAGCATGGCCGCGTTCATTTGGATGTGGTAGTGGGGAGGCGGGTGCTGCGAGGACGGCCGAGCTGCGGAGCTGGGAGCACGGGGGCGGCTGCATCCGGCCGCGTTTGCGCAGCAATTGTACTTAAGATTCGGGCGCTGCGGAAGCAAAACGATGTTGAGCAACGCAGCGCATCCCAACTGCTGGATATGTGCGAGCGAGCGGCTCTGACGCCTTTGCGTGGCGTCGCTGCTGCCTTTCCGCGCGCGTTTAAAAACCAGCAAGTCAAACCACAAATGTCTGGCGGCGCGCCGCAGCACGCGACGTGGCCGATGCGAGCGACACCACACGATGAGCCACCCATATCGGTCCGGCTTTGGTCGCGCAAACCGCATGTAAAGCAGAGCGCACGACAAAGTGATGGGCTGCCTAGACGTATGACGCCAGAGACCGTCGCCGCTTTCGCGTGGCGAGCACTATGACCACACCTGCGCTTCGTGTCGACCACGAACAAAGCGTCCACCTCCAGTCAGTATTGTGAATTGTGATGCACAAATGGTAATGCGCTTGCTGCAAGGAGTCCGCGCGGATCGCAGCGGCGAGGTTTATGTAAAATACTGGTAGGACTTTGTCGGGCAGCAACAACACAGGTGACAACAGCTACAACAACTACGAAGCACACCAGCCTAAACCAAGGCCTGAAAGTGCGATGTCGTTTAGGGCCTTCGCGTTCTACAAAGGAAGCAAGCCCTACTCCGTTTTTCGGTTGCACAAGTCGTTGCTGTACAATTGAAAGTTTTCCGGGAGGCTGCATCCCAAGCCAATTAGCATAACGTTTTAGGACTGCCGCCCGAATGTTGCGTCTTTGCTGAGTTCGATAGCTTTTCCTGGTGGCTGCCAGGCTCTAGCTTCGTGAAAAATGGTAGGCGGGGGTACTTTAAGCAGACGGCCGGGAACTTTGTCGGGTGATGGAAAACTATTACTTTGTCCTTGCGGCAAACTAGTGAACATCTACAGCGCCGTCAGTGGCGAGCGCGTCGGACTGCTTGCTGGACATACGGATGAAGTAACTGGCGTAGTTCTGGATCCCGAGAATGATGACCAGGTGCGCAAAGCGGAACCGGCAGGTTCGCACCCCGGCTGGGCGGAATCGCAGCGGACGGCGGCGGCGGTTCGGCGAGACCGGCTGGGCGAAACAAACAGCTGCAAAATACGAAACACCGACTTGGTCGGTTGTGCCTTTTCGGCGCTGAGCTCCGCCCGAAAACCCGTCGGCACTTGCACTGCGGCGGTTGGAAGTCGGTAAAAAGCGCGGGACGCACCAGGGTCCGGCGCTGCAGCGAGAGGCCGGCCTCCCCGCCTCCTCGTACCTCCCTCCCAGCGCCTTCCTCTCCTTCTCTGGCAATCAATATGAAACGTCAACAACCAGCCATTTCACAGAAGCGACAGTCGCGGACCACACTGCAGCCACGCAGCACATCGGCGCCCGTGCAGCTGTACAGTGGTGGCGGCCTCGGCGGTGGCTACTGCTGCTGCTGACCCATCACTGGGCTGCCTCAGTAGCCTCAACGACCTCAACAACCGCAACAACCGCAACAGTGGCCTCAGTGGCCTCAGTGGCCTGAGTTTCCGGGTGCGCTCAGCAGCCTATCGGCGGCCGCTGCTGCGACCCCCTCCTCCGGCACCGCAACCTGGACACGGACGCCTAGGCGGATCCGCCCGCACCCTCCGGCGGTAAGGGTCGCCTCGGCGGCCCCGACCTCTCTCGTCAATCCTCCATCGGTGCCGTCCCGCAGTTGAGGAGACCCCCAGCGGGTGCGGCAGCCGCCACCTACCCACACAGCCCGGCCGCACCTCTGCCGGGGGGGGGAGGGAGGCAGCCGGGCGGGCAGCCGGGCGGGCAGCCGGGCGGGCAGCCGGGCGGCCCTAGGAGGGGGGTGTCGGAGTCGGCAGCGCAGCGGAGCGCAGCGCAGCGCAGCACAGGGAGGGCTCTGCCAGCTGCGTCCTGACACGTGACAGCTACAGGCTCCGCCCGCCGCCCCCCGGCCCCGTACTGCCGCCCCCGCCGCCTCCGCCACCACACCCTGCCCGCGCGGAAACCGAAACTCTGCGAGCCAGCCCAGGCAGCCAGCCCCTCCATGAACACATGGTCCTCGGATGTCGGCGACATGGCCCCCGGCGGTCTGAATTGGATGTACATCCTGGGGGCGAGGGGTGCTGAACATGCGGCCCAGGCCCAGGCCCAGGCTTAACCCCAACTCCAGCTGCGTCGTCCCATCACCGCGACGCACTCACCGTCACCCTCATCGTCCCCTGTCCCTCCCTGCTGCCCCGCACCCCTCCCTCCCCCCGGGCTGCCCTCAGGCCTACTCGTGCTCCCTGGACTGCACCATGCGGCTGTGGGACTACCGGTCCGGGGAGGAGCTGCGGAGGCTGGTGGTGCGGGAGCCCATCAAGTACATGGTGGGGCGGGCGGCCGGGGGGGTCGTTCTTTTGCGGCTTAGCTGTCTTCATTGACAAAAGTGGGGGGGGGCGGTGGAGGGGGAGGGCAGGGGAAGGTTAGAGAAGGAGGGCGTGAAGGAATGGGGGCCGGGGTGGGGATGTGGAATGTATCCCCAGGGTAGGCGGCGTAGGCAGGGTGGTCACCCTTCTGGGGACGATGGGGGGGTCCGGACACAGGCTCAGCAAGTGCCGGGCAGCTCCGGAACGTCACTGGTGCGGTGCCGCCGAACCCTCCGCCGAGGCAAGTCTCCCTCGGCCAGGGCACGCCCGGTGCTGCGGATTTGTAACCCGCCTGTCCCACCTTGCCCCTACCCCTCCCTCGACCCACACGCCGCATGTCCGGGCGGGTGTTCTCCTTCGCTAAAACACGGCGCATCTTGGGCCCCCCCTTCCCGCCCGAGCAGGTGATCCAAAAGGAGCTCGGCGTGGCGTACTTTTCTGTACAGATGCGGGAGGGAGGCGGCCGCGTGATGCTGTACAACATCCGTACCGGCAAGGCAAGCCGGCGCGATGCGGGATGGGCCGTTGGCGGGAAACAGCGCGCGTGGGTTGGCATTCCGCGTGCGGCGCTCTACCGCCAGACGAGAGGAGGGGGGCCTATGCATCGGGAGGGAGGAGGGGGTTGAGGGGATGGGGGACCGACCCGACATCCACGGTCGAGGGGTGGACCGAACCATCGAGCTCCGTCCGGCATCCCCGCTGCCGCGGTCGAGGCCGTGGGTCACCTGGACAGTACCCCCCGTGTGTGCGTGTGTATAATGAGAAGCCCGCCCGACCCAAACCCTGTGTGTGTGTGTACATCGTGATGATCTATCTTGCTGGCCTATGGACGGCTCCGTTGAACCCCAAACTCCAAACCCTATCACAAACCCCGACCTCGACCCTGACCCTGCCGCTTCTCAACTTAAACCCCGCCCCCCCTAAAACACACACGCACCTTACACACACACACACACACACACACGCGCGCCCGGTCCCGCAGTTCAGTGGCAACGCGCTCAAGACCCGGTCCGCCGGCCCGCTGGTCCTGGGGCCCACCGGCTCCCTGGCGGCCACCATCGACCGCCACTCCCTCTTCGTCTGGCGCACCGGCACCGACATACACCAGCCGCTCAACCTGCACCACACCAAACCCTACACGGTACGGCAGTGTACCACGAAAGCCGGCCTCTTGTCTGCCACGTTGCGTGGCCGGCCCCCCTCTCCCTCAGCCGGGGCCACTCGCGCAGAAGGGGCGCGATGGGCTTTCCTTATGTCTCTCCGTTGTCACGTAATATCGATTGAAAACCCCATTACACATTCAACTGGCCAACTGGGTACGCGGGTCTGTCGTCCACACACGCTTACTGTACCCTCCCTCCTCCCCTCTTTCCTCCATCTCCTCCCCCCACCTTCGAATTTCCTGTTACCAACCCCCCCACTCGCTTCTCGCGGCTCAGTTTTCTCTTACACACCCGCCTTCCCCCCCCCGCCCAGTGTCTGGCCCTCTCCCCGGACGACTCTCTGATCGCGGCGGGTGACGTGTCGGGCCGCATCCTCATCTGGCGCTCCTTCGAGCACTCGGTGCCCTCGGCGCTGAGGGAGGGCGAGCGGGGCGGCAAGGCGCACCCGCCCGTGCAGCCGCCCCTGACCACCCTGCACTGGCACGCGCACCCCGTGGGGGCCCTCACCTTCTCACAAGACGGTGGGTCGGGGGTGGAGGGCGGGCGGGGAGGGGGCGGGGAGGGGGCGGTAGGGGTGTGTTTAGAATTGCAACCCGCCCGCCCGCCCGGTAGGGGTGTGTGTGTGTGTGCGTGTGGGAGGGTTAGGAAAGCGGTAGTCGTACACATTAAAATGTAGGGGCGGGACAACTGCGTTTGGGTGTTTGGATTGAAGAGGTTTAGGAGAGGAGCGGTGGCGGGCTCCCTGACTGACCAAGGAAAGCTCCGGTGTGTTACGCGAAGAAGAGGCGTATGTGCGTGTGTTGGCTTGCCTGCTGGTTGAGCTCTGCGGTGTTTCCTTTGGGGTGGCTGCGGGTTCGATCTGCGCCTCCGACATTTGTCGATTGGCCACACCCGCGCTGCCTCCCCGTCATGACCCCCCCCCATGTCCTATTGCCTATACCCCCCATGTCTCCCTTCCGTTCTTTCCCGTCTACCTAACGGTCAACTGCTCAGGCACGTACCTGCTGTCCGGCGGTCAGGAGGGCGTTCTGGTGTTTTGGCAGTTGGACAGCAACCGCCGCAACTACCTGCCCCGACTTGGGGCCCCACTGGTGGGCCTTCACCCCTCGCCCGCGGACCCCGCAAAGTACGTTGTACGACAGGCTGACAATATTGTACGGATCATCAACGCGGCGACGATGAAGGTGGAGGTGTCGGTGATTGGGCTGCTGCCGCCGCCGGTGGGGCTCGCGCCGCCGCCGGCGGGGGTCGGCGGCGGCGGCGCTGCGCTGCTGACGGCGGGGTCGGCGGGGCCGCTATCGCTCGGCGGCGCCAGCGGCGGCGGCGGCGTGCTGGTGGTGTCGTGCGAGAACGCGCAGCTTCAGTTGTACGACATTTTGCGGGACAGGCACATGCAGCTGCTGCAGGTGGGGGTGCTGGCTCCAGGGAAGCGGGGAGAGGGGGCGGTTATCGGTTATCGGTTGGGTGCTCTTTTGCGGTTTCGCTGTCTTTATTTACTGACATAGGGGAGGGGGACTGCGGATGGGTCGCGGGGGAGGCGAAAGGGAGGCGGGTGGAGGATGGGGGTGGGGTCGGGGCAGGAGATGAGGGCGGCGACACCGCGGATCGAGCTGAGCGGCCGCGTGTGAACCCACCCCGGGCAACCCCACTCAATCACCACGCACCTGGGCACAGCTGGAGTCGACAGCGGCGACCCCTGTGATGCGGGCCAGAGCCCCACACGCCCCACAGCTTCACCGGACAGCGCCGCCTCGGCTCATCAGCCTCGGGCTGGGAAGGTGGTTTCCCCGTTGCTCCCCAGAGCCGTAGAGCTCCGGGCCCCAAACCCTAAACCTTAGGATACCCAACCCAGCACCTCCGCCCCCCCGCCCCCGCCCAGGTCGCCCCCCGGAACGCGGTGTCGATGTCGGATCCCGCAGCTACGACCACCCCTGGAGCCGCGGGGCCGGGGGCCCAGGCCCCCTCCTCCCTGGACTCCCCCTTCCCGCCCTTCGTCTCCCTGCTGGCCTTCTCATCAGACGGCTCCGTGCTGAGCACCGTGGACGTCAGGTAAGGCATGATGAGGGGTTGGGATGGGGGAAGTTGGGAGTTGGCGGTTGGAGATAACGGTACCGTTCTTTCCGCTCCACCCGCCCTCCTAACGATCGCCACTGCGGCCCTCCCCCTCGCCGCCTGACTCCCTCCCTGTCGCTCTTCAGGCCCGACGCGGGGCCGTACGGCGCCACGGAAGCGTGTCTCAAGTTCTGGGACTCAGCGGCCGGCGGCGGCGGCGCCGGCGGCGGCGAGGGCCCTAGCGCCGCAGCCGCGCCGTTCGTGCTCAACACCCGCGTCGACGAGCCGCATCGCGCCGTCGTGACGTCACTGTCGTACCATCCCTGCCGCCACATGGCGGTCACGACAGGCGGCGCGGGCGGCGACGCGGAGTTCAAGGTGTGGGTGCAGGAGCGACGGCGGGGGGCCGCCGCCGCCGCCGCAGCGGGCGTACGACGGCGGCGCGGCTCCGCCGCCGCGCTGACCAGCTGGCGGTGCCGCAGCACCGGGGGGTATAAGGGCCTGCCGCTGACGGCGACGGCCTTCAGCGCCGACGGCAGTGTGTTGGCGGTGGCGGCGGCGGCGCGGGTGACTCTGTGGGACGCGGAGAGTAACGCTCTGGCGGCGGTGCTGCCGGCGGCGCCGCCGCCGGGGCCAGAGTCGGCGGCAGCCGCAGCGGCCCCGCTGACACAGCTGGCATTCGTTGCGGGGACGCCCTTCCTGGCGGCGGCGTCGCCGGCGTGCCTGGCCGTGTACAACCTTCTTACAACTGCCGTACACTGGTGTCTGCCGTTGAACGCCATCTCGATCAGCGCCGACGCAGCGTACGGCCTTTTGTCGGTGGCGATGCCGGCGGCGCCGCCGCCAGCAGCGGCCCCGGCGGCGGAGGCCCCAGCTACACCAGGGCCGGCGGCGGCGCCGGACGGCGGCGCAGCGCCTGCCGCCGCGGCGGCGCCAGCCCCCCCCACCGGCGGCAAGGGGGCCACGACGCGGCATCAACCGTCGCGGCAACCAACCTCGACGCCGCCGCCGCGCAGCTGTCACGTGGTCGTATTCGACCCACGGGACGCGACGCCCCGGTACCACTGCCACGTGCCCGGGGCGGGCCACGTGAACATCCAGCATCTGCCGGCGGCGGCGGCGGCGGCGGCGGGCGGCGCGGCTCTTCCTTCGGGTGGCGAGGGCTGCAGTCCACTGCTCATACTGAGAGACAACCGGCAGTACTCGCTGGCGGCACAGCCGGGTGGGTCGGTGGGTTGCTGGGTTGGCACCTCCCTATTGAGAGCTGTGAGCTGACCCGTGGGCCGGTTGTCGACTGCACCCCGCCGCATGTCGACCCCCCACGGGGTTTCTGCCCTTTCTTACACGGTCCGTACCCACCCACATGTAGCGTCACCAGCTTCCTGTGAGCGCGTCTCGAATTTCCCGCCACCCACACCCACGCCCACGGCGGACAGGCGTTCCCATCAGTCCCCTCTCCCTGTCTCCCGCGCACGCCCACCATCATGTCCCTCGTAACTGCCGCAACCCCCCCTCAACCCCCCGCAAC
This sequence comes from Eudorina sp. 2006-703-Eu-15, assembly GCA_003117195.1. Taxonomy (NCBI): domain Eukaryota; kingdom Viridiplantae; phylum Chlorophyta; class Chlorophyceae; order Chlamydomonadales; family Volvocaceae; genus Eudorina; species Eudorina sp. 2006-703-Eu-15. Next base: position 848,039 of record BDSI01000020.1, read on the forward strand.
CCCACAGGCACCAAGATCCTTGACTCGCAAGGACACCAGGGGCTGCTGCAGCGGGAGGAGGCGGTGTCGGCCTTCGAGGCGGCCTTCGGGCGACCCACGGGTCAGGACGAGGCCGCCGCCGGCCCCGCGCCCATGGAGCTTGAGGGCGCGTCCGGTCGCTCGGAGGCCGTCGGTGGTCGGCCCCGGTGGGCGGAGCTCTTCGACGCGCCCTCGCACGTATTGCCGCCGCCCACCACTTTGGCGAGCGCGTTCCTTACGTTACTCACGACCACGGACGCGTGATTTGGCTTGGAGTGGAGTGGAGGGGGGTTGGGGTGGGATGGGGTGGGGTGGGGTGGGGTGCGATGCAGTGGTGGAGGGCGACGTGGGGAGGGGTGTGTGGGGATGGAAAGTTAGGTACGACGAATTCGGCACGGTACGGCACGGTATAGTGCGGTACGGCATTGTGTGGGGTAAGACTGTAGCATCCGTGGTTTTTGTGGTGCGCGGCTGCAGCGAAAGGTGGCGAAGGCGGGCAAGCCGGAGGCGGCAGGAAGGGGCGCGGACAGGGCTCGTGCTCTCGGGGCCTTGGGGTGACTGGCGGGTGGCGGGTGGCGACGCAGCTAGAGGTCCGGTCCACTCTTCACGGGTAGGGCGGGCGCTAAGGGTTTGTCCGTGGCCGGGTGATATGCAACAGGATCGGGCGGAGGGGGGTGGGTGGCAGCACGGAGCAGGGAGGAGCGAGGATGGGCAGAGGGGTACGGAGTGCCCAAATCGGGCCCCCGGGCCAATGAGGATCCCGCTGGGGAGGAGGGCACTGCGGGAGCTGCAGCCGGCCTCCCCGGGGCCAGGAGGATAACCATATCAACCAAGCGCAACTGACAGGAGGCGCGCATTGGCGGGGTGCGGTGGGGGGTGGGTGGGCATTTGAAAGCGGGTCTGGCAAGGGGGGAGGGAGTAAGGATGGTGGATGGGCCAGCAACCGCATTTGGCTGGACCATGCTTTCGATTGCAGCTCAGCAGGACAGACCGGAGGGGTCCCTCCCTGGTCCCCCTCGGTGAGGTTGGTACGGCCTGCGACCGCCGGTGGATGATGCGGCGGTCGTTGCGGCCGTGCGGGGGTCCGGGATGGGGACCGATGTGTATGAGGGCCGGAGGCCCCACTTCGGCTAGAGTACAGTACAGTACGACGAAGGGCGGGGCCGCTGACTGGGCATGGTCAAGCTGCCGGTGTGGGCCTGGGCTGCCAACACCTCCTGCCCGCCGAACTGATATCGGGCCCCTGCCCGCCATGTGATACGCAGTAACCTGGTGTGTTGGCCGGTATGGCTGCATCACTCCCCCGCGGGTGTGGTGGTTGAATGGGTGCGGTACTTGGTAGGGGTTAATGAAATGAGGCGCCTACGAGCTATCTGGGCCCGTTGAATGGCCCGGTCGGGATACGGGTCCACCTTGTAACGGTTACAGTAGGAGGGAGGATGGTGCGTGGCGCGAACCGACGTGCTGGGCAATGGCCCTGCACGGGAGGTCGGGGCACGGGGGCGCTGGAGGGGGCCCGGCGGATACCGACGCTTCCGCGCAGGCCCCCTACCTGGGAACAGGGAGCGGGGTGTGCGGGCCCCATGCCGGGGACTCGCCGAGCAGATCATTGTGCTGTGCTCTCTTGGTTTTGGACGCCCGCCCCAAAGCAGCGACAGAATGGCTGACGTCGGGCTGACAGGATGGTTGGGGGCGTGTGTGTGGAAGCTGCCCGTAATTTGATTGGGGTAGGTGGTATGCGCTGTACAAATATAACCGGCGATCGGAAACCTGTTTGAAAACCTGAGGCGCCGGGTTGCGCGTGTGCCGGAGAAGTGAAGCAGGGCGGCGCGGGGATCTGTTTGGGCTGGCAGGGAAAAACCAGCACGTGGAGGAAGACGTCGGGAGGTAAGACGTCGGGAAACTCTCTCACGTAATTTAAACAAAAACATCCGTAATTGTGGCAGGCAATGGTGCCCCCCTGAAGGCAAAGGTGTCCCCCTGAAGGGCAACTTGTGGGTTTTGAGCAGGGGTTAGGAAGGGCGCTTAGAAAGGGAAGATTGCCGGCGCGCCGCAGACAAGGATGTCACGCATAGCGCGCGCCGTACGATCCCCAGGGATTCTAGCGTCACTTGAAACGAAACACCCTTCCACCGTCCAATATGCCTTTCAGGTTGAAGCTCATTACCGCATTTTACATTTGACAGGGATGCAGTCTCGATCTGCTGCGTTTTGCCTGCAGCTCTTGCAAGCATGGAAGGCGCAGCCCGTTTTCGTGAGCATCGTCGGCGGCAATAGCTCAGGTGAGTAAATTAATTTAACGCACAAACACAAAACCTCAACTTGCATTTTCAACCCGCGATGCTGCGCCTCGTGCAGCCGACGCCGCTGCAGCCATCGCGCGGTCATTTTCGTCCGTTGCGCGCCAAGCCGCGTCCTCCCAGCCACGACCATCATTCTTCTTCATCAGATCTCTTAGCAACAGCGCCGCAAGCAGCAACGCCGCGTCCGGCGCTGGAAATGGAGGCGGAGCAGCTCCGAAGCCCGGCGCGGACTCCTCCTTTTGGGGCTCTCTTCGCAAGTCGCTCTTCCCAGTTGGCTCCTCCCCCAAATCCCCTGGCGGGACGTCCTTCTCCCCCTCGTCTCACCTTCCCGGGCCTGCAGCTGGCCCCGCGGGGCCGCCTCGACGCCCAACCGTCGGCCAGGCGACCTCCCCGTCGTCACCGGCGGCCGCTGCGGTGGTTGCCAGCCGCGAGGCCCGCGCCGCTGCCCGGCGGACAGCCCGCGTGCAGGAGGACGCCTTCAAGGCCCTGAGCGCCAAGGCGGAGGCGTTCTCCGGGACACTGCTGAAGGCCGCCGTGCTGCTGATCACCATTCCCTTGGCCGGTAAGGGGATGGGGGCCAGCACCCCGTAGGATGATGAGCGGGGCGGGGCCCGCCCTCAGCGATACGACGGGGGATCGCGCGGAGGAGTTTTGGTTGTGGAAAGGGGATTGGCAGCCGCGTTGTCCCCCGGTTTGACTCGATGCCCTGGTGTGACATCAAAGTCTGGCTGTATTTTGGCCAACAGGGTTACAGAAGAACAAGGGACCGATAGATGGGTGTCTGTGGATCGCAATGACACGGGGGGTTGTGTTCCAATGTGGGTTGTGGGCCCCAGGGGACGCGCGTACCACCAGCGGCTTGCTGCTTGCAACCTGGCGAACACAATAATCTTGCATCGATGATTCTCGGGCGTGGATGGTAGTCCATCGCGCCCAAATGTGTTTGGTGCCGTTGGTCGGGCCCCTTCTTCCCTTTGCTCATACCCAAGCTGTGGGACTTGTCTTCATTCTGCAACTGGTTTGCCCGGGCGGCTTCTTCGCAAAAAAACAAAACCCAAAACACACTCTTCCCCGGGATTTGCCACGCCCACTGCATGTCACGCACTCCTGCCCTGCCCGCCGAATAACACACACTTCCCCCATGGCCCCCACACACTGTTTGTGGGCCCCCTTGTCCCTTATCGACAGTTCACATGCTGAGCAACAGCTTGATGACGTCGCTGTGCATCAAGGGGCTGGAGGTGAGGTCGGGGAATACCCGTTCTTAAGTTCGCGACTTCAGGTTTGAGGGATATGGAGTATCAGGCCCCGTTGTGATCTGAGTTTTTGTGTGTACCCCGGAAGTATACGGTGGTAGTGTGGTGGGATGGCCCATCCCACGCCTTTTAAATTATTGCCACCCTTGCCTGTACTGGGTCAACGCATCCCCTATAGACCCTTGACCTGCTCTGTGTGGTGCAACCAACCCGGATCGTAACGTGCACAGGCCGACCGGCCCGAGACTGTGGCCCTGACGATGCGGCGGATCCGGTCGGTGGTGGTTTCGGAGTACCTGGCGACCAAGTTCGACGAGTCCGACGGAGTTGGGGGCCTCATGGCCACATTCACTCCCGGAGCCCCGGAGGGTGAGGTTGAGGAGTGGATGTGCCCGTGGGCTGGTGACCCACCCGCCGCCCTGCGCCTGCTCCCTGTGGCCAAGGACGTTTCTCGGACACGGCCGTGTGACTCCTCTGGGGGATGACTGTCAGCGAACGTATCCTTTGGTGTTCTCCCTCCGCCTCACTCGTTCTCCTCCGCCTCAGTGCTTCGGTTGGACGTATTGATCTGCTGTATCTCTCGCCCTCCCCTTCCCTTGCCTAACAAATCGCTTCATCGCCCTTTCCTCCGGGGCCCCAGTGGTGCTGCGAGAGTTTATCGCAACGGCCCAGCAGCTGCTGCAGTACCAGAGCACCCGTGACGCCTTGTTGATGGTGAGTGCAGCGCCGAGGGTGGGTTGTGCGTAAGAGGTTTGGGTGGTGGTGGGGGGCAAGGGATGGGCCGATGGATATCATCATCCGGTGCTGGATTTGAAGGGAAAGGAGATGGACCAGGAGTAAGCGGGGCAGGCCGTAAACGACGGCAAATCAGAGAGAGGTGGAAAGGGCCGCGCGGTGAAGGAGGCGGTGTGGTTGGGGAGGGATTGGGATTGGGCGGCGGTCTTCTGCGTACTGCGGGCGATTTCGAACTGAGTCAGCGGGAGTAGTGATGCGGCAATCACAATTCACATTCAAAACTTCCGGCTCGGTGGATGAATGCGCCTTAACACACGCGCGCCGCCCGAAGATTACCACCTCCTCCACCTGCTGCTCGTCCGCTTCCCCGCTGTGGCGGCGATGTCTCGAGGGTGGCCCTTGAGTGGGGTTGTCAGACCGCCAGCCGTGCCCCACTCGTGATACTGTGCAAGGAAACGATGTTTGAGCCTTGCGCTAGCGAGCCGATGAGGCCGCATTGGAGCCCGACAGACAGCCCTTCCGGCAGTGCCACATGCAACCTTCAGCTCGGGCCCCCGGCCTTCCGGTGCGCCCGACGGGACGGAGCACATGCCAGCCACGGTATCCCTTGCCCTTGGGTTCCCTGTGCAGTCGTCCCTGGTTGAGCGGCTGGAGAAGGCGGAGGCGAGCGGCTGGCTGCCTGAGGCGCTGCGGGAACCTGCCAGGCAACTGTACCTGGATGCGCATTCCAGCCTGAGGATGGAAATGGAGTCGGGTGCCGTACCGCGCGGACCGGCTCCATGAGACTGGTGGGTTGGGGCGGAAGGGATGGGAACGGGCAGGCGGCTGCAGTGCGGCGGCTGCAGACCCTACGGTGTGGATAGAACCTGCGGGCCGAATGGGTCAAGCACTGTTTCAGAGGGAGGCATATGGGGTGTTTGCTTGGTCGTACACGTGTCTTCACGGGCCCCAATCTTGTGGGGCAGAAGGGATGGATGCACGGGCCCCGGAGAGGGCACGGATGCGCACGCTCCGTGCAGGTGCCGCAATGGAAAGTTGCGTCGGATGCAGAGGCTGTGAGTGCGGAAAAGCGTCGATGGGCGAGGGCGAAGGCGTCCTGTGTGGGAGGGCTGGATGTTAATGCGGGCAGGGGTAGGACCTAGAGACGTAGGGATGTACGGATGCATGCTTTCAGCGGAGCATTGTATGACGAAGTGCCACGAGACAGGGAAGCTCTGACGAGGACCAGGGGTACAGCTCCGGGCTCGGACCTGCAGCATGAGGGCTGGCGCCCATGTCGATACGGTGTCATGCTTGGGTTGTGCGGATTGGCAAACGGCAGATCGGCAACGTTCCGTGTGCGTGGGGCAAGGGGCAAGTCTCGGTAAGATTTATGTTGAATTCGCGTTCCTGTGAAAAAATGTTATTGGCAGGCGGAAATTCTTCGGCCAAGTGTTTCACCACCAGTTGCAGCTTCCCTTGATACTGGGCCAAAGGCGTCTTCTTTTTTCAGTGCACCATCCGTACGGTTTTGAGGAGTATCGCCTCATTTTGCCACCTGGAGACACAATTGGACATACCATGAGAACATTACATATGTAGAGCACCCTCTAATTATAATGACACTAAGCATACCTGCACTATAAACCAGATGACAGTAGCACTTGGCTTGCGCGTTCAGAGAACGCCAGTAAAGACGTGGTGAACGTTTTTGCGCTTACTCATACCACGTTGTTGACACCCATGGAGGAAGACCATCCAACCGTTCGACAGCCTGACCCGAGCGCAGCGAATGCTCAGCTGAACACTTTCTGCCTTTGGGCAGCTGTGACTGCTCTGATATTGTTTTACTCTGCCGCCATCACATGCTTCCTGGCAGTGTGGTCGTGGCTGCTTCCTCTGGTTGCAATCGCCAGGCAAGTTCTAGCAGTCAAATGCGGAGCCACGTTCTGCTTTCGACTTATGATAACAGGACTGCCTATTGTATTGGGTGCATATTGCGACAAAGATCACGCTGCTTTTCAGGTTGGCCTCGGAGTTCTCGACGGTCAAGGTTCGGAAACAGCAACACGAGAAGGACACGCAGTCTGAGCAGGCAAGCTGTGTTATCGTGATTTTAGATCTAAGATCTTTCAACCCAACATATGTTCATTTTTCTGGGTGGGGTTCCTGCAATTGATGTCTGTTGCTGGCATCCTACTTGTTGCTTGGTTGAGCCATGTGTGCCCAATGGATTGTTTGAGCAAAGATGGTGTAGTGCCCTTTTGTTCGACAGAGGGCCGTCGACAGCGAATTAACCGATTTGGGTTGCTGCGTGTTCAGATACCACCAACCTGCCACGACAACATCTTGTACGACCTTGTCGAGCCGGAATGCCTGCACATCCACACCGGGTGCACCCACGACGGGCCTGGTCAGGGTTACCACGTTCGGTCGAACGATGCCTTCGACCCCGTATGGGACGGACGCAGCTACCAGGGCTGTGGCAGCAGCGGCAGCTTCTTGTGCACCCCCTCAACCATCGCAACTCCTGGGGTTCATTATGAGCCCCTGGCTCAAGGCGCCGGCACCATCTTCCTGGGTGTGGTCACCCCAGTTTGTACAACGCCGTCACATCCAATCACACAGCGACCGTCATTGTCGCCACCGACATCGCCAGCAGTTGAGGCCTTCCTCCCCGGTGCGCATTTTTACAAGCACCAGCAGCCATTGCCGTACAGCGCATTGTTTGGTGCCGCCGCCTTGGGTATACTGTCTCCGGAGCTCGAGTCCCCAACAGCTTCGCCACAGCCACCATTTCTGCCGCCAGCCGCTCCTAGCTTGGCCATGACCTCGGCCTCAACGTCAGCCTCCATGCCTACCTCGACCTCACCGCTGTCATCCGCAACTGACACTTGCTCTGTTCGAGCAGGCCTGCGGTATGCGGCCTCCCTGCCGCCCTCGCCTGCGAAGTTGCATGGGAAGCAACGGGCCGCCGCAGCGGCATCCAGCCGCAGGCCCAGCTTTGGGGATCTGCAGCAGCGCCGGCGCACGACTGTCGCCAACGCTGTTAGTGCCACAAGCAGCCTCAGTATTGGCCGCGGAGGCAGCATTAGCATGAGCAGTGGCTCTGGGTCTTCCGTTTCAGGGGTCACCAGCGCTGACGTGAGTAAGCCCAGCTATATGCGCGGCACTGCTGCGTCGCGGGCCAAAGTCAGCAGCGCAGCGGAGCCGAAGACGCCTTCCCGGCTAGGATGCTCTGCCAAGCTGGCTTCTGTCTCAGATGTCGTGAGCCGGCGGGTGCTCGCTGGGTTAGCACACAGAGCGTCCGCTCGGTACTGACGAGTGCAGCGAATCATGATGCATGGGAATGAACCTGTCGCGTTTCAGGTTCCCGCAGAGGGGTGGTGGAGCCCGCCGTGCATCTGGGCAGGGGAACATCATTGATGGGACAGGCCCCGCCTGGGCGATGGCGACGCAGGGACGTGGTGCAAGAGGACGGAACTTCGTGCAGAACATACAGTTTCCTTTGCTTGGCTAAGCCCAGCCGAGTGTGGATTTGACTCTGGGATGCAGGCATGGCGATTGCTTTTAGATGTAGCGAAGTTGGGACCATGCGAAGTAACTTGACGGCCGGAACGACCAAGGCGTAAAACTCTGCAGGACGTGCTTGCTTGACAGCATCTACCGATGTGTTTTGTGGGCGTCTTATCTACTGACCACACAATGTCGGTACGTGGACGTCGAACCAGACTTGGTGAGTCGGACTTGGTGACATCACCTCTTGTGAAATGGAGGTTCCGTCACATGAGTAACAGAGCTGGCGCGCTACGGGCGTATGGAATTCGGTCAGAGCTCGGGGTCGTCTGCCATTATGGGCCGGCTCGCACATTTGCAGTGCTTCTGCTACAAGGAATAGAGAGAGGGGTTTGGGTCTGTGACATGTGGAGAGCTGGAGTCGACGTACAACTAAAAATGCTTTCGCAAATTGCGGCAGGATAACCCTAGCAGGTCAGTGGTAACAAGGACATGATGACAAAGGACCGCAGCGCGAGCGAGATGATGCCATGCAACATCTTCGTGGGTACGCATTTCGTACCATGCCCACCGTCCAGTATTTCCGCATTGTTTTGTGACTGGAAATGGGCACGATATGCGGGTTTGTGGGTTGCGTGTGCTGCCGTGGAGGTTGCGTGCCGTACGCCAGGGACGGAAGTTCCGCGCATTGTGTTGATGGACTGGTGTCTGGCCTGTGATGTTCACCGCTGTGTCTGACTGTCTGTTGTGGTGTACGGCAGGCGCCCCAGCAGGTATTGGGGGGGTGGTCTTCACTATCGCGCTGTGTGACGTCTGACGTGTGGTCATCAAGTTTCGTAGCTTGGGGCCGCATGTTGCCGACGGTTAGTCGTTGGGACTCTTAGTACCGATTCAGCGTAATGCATAGTATTAGATGGGAGGTGCAGGCTTTCCATCCTTACCAGGCGTCAAGTCGCATGTATGTCTGCACCGGGGCACACCAAGGTCCTTCCGCGGCCATTGCCGCATGACCTGCTGTGACTAATCATTGAATGGCGCTTCCTTTTTGACGGATCGATAAATAAACAGTGTAGCATGGCCTTGCTGTTTTTGCACATGCCGGTTCTGTCATGCTTGGCAAGCGTGCATTGTTTGGCTGCTGAGCGACATTTTCTGCGCATTTGGGGCCGCCGTGGGTCCAAACAACGAATAATTGGTCGTATGGGTTCATGTCGTGGTACGACTGCGGGTGATCATCCTTGGGACGGTGTCGTGCAGTCGTTGACAGATTTGCACAGCGGGCTGTACGTTCGGCAAGGTTGGTGCAAAAAACACAAAGGCTGGCAGACTTTGAACGCTGCGAAAACAGCAGCATAGTGATGGCGAAGGGTTTGAAGATCTTCACACCGATCGTACAGTAACAGATGCATTGAATGTTCGAAGTGAGAAGGCATGTTGTCTCGGGTCGACCTTGTAATGGTGGTTACTACCATACTGGTGTTGGCGTGAAGATACATGGTCTCATCTTCCTACAACCGCACGAGATTCGGCGAACCGTGTTTGCCACAAGTAAGACCCAGATGGTGATTTCTGTTCAGGTTGATAGATCACTATTTTCATTTTATAACACAATATCATTTGCCCCAGGGAATGGAGGTGATGATTGTGGGTTCGGATCCCACCGTGGTCGGGCCGTACTGTGTACGGCCGCGTGGCCTAATGGATAAGGCGTCATCCTCCGGTCAGGGATGTTCTTGCTTCCCTTGGGAAATCTCCAGTGGCGAATAGTTCTGGAAGACTGGTGTTGTTTATCGGACGGAGTGGTGCAGCACGTTCTCTTGGAGGGCAATAGGTCACCACTGCTGGCTGCCAACAGTCCCTGCACGAGCGCATGGTGTCTTTTGGCGGGCAGTACCGTAGGTTGAAAGAGCACGCAGGTAACGCACCGCGCCGATGACAAAAGAAACCGTACATCGACTGTATCGGCCGCGAAGCTTCCTTTTGGCAAACCAATTCTTAATGCCCAAGGACTCAAGCCAACTACATGCCATGTAGCTCTGACGTCTCTGGCAGTAGTGGGCAGCGTCTCCGAATGCATTCATCCAAAACCCTTTCTGGGATGACCGTACTCGAAAACAGGCTACATTGCCAATCTCGGGTTCCCCATGACCGCATTTCACCATCTTGCCGCCCTTTATTCCGGCTCTAAACCCTAAACCCTACGACAGCGCCAGTAAAAGCGAACTACTGCCGACAGAAGAGCAGACCCAATCAACAACAGCCGATGTAGAAGCGTTACGGAAGAGCAGTCGGCTCGCCACAGTTGGTCCCGGGGCGCCTTTCGCTGCACACCAACGTACGCGGGCCAGTGCGGCTTGATAGTGCCGTACCGTAGTAGTTACCAGTGTAAATACGGACAAGGCTGGATATCGTATGAACACACACACACATAAACACATACCCCTATGTGCATGGAGCGTGGCACACGCCAGAAACATCCCCAGTGCCTCTGTGCGTCGTGCGCACTTACGCGCGTGCCACCCAGGACCGAGGGGAAGGGTTCCCTGGCCACCTACATCCTTCACAGCAGCCACGTCATACCCCTCAGCAGCCACATCCTGCGAACTAAGGTGTACAAACATCTACGTACGTACAGCACCTACCCGAATAGGTACACATCTTCCATAGCTCCTGCAATGAATCCTGCAATACATGCACTACACGCTACATGCGCGGTCGCGGGCACGGGAACCCGCCTGCGCCTGCTGCCTCCTGCGATTCAATGTGAAGTCGTGCATCGCTGGCCAAATAAAGCGCACAGCAGCTGGAGCCGACTCTGCTCCGAATCAGTGCACGCACGCACGCACGCACGCAGCGCATACGGCAACGCCACCGATCGGCACGACCCATGGTTCTTCCGCAAGATGCACGACCGAAGCCCTCCTCGTGTACCACGTACACGAGGTACCACGTGCGCACACCAAAGCGATTGCCTTGACCTTCCCTCCCTGTTCACATCTGCCTGCCGTTCTGCCTCCTGCCTGAAGTGTCGTTGTACGGAAATTCAGTTGCTCCTACCTGGAGCCCCATCGAGCGCATGCAGCGCCTCGGTGCACACGCACCCACCCGCTCTAAGAGTGCGCCCACCCGCCCTTAGATTGCAGCCCGCCCGCTTGCCCGTGAAAGGGTAATCCGGGTGTGCCGACTCATGGCCTGCCGCACACAGGTCTGTTCGTGCCCTTGCCCTTGCGGTGTAAGAGCTTCGGGGCTCCGCCCGTTCTCGCCCTCCGTCGTGCCTAAATCGTCGAGCATTTCTGACGACCGCTTACCGCGCGCCCCCACCCGCCCGTCCCTCCCCCTCCCTTAGGAGTCCTACGACGCGGGCACGCTGCTGTCTGCGGCGCGTCGCGGCGACTTACGCCCGCCCGTGGACCGGGTCCGTACACCGCGTACGATGAAACCCATCCTCTGATTAATCCGAAACTCGCAGCACGCCTGTTCAGTGCCCAATGCCCAGCCACGCGCCTGCGCCTTGCGAACAAACACGTCCGCATCACCAGCCGTGCCGCCCACGCCCAGCACTGCAATACTGCTGCGAACGATCAAATTCGTTGATACTGCTACTCCAGTGCAACACTGCTGCGAACGGTCAAATTCGTTGATACTGCTACTCCGGTGCACGTATATACTTATATTATGTCAGAGAACTCGCATCCACAGGCCGCTCCAGTCGACACCAGTGCCGCTGTCTCAGATGTAACCCCCCAAACCCCCCAAACCCCCCAAACCACGGCGCTTGGCCCTATGTGGCCCACGAAGCATCTGCTCAGCCCCACCATATGATCCGCACAGCAGCCCTATCCCCTCCTCGCCCGTTTGACAACACTCTCGCCACTCCGCGCCGCCATCAAGCTGCAGGGCGAAGGGCCTGCCCGTCCACGAACGGTTTCGCCGCTTGCAGCTGCTTCGCCTCCGCGTCCGCGAGCTTCCCCGCATGCTGCCGCAGCCCCGCCACCAACACATCCAGCGACCCACCGGATGCGACTGGACCCGGCGCCCTCGGGTTTGCGTCGCCGACCAGAAAGCTACCGCCGCTGCCGGCGGCGGTGATGTTGACGGCAGCGCCCTTGCCGCCGACACTAACGCGCAGCGGAGGCAGCGCCTGCGGCCCAGCTCCGCCAAGCGGGTGGCCGCAGACGGGCTGCTGTCCCCCGTGCGCGTTCACTGGCACGCCTACCCGAGCGCGGTTTTTTATGCCCTGCTGCCGCAGCATCTGCCGCACTTGGGCCCAGTCCTGCGAAGAGATCAGCTCAGTGGGCTTCAGCAGGGGCAGCGGCATCTGCACCATCTGCACCACATGCGGCTGGCCCTGCGGCACCTGACCATGGGGCATCAGGATCTGGCCCGCAGGCAAAACATAGTGCTGCGCAAGCGCCGTTGCTTGCATCGTCGCCGTCTGCATCTGTGCCGCCAGCAGCTTCGCCTGCTGGTCTGGATGCCACTGCGGATTGTTGGGGGCCGGCGGCGCCAGCTGGAGGTGCAGCTGTCCGCCGCCGAGGTTCGCCGTCGCTGTTGTCGCCGCCGCTGATGTAGGAATCATCCAGCTGACACTTCCTTGATGGCTTGCCTTGTCGATGGAAGCCGCCGTCGCGGCCGCCGTCGCAACCGACGTGGTATCGTGCGATAGTGCACCGTGCAGCAGCATCGGCTGCAGTGGCGGGCGCGGCCGCATCACCATTTTGGCGTCCGTGCCCGCCTCCACGTCGCCCTCAATTGCTGCTGCTGCGTGAGCCGCGCCCGCCGCGGCTGCGGCAGTCATCGGCGGCCGCAGCCCGACCGCACATGACCCGGCAACACCGCTTGTTTTGGTTGGCATCATGAGAGCGCAATCGACGGCAGCAGCGGTGGTCGCGTAGTCTGCCATCGGCGCTGCCGACCCGGACAGGCCCCGCCGCTTACTGGGCGGTCCGCGCTCACCAGGCCGACCCTCAGGCTGCGCCTCCTCCGCAAAGGTGGCTCCACCTCCTGCATCGGACGGGGCCTGCGCGCCGTCGTCCCGCAGCCGCTTGCCCGCACCCGGAATCAGGCCACATTCCTTCGCGCCCATGCGAGGAGGTGGCGCCGCAGCCGCGGCAACAACCACAGCCACGGACGCAGCCGCAGCCGTAGCCGCAGCCCGGCGCCGCCCGAACAGCGATCGCGGCTGCTGGCGGCTGACCGGGCAGGGCTCCCCAGCTGCCTTCGCGTCTGCGGGAGCTGTTGCCATTGCCTCGGCGGCAGCAGTCACGACAGCCGCGGCGCGCTGGCCTCGGTCCTCGCCGGCTGGCTCCTTCGGAGCAGCCGCTGCCGGATCGGCCGTTGCCCTCCTAGCATCCGCGGCGGGCGGCACGGGCACGACGGCCCCCGCCGCAGTGGCGGTTTCGGAGCTCCCTTCGGCGGTGTACAGCGCTGACGGCTGCGTGGCGCCCGGGCTGCCGACGGTCCCGGTCTCAGACGACTCGGCTCTCCGCGGTCCGCGACGCGTCCGTTTGTTGGGACCAGCGCGTGCCCTCGCGACACAGCTATCGCTGTGGTTGTGGTTGCTGCTGTTCACGTTGTAATTTTCGGGCTTATTTGACACGGCGGCTTCCGCGGGCACAGGACCGATGGCCGTTGGCACGTCGGCAGGGTCGTTGTTGGCGCCTCCGCCGCTGCTGTGCGCCGCCGCTGCCGCATCCCCGCCGCCGCCGCTACCGCCAATGCACCCAATGCTGTTGCGGCCGCCGTTGACGTAACTCTCACCGCTGCCGCCGCTTGCGTGCGCCGGCGCCAGCCGCTTCCTGCCCCGGTATGCCCTATCCGCCTCCACGGCCACCACACCAATCATGTTACTGCAGCGCACCGTCAAGTCAGGAGGATGAGCATGGGGCTCGTCTGCGTTCGGTGCGGGAAGCGCACCGTCGCCGTCATCGCCGCCTCCGCCCACCACGATTGCGGCCCCCCTGCCGTCACTGCCCTGCATCTCTCGCCGCGCGCTGCTGCGGCCCGCCCGCGGCATCGGCGGGCGGACGGGTGGCCGCGCCGGGTCCGGCGGCGGCAGCATCAGTGGCGGGTGGTACTCCACAACGCGTTCGGCCGCAGTATATCCCGAGCCATCCAGCGACGGCTCCCGCCGAACCTCTTTCTGCTTCAGCCGCTCGCTTGCCCGGGCAGGGCGTTCCGACACGAGCCCAATGGCGACCGTCACCGCCACTGCTGCGGCGCCTCCCGGCTGCGGCCCGCCCGCGGATGCCCCTCCAGCTGCAGCCTCGCGCTCGTCCGCCATCGCTGCCGCCTCCCCCGCAGTCAGGCCTCCTCGGAGCTGCGTGGGCTGCCCCGCCGGCTGCTCTGTTCGCTGGATCGGAATCTGCACCTGGACCTGAACTTCAGCAGGCGGCCTCTCCGTCCGCTGCTGGCCCGCACCAGTCTCGGTCGCCGTCCCGGGCATCAGATCCATGCAGCCATCGCCGCTGCCGCCGCCGCCCTGCCCGCCCCGCAGCGAGGAGGGCGTTCTGCTGACGCCGTCCCCCGGCTGGTGGTGGTTGTCCACCGGCACCATGGGCCCCAGCGGCTGCGGCACCTCCAGGTTAGCCACCAGTCGGCCCAGCGCCCGGCCCCGCAGCGCCGCCTTGAAGCGGCCGAGCTGCTGGTACCAGCAGGGCAGCAGCACTGCGGGGAGCTGGGGCTCCGGGAGCGACGCCGGAGGCAGGGATGGTACTGACGTGGGTGTCGACGCAGCAGCGGCTGCGGCGGTGGCGTCCGGAACGGGAGGGGCGGAGGGGCAGGATCCGGCGGCTCCGACCTGCAGGGACCCGAGGCTGGGGGGTTCCGCGGGTGGCGGCGTCGTGCCGACCAGCTGGTAGGCGATCTGGGTTGGAGGCGTGCCTGCGAGTTGTTGTTGCTGTTGCTGCTGCTGCAGGTGTTGCTCGCACATATGACGAGCGACGATGTCGCCGCCCGCCCGCCACTTCTCTTCGGGCGTAGAGGCAGCGGCGGCGGGCACACAAGCCCCGGACAATGCACCCAACTGCTGCTGCTGCTGAAGATGCAGCGTTTGCTGTTGTTGCTGCTGTGCGTGTTGAAATAACAGCAAGTTCTTTTGCTGCAGCTGTTTCAAATGCTGCAGCTGCTCTGATTGCATCAACTGCGGCGCCATCGGAGAATTTTGCAACTGATTCACCAGCACGCACGGCAACTGCGGCGGCGGCGGCGGCAGTGGAAGGGGCTGCAACGGCGGCTGGCTCCCAAAGCTGTCTGCGGCAGCAGTCGTTTCGGAGTACAGCCAGCTGCACTCCTCCTCAGCGCCTGGCTGGCTGGCCTGGAACGCCAGGTAGGCCTCCCACAGCAAGTCATCCGATGACGTGTCCGCCGTCACGGGGGCCTCCATGCTCAGGAACCCCGCCAAGTCGTAGTCCCAGCCGGGACCGGAGCCTAGGCGCGGTGAGCGCGACCGACCGAAGTGCGAGGTCAGCGAGGGAGAGTCCCCGGGTGTGGGAGCCCCGGAGGGAGGCCTGGGCATAGGCCCGGGCGACAGCTGTGGTGCGGCGGCCTCAGGCGTGGAAGCGGCATTGCGCGGCGCCCTGGGACTGCCGTTTAGCGGCTGCTGCTGCTGCGGCGGCGGCAACGGCTGCGCTTCCTGCTGCTGCTGCTGCTGATGTGGAGGCGACTGCAGTTCCTGTTGCTGCGGCAGCTGCGGCTGTTGCGGCTGTTGCGGTTGCTGCGGCTGCTGCGGCAGCGAGTGCCACCCGCTTTGTGGCAGCGTGCACCCAAGCCGGTCCAGTCGAGCAAAGCCGGGGAAGGGCTGATGCGCCATATCATGCAATGGCGATGGCTGCTGTGGCTGGGGCGGCTGAGGCGGCTGGGGCGGCTGCGCCTGAAAAGTCGCATACGCCGCCGCGTGCAGCAGCTGCGGTGGCTGCGGGGCGTGCGTTGTTGGCTGCAGCGGCTGCGGCCGCGGCAGCTGCTCCTGGTAGCAAGGGGCCTGCTCGCGCTGCGGAACTTGGCCCTGTGGGGTCTCCGCCGCTGCAGGTCCGCCGTAATGATCCTGTACTCCTGGCCGCTGGGCGTGCAGCTCAGCTCGCCCGCTCGGCGGAGCGTGCGGTGTCCCGCCTTCCCCGTCCACCAGTCGCCCTTGCCCTTGCGTCTTTCCAGTGCTCTCCGGCTCCAGATCGGAGCCCAGGCAGTCGTACAGCATGCGCATGGTGCTGCTGTCCGCGGACGCCCCCGGGCTGCCGTCACCGGTGCCGCCGGTCCCTGGCGGTGCAGCGGCTCCCCGCGGGGTTTCGGAGCACCCTGCACCTGGGGCGCGGGCCCCCAGGGCAGGGCAGCTTTTTGCCATCGTGCCGTGCAGCAGCGGAGTAAGGGCCTGGGCTGGCTGTGTCGGTGGCGGCAGCAGCAGCGGTCGCGACGGATCCGCCTCGTGACAGCTGCTGGCGGGTTGGGTCTGGATGGACTGCTGCTGTGCCCAGGTCACCACAGGTTGGGGCGCGGGCGGTTGAGGCGGCTGTGACAGCGGCCACCGTGGCGGCGTCGAGGGATTCGCAGCAGCGCTCTGGCCGGCAAGCGCTGGCACGCCGGCACCGCCGGGTATGTCGCTGGGTGGGCCCGCCGGCGGCTGCAGCTGCAGTTGCGGCCCCGGCTGTAGATGCGGCTGCCGCTCCAACAACGGCGCCAGCGACGACCCCGGTTGCGCTCGTAAGGACCTCCTCGTCCCGCCGAAACCCCGGAAGGGAGCCGTACCGCGGAAGCCGTACGGGCTGACCATGGCGGGATCCAGTCCAGCTGGGGCACCGTTGTCTCGGTCGGCTCGAGCGCCACTGGGCCCCGGGTCTGCACCCGGCTGGCCGTTGCCGCCGCAGGTCATCAGGCCCGGCGTGAGGGCGGCGTTGGGCTGACCGGGGAACGAAAGACGCGTCGCGGCGGGACTCACGGTCAGCGGCGTCCCGGCCAACGCCGTTCGGTTCGCCGTCTCCATCGGCGTGGCGCCACCGGCCGCCGCACCGGCTGCCGCGGCAGGGCTGGGCGCCGTCGCAGCAGAGGGGGAGGGGCCGGCAGCGCCAATAGGGTCACCGTGTGATACACCAACCTCGGTCGGCCTTCTCGCGGCAGCAGCGCTGGGCACGGCTGCCGGCGGGGGCTGCAGCGGAAGCGGCCAGGGGGTCGACCGAGGCGACAGCTGCTGTACCCGCCGGGCCGGCGACTGGGTCGCCAACGCCGCATCGCTCTGCGTAAGGCCCGCGCCGGTCAACTGAGGCGGCCCAGGGGTCGCAATGGAGTATTTCGATGCAGCCGGCTGCTCTGCGTGCTCCCGGTGCTCGGCGGTGATCTGGGTCACAGTCGGGGTCTCTGCAGGCAAACATTTGGATGGCTCCATGGCAGTGTCGGGTGGCAGTGGGTCGATGGCGGACCTGGTCGCCTCCGCATCTGATGGCCGGTGTGGCAGGCTATCAGGTTGTCGCGTGGCCGTGTCCGTGTCCGCGCCAGTGCCCGTGTCCGTGCCCATGGCCTTGGACGTCAGTTGCAAGCACGCGCCAAGCAGCTCCGGGTGCGCTACTGGATCAGCGGCTGCGGGAACACTGGCACTGGGGACGGGGGTAGGTTCTGCAGTCGCCGCTGCCGCCACCGCCGCAGATGCTGTCGGCGCCGCCGTTATTGTCGCCGTCGCTGCCACCGCCGCCGTCGCCGCCTCCGAGGATGTGCTTTCCACCTTTGGCGCTGGCAACGCGTCCGCCAACGCGGCGACGAGCGGGAACGCGCCGCAGTTCAGCCGCGCGCACAGGCTCTCCGTCTGTTGTACCGCCTCTCGGGTGGAAAGGCCCCAAGCCAGCCAAGACGCGGCGCTGGTGGGTGCGGAGGGGATGCCCTGGACCCTGTGAAGGGTGCCCAGCCGCTCCCCACCCGCGGTGATGTCGTCCAGCACGCTCCTGCTGGATCCGGATCCAGAGTCCAACGCATGCACCGCTGATGTACTACCGGTCAGCGCAGGGCAGCGGCACTCCGCGCACGCGAGGCCGATGCCTTGACCCGCCGCCTGGGCCGAGAGGCTGCTGGGGTGCATCAGGAAGGCGACGCCGCAAAGCCAGGCGGGGGCGAGCGCCAGCGGCTGCCGCGGCGTCCCGGCATGTGGGTTGGAGCCGCTGCTGCCGTCGGCGGCGGTGGTGTTCCAGGGCTCAAACGCACTGCCTGCGTCGTGAGAAGAGCTTGGCCGCTGGCTCCGTTGCACAGCTAGCAAGAGGAAGGAGACATCGCCGGGCGGCCGTGAAGTGCCGATGCCGTCGCCTGGAGCACCTGTCACTGCTGTTGCGCCATCAACGGTGCTGGGACTGGCGCTGACGGCGGCGCTGCTGGCTGGCGCGGTGTTCAGTTCGCAGCCCTTCCCGATGACCAGAACAGTCTTGACTGCCGGGCACGGGGCCAGCTCCTGCGCAGGCGCGGCAGATGCACCGCTGCCGTGCAGTCGCGCGGCGTTCCTGGGTGGTACGAGGTCGTGCGGTCCGGCGGAGCCTTGCGCGGGTGCGGCGGTCTCGACACACAGCAGCGCGAGGCCCTTGTTGGTGAGTTTGCTCCGCAGGAAGCAAGCGCTGGCTCCGGGGGCGAGCTGAGGAGGCCACGGGGACAGGGAGGGGGGACACGTTATGCAAAACCCAGATCGACACGTGTCGGGGGAGGGTCGGGCACTCGGGCTACCCGGTTACTGCGGTTACTACGAACGTCGGTGGCATTGAGTGCCTTTGACGCCAGTGCTCGACGGAGTATACAGTTCGCCAGCAAGCAGCTCATTCGATGCGAATGCAGGACCCTGCCATAGATTTTGCGTGTCACTGGCAAATGCAAGTCGACCCAGATGGAAGGTATCCTCTTGCGATTTGGGTCGACTTCTGGGTTTAGAGAAGAGACCCTCCCGTCTTGTGTGTGCCAGCGACACGAATCATTACGCAGTGCGCTGGTATCCTCATGTGCTCTGCGTGGTAACGCGATACTGTTGTCCGACTGAATTTTTAGGACGCCGCACTCCACTTACATCCTCGACTTCTCCTCACACGCGCGTCCGCGAGCCAGCTGCAACCCAGCGCCGCTAACATGTTCCCCTGCCTATCAGACACTCACTACTGTCACCTGCTGCCGCACTGCGGCTGCGCCCATCCACCGCATCGTCATCCTATCGCACGCTGCCGCTGCTGCTGTCCTCACGCTGCGGTAGTCCCAACACCCTCCGCGCGCGCAACGACCTCGCAGCCCTCCGCCCGCTGGACTCACCTTGAAGCCCACCTCCGCGGCGCTGCAGAAGCTGCTCCGGACGAAGTCCAGTCCGCACCCGGGCGCAACCCAGATGGCCGCAGCCGCGTTGCCGTCGGCTGAACTCCCGGCGCCGAACTCGAGGTTGCTTTGCATCACAATGAGGCGCCCCGCAACCACCCGCACACCGACCGGCAGGGTGGTGTTGGGCGCGGCGGCATCGGCTGCACCGCCGCCGCCGCCGCCGCCGCCACGATTGACGACCCGCGCCCACTCCAGCGTCAGACCGGCAAGAGTGGCGGTCCCGGCGCCCCCGAAGACGAGCCCGCGGTGACGCACGATCACCTGTCCAGTCCAATGGTGTCGAGAGGGCGACAAGGAGGTACGGCGTGGAACGCAAGTCCGGAGAAGTCGCCGTTGGCTGTCACCGATGACCCGCGGGGTCCG
This sequence comes from Eudorina sp. 2006-703-Eu-15, assembly GCA_003117195.1. Classification (NCBI taxonomy): domain Eukaryota; kingdom Viridiplantae; phylum Chlorophyta; class Chlorophyceae; order Chlamydomonadales; family Volvocaceae; genus Eudorina; species Eudorina sp. 2006-703-Eu-15. The sequence goes on from BDSI01000020.1 coordinate 867,525, forward strand.
CTCTAACATCCTTAATAATAATGGACTTCGGATCACTACTGGTGGTTCCTGTTCAACGATTCGCGCACACACGTTGGGTCGTTGGTCTGGATGCAGACGCAAGGCGATTTGGATCGTGCCTGTTGCTTTCCAACCGATGCGCAACTTGGTGCATGATTATCGTACCCCCTCAGCCTGGTTGGTTGCGATCTGGGTCAACGCCAAAACTGTCATATCCAGAGCAAACCCCATCCCCTAAGCCCTACCCAGCACAACGCGGCCTTGGCGTACCTTCTCTGGGGCTGCAGGATTTACTCCCAGGATCGTGACGTTAGGAGGCATCATACGAGCTGCACCGTAGTCCGGGACTGCGGCCGCGCCGTTGCCTTCATCCAGTTGACCCAATTCCGAGGAGCTACCGGCCGCAGACGCTCTGGACCAATTCAAGCGGTAAGTGCCTGCTAGCAATAGGATTACGTCCCCATCCCCGTACGCAGCAAGCGCCGCTTCCAGCGACCTTGGCCGCCTGACCCACATGGGTTTCACGACAAGCGGCGTGGTACCATTGGAATCAGGCAGCCGCCGTGGTTGCCAAACGCGCACCGGGTGTGTCGCGTCGTCGGCTGTGACATCGCTGATTTGGCTGCCCAGCCAAGCTGGTATGACCTTCCCGACGATGTGAACGACGTTCAGCTTGTCCACGACGCGGCCTTCGCCCGCGTTAGCAGAAGCCGGTTGCTCTGCTTCTTCCATGAATAAATTTCAGGAGACGCTCGATGCAGGAATGTTGATATGCAGGAATGTTTGACTTCTAAGCTTCACCTCAAGCGGCCACGCACTGCGTGAAGGCGATGGCGACCTCAGGGCTCATCCGTCATCAGCTGCGTGGGGTCAGGGCAAGCAGAAAACGTTAGTATGGGTCTGTGCTAAAAATGCCGTGAATTGAGCCCCTTGCGGGGGTCGCCTACCTTGCAAAAGCTGGAGCTTGGCCAAGGGCGTGTTGGCTCAGCCGTGACGTCGCCCACATGGACGCCATTTTAGAGAGTGTGTAAATTGTGATACGGTGAAATTGTCAGGGTATTTCCCGCTCAGAGCTGCGATTTCGGCACTATTCCTCGACCCAACGTCACCACACGCGATGCGGAAATTTGCGTTCGCCTCACTGGGACATTTAAAATACTAGGATTTATCACGCTATGATCGCCAGCACTGCTGTCTGATGATGTTCGGCTCCACTCCAAAAATGGTCGCGAAGGCTTGCGTACGGCAGCGCATGCACAGCACAGTGCAAATCCACGATTGTCAGAAAGTCTTGACGGATACGTTGTCGGCGATAATTAATGTAAGCTGTTAATTTATATTATAGTCTCAGTTAAAAACCATCGAAACGTGTGAGACTCAAAACAGGACAGTGTGCACAAGCCATCATCAAGGGGCCGACGTTCTCAGGGCACACTTTCTCCGTTCCAACAGATGATATGGAGCTATGAGGCCGATACAGGGGTGCAGTCGCCACCGGGCAGCATTGAACCAGAAGTAGGCACCCTGGGCACCCACATGACGCCTTCGCTAGTGCCTGCTTGGTCCCAGCGCCAGCCTCAAAGCGCCAACAAGACTTTCGACTTCGCCCACATGTGCGTGTTAATCCCGTACCTCCGTTTAATTATCCTCCAGGGCAACCCCGATGAGCGGTGCTACTGCAATCTCTTGAGGTGCGGCTTAGCCTGGGACACTGCCCTGTCCCTTCCCTGTCAGGGGTTAGTCCCGTCAGGGGGGCAAAGCGATATGACAGCGTAGGTATGTCAAGACAAACCCCCAGGGCATACCGTGTAAGGCTCCGCTGGCGTCGATGAAGCTTTCGACTCTGTCTAGGGCTGTGTGCTGCCACTGACGCAGCCGCTAGCTTCACTGACGGCAGCAGAGGACATGCATGGTCGCTGCTTCGGGCCCTGCAGAGGTGCATGGACCGCGGTCCAGCTGGGCGGGGCGGGACCGCTGTGCTGCGCGTGCTGGGAACGAGGGCGGCTCAACTGTGGTAACAAAACACACACATGGTCGTGGCCATCGGCCACGTAATCAAGCGCCGGCATCAGCGACGGTTGCAGTATGGATCGGCAATTCGCGCAGCTCGCAGCCCACCACCACTTTTGGGACCACACTGCCATCGTGGAGGATGTCGTGTGTGCCGACCGGCTCCTTGGTCGGACAGTTGCCGACTGCTCGCTCGCGCCCAGGACCTGGGACCTCGGACCTTTTGCACAGCCAGCGAGCTATAGCTAGCTCGCTACCTTAACGACCGACCGCCGCCAGCTGACCGCGTTACAGCGTTTGCATTTACGCAGGGCAGTTCCCAACCCCAGCCTGGGTTATGGGGCCAGGGGTGGTGACGCGCGTACGTTCAAAGGACAACCCCTTGCTACACAGCCATCATGGCTCGCCCCTAATCTTCTTCACCGGCGCCTGGCTGCGAGTAGGGTGCGTGTACAAGTTGTGGGAGGTACGCTTTGCGACGACAGGCCGTCAGGCAGCGGCATCTCCAGGGACAGTTGTGGAGAGTCAGCCCACGAGTCCCCACAGAGCAGTAACCTTAAGCCGTATCCTCCGTCGCAATGCACAAGGAACAGCCAGCGACTGGTCGCGTTGTGAGCGCGTTGGAGATATGCGGTGAAGTGCGCGCCGAAATTGTTCTGTGCTCCAGGCCTGGGGTGCGGGCCTTACCCAAGCCATACCATTGTCAATGGCCGTACGTGAACCTTACGCAATTGACAAATCCACTGCATCAAAGTGGTACTTCTGCAATAGGCAAAATGTTGCGGTCTGCGTCAACTGACAGTCCCGATGTCCACAACCTTTCGTCCAAAGGCCGCGCCGCCGACACCCTGGTCCGACTGGTGTGCGGGTACATGTGGCCGCAGTACCAAGGGTGGCTCCACATACAGGTCGAACATATACTGATGTACGCCCCATAGTTGGGTGGCACAAGAGGGCCGACTACTACTCGGGCTTTCGCTACTCGGGCTTTCGCTCGCCCCTATCTACATGGGCGAGCTAACGCCGTTGCCACCAGCGCCCAACACGTGCAGTCGCAGTACGGCCGGTCACCTCACCCCAACATTCCAACATCCCAACATTCTAACTCAACGTCCGTGAATGCGACAGGCAATGTTCGGCCGGCGTAACCTGTTCACGTGCTGCATGCAGCTTAAAATACGAGGTGATCAATAAGTTCAAGCAAGATGCGAATACGGGGCCTGGCTAGCTTGCGAGGTGTTCTAGCCCATTATCCACCGCCTAAGGGAAACATACACCCAGCAAGCGCCTAAGCAGCGTGCCATGCGCTGCCGAACCCGATACCGCCGATGCATACCGTACATGAATACATAAATGCGCGCAGCGTACGGGTTGGCCTGGATTTGGATGAATCGCTGCAACCGGACCACTGCTCGCGCGAGCGTGCGATGGTTTGGGTGGCATGCCTAGACATTCGTCGTGGCCTCCGTCCGCACACAACTACGTGCTGTTTCAAGTTGTCAAGCGCACGTGGTGTGCTAAACCCGCTTGTGCATATGCGTGTGTACATGTGTTTAACAAAGAAATCCACCCATATGTGGGTATGTGTGGGCATAAGAAATTTGAGGCACGAGAAACGAGTAGTATATGTGTATTGTATGTGTGTGTAGTAGAGTACTGTGTGGTGTCTGTGTCACGCGGGGCCTTCAAAGACCGCCACGTCCAAGCAAGTAAACCAAGACGAAAAACTACTGCGCACTATTGGATCCATATATGTACACAGTAGCACCAACCAGCAACTACCGACATCCCAAGGAGGAATGAAAACCGTACAAGCCAAGCCGTACATGTAAAGAAACAGTAAAAACTTACGGTTGTCTCAGTGCAGCTACGTACGTACGGGGCAACGTCCGAACATACGTCATGTAATTGCCTTGCACCATGCCAGCTTTATGTGTGGTGAGAGGTGTGGAAGTACGATTGCATCATGTCGGGCATGTAGCCAGGCTTAAGACAAGTAGGGGGTCGGCTTCCTTGAAGCCGGAAACAGGGCGGGGCCCCCTACAATCCGTACAGGCCGCTTGCTTTACAACGGAAACTCTGTTACCGCGCAAGAGTGTGAGAGAGTGAAAGGGTGCCATTGAGGGTGTTGTTGATGTTGAAGGTGGATCGGCGTGCATAGATTGAGCAAGGTAAAGCAGGTAGGGTAGCCCCGAAACCTACGCGCCGCCTCATCGCATCTGCATTATTATCGTAACGCTAGACGCCTCTGCACTACCACATCCGTCTGTCACGCAGATATCAAAAAGCAAGCTTGAAGCATTCTTGTTTTTGGGCGGGGCCCCAGCGCGAAGCGCGTTCGGGGGGCCCCGCCCCCTAGGATTGCCCATGTCCGTGTGTCCGTCCGTGTGTCCGTGTGTCCCTGTGTCCCTGTGTCCGTGTGTCCGGTAACGGCAAAACGTTCATTATCCGCTAAACTAATTCGCTATGTTTGTCATATTAATTGTCCTCTATTGCAAGGTAACTTTGGTTTGGCTGAAAAAAATTCTTTGCGCACAAACGGTCAAAGTAAAGCTCCGCGGTCCCCATGGACCCGAGTCAACATCCAACCAACGCCTCTCGCGCTCATATTTGTTGCAACGGGTGCCGCGTGATGAATACTTGGATTAGGAATGGACGGCGTGTGCTAAGTTGAACTTCCATAGTGTTCTGATGTTTGAACATCAAGATGCCACCAACACCAAAATTTGCCTTTCTATTTTGCCAGATGAATACAATTCAACAATATGTATTGAATCAAAGTTTCAAGATGAAAAGGGATAGCGTACCGAGTGCCAACGGGTTCTCCAGTTCCGATGGCCCAAAGTCCGGGTCTCACCGCGGCTTTTTCGCACCCTGTTTTTGCCTCACATTTGCTATGTAACTATTGATAGCAAACTTTAGAGGTTCACGTCTGCTGCGGGCGTGCAACTGAAGGGTTGCATGCCTGCCGACGGACCAAACAACTACAGTTTCACGGCAAAACAAGTATGCTTCAAGCTTGCTTTGTGATAATCTGCTTGACAGACGGATGTGGTAGTGCAGAGGCGACTATCGTTACCATAGTGCCGATACGGTGACCGCCGTCGTCGCCGGCGGCGCGTACTGCAGGATGGTTTCGGGGCTGCCGACGTGTTTGGGCTTGGTGAATCTATGCACGCCAATCCACCTTCAACATCAACGACACCCCCAATGGTAACCTTTCACTCTCTCACACTGTTGCGCGGTAATAGAGTTTTCGTTCTAAAGCAGGCCTGTACGGATTATAGGGGGCCCCGCCCTTTTCCGGCTTCGAGGAAGCCGACCCCTACTTGTTCCGTGAAGCTGTAGTTGTTTGGTCCGTCGGCAAGCATGCAGCCCTTCAGTTGCACGCCCGCAGCAGACGCGAACCTCTAAAGTTTGCCATCAATAGTTACATAGCAAATATAAGGCAAAACCAGGGTGCGAAAAAGCCGCGGTGAGACCCGGACTTCGGCCATCGGAACTGGAGAACTTGTTGGTACTCGGTATGCTATCCCTTTGCATTTTGAAACTTTGAATTGTTGAATTGTATTCATCTGGCAAGACAGAAAGGCAAATCTTGATGTTGGTGGCATCTTGATGTTCAAACATCAGAACACTATGGACGTTCAATTTAGCACGCGCTGCCCATTCTTAATCCAAGTATTCATCATGCGGCACCTGTTGAAACAAATAGCAGCGCGAGAGGAGTTGGTTTGACGTTGACCCGGGTCCATGGAGACCGCGGAGCTTTGCTTTGACCGTTTGTGCGCAAAAAATTTTTTTCAGCCAAACCAAGGATACCTCGCAATAGAGGACAATTAATATGACAAATATTGCGAATTAGTTTAGCGGATAATGAACGTTTTGCCGTTACCCACGGACACACGGACATGGGCAATCCTAGGGGGCGGGGCCCCCCGAACGCGCTTCGCGCTGGGGCCCCGCCCAAAAACAAGTATGCACATACACAGAAACGCACATATAATGAAACCGCTCGGCCGCATGTATCCTTTCGAGTCCATGGTCCACGCTGGTGTTTAGTCCTCCCGCTTTTTCCACGCATCCCCAGCGGTTCATTTCACGTTTCAGATCAGACAGGAACGCGTCGCAAATCCGATTGCCCAACGAAAGCCATGAAGTAATCCTGCCAGACAGGCACCGCGGTTCCGCCAACCCCTCGAGGACCTCACGTGGACGGTCCCAACCGAGGGGGCGGCAGCGATGCCGACAGCACGGGCTCTATCATGCGCTGCAGGCGGGTGATGATGGCCGCGAATGTGGGCCTCGCAGCGGGGTCCGCGGCCAGGCATTCTGCCACCAGGTCCGCGATGCCGGAGGGAGCCTGATCAGGCCACACCAGCAGCGAGGGCGGCAGCGCTGCTGCTTCTCTGGCTGACGACGCGCTGTCCTCGCCTAAGCCGCCTCGGGGCACCGACTGTCCCGTCTGCGGCCGTGGGCAGGGCGGCGGTCAGTACTGAAAAGCGCGCTGGGGAGAAACGATATACGTCCGGGGCCAGATCAGCAGCTGTTCGGCGCTGAAGGGTGTCAACCAGGGCACCGATGGATAGTGTCAGCAAGCTGAATGAATGCCAGCATATGAGCAGCATGAGCCAACAAACCAACAAGCCACAAAACGGATTGCCATCACACTGATGACCGACGGTCAAAGATGACTGCGCAACACGGCTTGTGTTGGACGCTTGGCAGGTGGGCGGCAGCTGTCAGGGCACCAAGCGCGACCGACACACCTGTGTCGTCGTGGCGGAATACTCTGAAGGGTGGCAGGCCGCGGTGTACTGCTGCTGTCGCAACCACGCCGTCAGCCCGGCTCCCAGGTCCGGGTCCCGCAGCAGCGCCAGAAGCGACAGACCTGTAACGATCTCGTACATGAGTACGGCAAAGGCGTACACGTCCGTGCCCTTGCTGCTGGCGCCGTACAGGACGAGCTCTGGTGCGCTGTACAGACACGATCGCCTGCGGGTTGGGTTTTACGAGGTATTAGGAGTTGAGGGTTTGAAGATGCAGCTTCTCAGGGAGCTGCGTAAACAGGCGGCACCACCCAACAACAGTTATTTTAGGTTTTTCAAATGAACCCAACAACAGTCCGCCGACCAGCACGCCTTGCAAGCCCGCCGGAACCCCTGCATGAATACCGCGTTTGCGATCAGGATCATCTACTTTTCAAATGTGCTACAAAGATGTACCACCATGTATAAGCGGAAGGACGTACCCAGCGCTGCCGCTTAATAACCTGCCGTCGCCATCTGCCATGGCGCCATGTAATGGTTGGCCCATGTTTCCATGGTTTTCTCCAACTCCACCTCTTCCTGCATCGCCCGCTCTCCCTCCCTGCGGCCCCTCCAATCCTTTCGTCACCACACCCCGAGCGACTCCTGAACACCCACAACCCCTCACCTGGCGTCCCCGCTGAGGTGGGTTGCACTGCCCTCCAGACGTCCGCTCAGACCGAAATCCGCCACCTTGGCCACGTACCCATAACCGTACCAACAGCCGCTGTGTGCCAGCCATCCACCCCTGGCGGCGGCCCTCGTCGGATTCCCAGCAGGGGGACCGCGGATCTCCTGGGCCAGCGAATCACTGTCGCGCCGGCAATGCTTCCCCAAGCCGGGTACCGAAGCACCCTCAGGAGCTGCAACAGCCGCAGCTCTGTCGCCACCGCTGCCGTCATCAATGTCTACACCCGGCTCATGCTGAGTGCCCGACGGCCCGACTTCCGGAGCGTTGCCAGGTTGGCCGCCTTCCCCGATCCCTATACTTGCCCGCGCCCTGTGAACAGGGTGCAATCCAAATGAAGGGTGTGGCTGTGGCGCCGAGCTGGGAGTAGGCATCGGCGGCTGTTCCGGCTTGGGGCAGCTCTGCAGCAGTACATTGGCTGAGGAGAGATCGCCGTGCAGCACCCCCCTGGAGTGCAGGTACTCCATGCCGCGGGCCACCTGCAGAGCCACCGCAAGGGACACGGCCAGGGAGGGCGGTGGTGCGCCCGAGGGAGCGGCTGTGGCTGCGGCGGCTGGTTGGATACGGGGGCCGCACCGCAGTGGTAGCTCCCCGGGGCTATGCTGGGAGGCCCGCAGGACCCCACCGTCATGGTTTATTCGGCATTGATGATGGCGGTTGTCGGATGCTGTCGCCTTCAGTCGCTGATCTTGACGCTGCATGGGAACGGTCCGCCACGATAACACGCCATCGGTGTGGTCCAACTCTTCCGCAGCCAGGCTACACCGCGCCAGCAGCCCGGAGTCCAGGCACTGACGGAGGCTGCCCGCATCACACAGCTCCTGAATCAGGGTCAGCCGCCACACCTCAGGCTCTGAGGTGACGGAGAATGGCGGCACGGCATTAGCGTCGGCGCCAATAGAGATTTCGTCCGGGCTTGAGCTCCCTTCGCGCGGCAAGGGTGATTTCGGTTCCATCGGCGGCCGACCAGCCTCAGGTGGGGATACACACGAATGTGGCTGCGGAGACAGCTGTCGCTGGCTCGGTGCACGCGGCGCCTCCTTACGGGGAGGCGACACAAAGGGGTTACACTGGTGGGGCGGTGTGGTGGCGGGTCGGGGCGCCTCAGCCGGGGGTCGAGATTTGTCCAGGCAGCGCAGCTGGTGGGCGTAGGTAGCGACGACGTTGGGGTGGCTGAGGGAGGAGGCGATGGCCGCCTCTTGGAGAGGTCCACCGGCAGCGGGGTGCGGAGCAGCTGAACCCTGCCAGTGTGTGGGCCACCGGCCACGTGTGCAGGGACGTACAAGCAGTGCGGGGCCAAGGCATACAGAAACGGTTGCGGTTGCTGCTGTGATGTGGGGGAAACGCTAAAGCATGTACAATCAATCCAGGATCTGAGCAATGTGGAAAACATCCGATTTAGAAACACTCTCAAGCAAGTTGTTGTGAACCATATCTAGGGTCTGAACGGGGAGGAACACATTCGATGTAGATATACTTCACAGGCGCCCGGACCCACCCTCGCTCCGGTTTATCCCCACTATCGAGCATATCCCGTTGTGGTGCAGTGGTAATGGTGCTCCGGCAGCCACCCATGACCGAGGCTGTTCAGGTCCATAGGCCACCCACAGGCACACAGGGTCGTATCAAGGAGTTCCGCTGCGCAATGTCCCAACAGGGCCCAAGACAACGCTGCCCTGCGCTTCAGTCAACCGCTGTTACCCAGCGGCTCCAACCACAGTTGCCCCAGCGCCCCAACCAAGCACAGTGCGGCATCTCCAGCCGCCCCTCACCTGTTGGAACAGCACGCTCTTGACCGCCACTTCCAGCCCGCGCCACAACCCGCGGTACACAACCCCCTGTGCCCCGCGGCCCAGCTGCCCCAGCAGGACCAACACCTGGGGTCCCCGGCCGGCGTCGCGGTCGTCACTTCCATCAGAGGCGCCTTCCAAAGTCAGCGCCACGGAAGCGCCAGGTTCGTCCCCCGTGTCGGCGGCTGCTGCCGCTGCTGCGGCAGCGAAGACCAGCTGATGGGCACGATAGCACTCGCTTGTGTTTCCCTTCCTTTCACGCTGCTTCACATCCACCTCGCAATCCAGCGGAGCACCGCCACTGCCACTCGAGGCGCTGGAAAGAACGGCTTGGGTAGTCCCTCCCCGTGTCGTCAGCCCGCCACATCCCTGCTTGTCCAAGGTCCCATTCTCGCAATGCTCCATGTGCTCCCTCCGAAAGCTGATGTCGCGATGGAACAGAGACACCACCTCCGTCGCCAGCTGTTGGCCCAGACCGCCCCGGTCATCCGATGGGGCAGTCGCGTCCCTGCCTCGAGCGTCCTCGGCACAGCTGTACATGAGCTCCGACTGTTTTGTCGTACGGTGGTGCTGCTGTAATCGCCGCCGCCGCCTGTGCCACAGCACCGATGCGGCCACAGCCGAAAGCGCCAGTAGTATGAAGGCGCCGCTGAGGCCGGCGGCCAGCGCAAACAATTTGAGGTGCAGAGGCGGTGCAGCAGAATTGTAAGCTTGCGTGGCTGACGTGGGCGTCGAAGGTGAATCTGACGACGGTGTGTCGGTTGTCATCTCCCAAGACGATGAAGGTCCCGGCGAAAGGCGTGCCATCGGCAGGACAGGCGTTGTAGCGTCGTCGTCGTCGGTGGCGGCGGGGTCAGGTTCAGGCCGCCGAGCAAGCCGCAGCGGAATGTCCATTGGCTTACGGGACCAGAGCCGCGGGTCGCTAGTTATCTCGGAGCCAGGCCCCGACAGCGGCTCCGCGGCGAGGGAGACATTGCGGCCCCGCAGACCGCACCAGGAGAAAACGGAGAACGTCAGGGAGGCGGCGGGAAAGGAGGTCCTGTTGAGTGTTGTGGTGCCATTGCCTCCGGGCCCGTCCGTCTCCTGCCGCCACCACGGGCCGCTGTCGGTGTTGTTCGCCGCCACCAGGCCCACTGCCATCTGCCGCCGCCGAACCGCCTCCATGGCCAACAGTCGTGCTGTCAGCCGCTCCAGGGAAGGCGCTGTGATAGCGGTCCCGTCCGGACCCGACATCAGCTGGTTGGTCCGCGGCAGCTCGCGGAGGGTCTGCAGCAGCTCTGATGACCCGTCGCTCTGTGCTCCAGTTGTCGTTGTCACAAACTCAAAATCCCCGATGGCTGATGAGGAGGGTGCATCCCGAACATTGTCGGCATCAACGTTACCAGCACCAGCAGCACCACCGCCACTACTAGCAAGCAAGTGCTCCGCCCACACCCACGCCATCAGCGCCAGCTCCCCAGGCGGCACCAGCAGCACCACGGAGTCCAAGAATACTCGGTACGGCGACGCCGCCGAGGCCTCCAAAGCCCCGCGATCAAAGTCCATGGGCCAAAGGCACGACGTGAAGTTAGCCAACGCCGGGCTCAGTCCGCCCGTGGGGTCATTTCCAGCTGCCACACACCGCAGCAAGGCATCGACATCATTTGGTGACTGCCCGGCTTTCCGATCACCACCAGGCTCGTCCCAACCGCCATCGCCGTACACCGTTGCCCCACCCCCACTGCTCCACGCAGCCGAGGTCGGGTGCAGCCCTGCGGCCGGCAGACCTGACAGCACCAACTGCCGTACCGTCAGCGTCCCATTGGCGGAACGTACATTAAACGCTGCTGGGGCGTACGACATGTGCAGACGTTCGGGGTTCTGAATGTCGCCGAGCAGCACCTGCTTGCGCGAGATCTGCGCCTGGTAGCGCTGAAAGAATGCATATGTCGTGCTTCCATCCTCTGTGAGCGGGTATACTTGCAGCCGGCTGTCGGACGAAAGAACCAGGTACCATCGCGATATGTTGCCGGGGACAGTGTCTGGGGGCGGGGACAACTCAAAGGGTGCCAGGGCGGTGCTGGGAACCAACACCGACAGCATTGACACCGTGCCTGTGTAACCTTCAGGCCTCAGCTGGCAGAGCGGCTCCTCAGCCACCTTCCGGCTGTACGGCCCCTGGGCGGCGACCCCTAACCCCTCTGGCGCAGATGGCCTCAGTGATGGTGGTGGCGCCAGCGCTGGCAATGGCGCTGATGACGCCGCCGCTGTGGCGTACTCTGGCGCCGTTGCAGCCTGGTACGCTCGTGCGCTTGTTTCCCCATATGGCAGCGCTGATGACGACGATGGGGACGACGCGGGTAACAGAAGCAGCCCCTGAAACCGCATAAGGTCTTCGAACTTGGTGGAAATGCTGTACACGAACAAGCCCACTCCGGGTGCGGCCTCGTCCGGCGATCTGGGCGGTACCGCCCACTTCGGTCCGCTGTCGCTGGCTGGGTCCTGCGCGGCACAGATGACAGCGAATGGCAATATGTTGGGGAGCAAGCAGCTGCGTCAGCCACTCAGATGTACATGCCACGTCACCGATGACCCGCGGGGTCCGCTGTATCATCCTGAATAATAGCACCGCCTTCCGTATAGCGCACAATTCGCCATCCGTCCCGTAGATCTGATCCCTCTCCCCGGAACTCCCAATGCCGATCCCAGGAGGCCACCTCACTTCTCACTTGTGAAGAATTATTCCTCAAGGACGGAAGCTGCAGGCTTCGGTTGTCCCTCGCACAGGCGTAGTCCGCAAGTCCCTCCGGAACGGAGCCCGTCACATCCAGGTGCCACAGGGCTAGCTCACTTTGCCGGAGCTGTACGGCAACCCCTCGCGCGACCAAGCGAGTGACACTCGGTCCGTTGTAAAGAAAACGCCGCGCACCACCAAACGTCCATAACAGCAAGGTGAGGAAACCATCCCGGGTATTACTGACTGGACCCAGCGGCGGATTCACCAGGGTGACATTGTGCAGCTCAACTTTGGTTCCGAATGTTGGCACGGGAAACAGTGAAGTCGTGTCTCTCAGGTCCAGAGCTATGGGGGGCTGCCTGCCGTCCGGGGCTGCAGCGATGGATCCGCCGGAGATGACAAGTAACTGGGTGCTGATGATGATAGATGAAGGCTGCTGCTGCTGCTGCATTTGTTGCTGCTGATCCGGCGTCGGCAGGATATCCCTCAGCGCAAAGCTCCGGCTGAGTAGAACCTTGATCGGAATGGCGAAGGCGTCCAAAAGGCCGGGGACCGGAACTGGGTTGGCGGCTGCCTCCAGCAGCGACCGCAGCTCAGGACCGCTGCCCACAGTTGCAGCAAAGCACGGGTGGGGAACCGGAGTTCCACTGCAACGAAGGGTCACGTTGTACGCCCGCACCGCGCCGCTTGTGTACGCATGTACGACGAGGGTACTGGGAGTTACCGTAAAGTTGGGTGAAGGTGAGGCATCACAGGCGAAAGCCTGGTGTAAAGCCAGTGAGATGCAGTTGGCTGTGCTGATGGTGATGTTTTGGAGGGACAGTCGTGGCTGCGCTGAGGTTGGTAACTGCGGCTGCTGTGCTGGAAAGTTAAAAGCACGGATGCTGAGGAAAGATGCCGTCGTCAATGGCCATGTCTCATCCAGAGCAACGTCGACCAGCTGAAGGTTGCTGACGGACACTGCAACGCTCGGGCTGACAGTTAAGATACCATCTCCTCGGCTCAGATTTACCGTTGGCCATCCCAACCCCGCAATAACAATTGATTGAGATATTACAACGGATTCATTGCTTCCTAGCTCCAAAGTGAGGTCCTTGGTAACCGAACACAGCCAAGTGCCGCGGTCCAGACCTGCTGCACATGTGCCTAACCACGTGTAAGTGTTGTCGCAATCAGCAGCTTGAAATAACAGAGGCAAAGCGGACACAAGATGGACGAGCCAGAGCGCACGGCGGATTAACTGCATATTGTCGCCTTTCGTCCTCTTGGTTGGTCAGCATTTTCACAGTGTTCGTTTGAGTACCAATGTCTTTCAAGTCTTCCAGAGGCACCGCCGATCGTCGACAGGTATTTCAAATGCGACGTACGAATTGCGAGAATGTTGTGCGACATTCCGACGTTCTTGTTTCCAGTTCGGCGGTCCATGAACCTCTTGGCTCGTCTGGACCGTACAAGCTAGAAGATTGTAACACAAAAACGTCAAACGCCGTCGTTCAACAGTGTCACGACACGTTATTATAAGAAGATTGCCAGTATCATCCGCTGTTATGTAATATGATGTTGCAAGCTTCTTGAGCTCGTAATTCCGAGACGAGCCAGAAGGCTCATGGGGATGCATTCGGTGTTGCCCGTGGAACTGCTAACGTTATCACCCGGCCTGGTGTTCATCACGCGTGCAGCGATTGGCTCATCCCCCTCGCAGGGAAGGGAACTTATTGGGGCACGATTGAGAGCATTCAAGCCCGAAAAGGGCCTTGATGGATGGTTGGATATCCAATCTTTTGGGCCATATCCACCCTTATTTGCCTATCCAGCTGGATGCAGCCATGCCCAAATGCACCCACCCTCGATCCAGCACTGGAAGGCGCTCATCAAGCATGGCTATTACCTGGATGACGGTTATCCAGCCTTGGACGTCCTTTGTGATTGCGGCGCTGAAGCGGGGGCCCTCCTCATCAGCATCATCACACATGTCCATCTATCCATCCCATCCGTGCGTTCGGGCAGGGACAGGGGGATCCGGGGGGGGGCACTGAGCCGAAACCACGACCCAAGCTCATTCCTTGTGCGTGGACGCATGGCGGCCCTGCACCTCATTAGGAGCGTGGCGTGCCGTCCCAGGAAGGAGCAGCAGAAGGACCAAGGAGGGGATGGATGGTCGGAACGGGCTCTTCCACCCATCCTCCCCGGCGAGCGTCGGCACTTGCAGACATGGACGGGTTGAATGGGGCCTCCTATGACTCGGACGGATAAAAGAGAAGGGTGGGCGGAACGGGCCCCCGGGCTGGATCGATTAACCATCTATTGCATTGAGCCTGTCAGAGCTCCGATACGCTTGATTCATCTGTTGGCCTGTGTCTGCACGCCCCACAGAATTCCGTTCCGTTCTGCTGTGGTTTCGGAGCTCCCTAGGGAGTCAAAGGCGCGACGACTGTGACGTGGGTGTATGATGTATCGGAGCACCCTGAGTGACAGACCAGGAGCACAGACTCCTATCAGCCCCAACTAGACCGAGTGCTTGCTTGTAGCTGGAAGGGGGGTCCGAAGGCCGCGCCCCTCCCGGCGAAATGAAGACACGACCGACTTCTTCATTGCTGGCTCCCTTGCAATCGCGTGCAAAAGCAATATAATTGATTAATCCCACAAGTCGACGAATTCAGCGAAGCGGACATTTCAAGAAGAAGCGTTGTGGTCGAGAGGGTAGCGTTGTAGAAGGGTAGGAGCCGCATCAGTGGCGCTGCAGGCTTACTTGCACTGCAGGCGGCCGCCCCACCTCGTCCGGCGTGGTGGAGACGCTCCTGTAGGACGACTCGTCAGCGAAGATGTGTATCAGTTCCTCAGATATATATGTTGGGGCGGGGACGCAGAACCGTAGTGGCAGCCTCCTGAACCACCACCGCCCCCTCCTTCACAGTGCTAGGTACCCTGGGTTTGGGTTTCGGTGCCGTGAATTGGGTCGCCGTGTGCAGACTTGCCATGGCTTTCTGTCGCACATGTGACATGATGCTCGACCAGCCGCTGATGGCAGCCTCAGCAGCGGTGAGTCCGGCTACCCAGAGATGCGCCCCGTCCATGGTACTTACAACTTAAAAAGGTGATCAAACCGACATTAGGGACGGTTACAGCATGGGTCGGCGATTCGCGCAGCTCGCAGCCCACCACCACTTTGGGACCACATCGCCGTCGTGGGGAACGTTGTGTGTGCCGACAGGCTCCTTGGTCGGACAGCTGTCGCCCAGGACCTGGAACTTCGGACCTTCTGCACAGCTGTCACCCACCTCAACGGCCGACCGCAGCCGGCCAACCACGTCTCCGCGTTCTTCAGTGTGCAAGGCAAAACCCAGCCTCCGCGTTAGGGGCCAGGGGCTGTGGCGTTCGTACGTTGAATCTGTACGCCGTTGCCCCGGCCACCAGCGCCGACCAACTGTGGTTGGGGTACGACGACAGGTGACCTCACCCCAACTCCCCAACATTCCAACTCAACGTCCGTGAATGCGACAGCCAATAATAATTCCCGGTCGGCGTAACCTGTTAAAATGCTGTATGCAGCCCAAGGTACGAGTTGATCAATAAGTTTAAGCCAGGTGCGGATAGGGGCCTGGCTAGCTTGAGAGGTGTGCCAGCCCATTACTGGGCCGCCCACAGATTGCTGCCCGCAAGTAATTCTTCTGCAAGTAATTCTTCAGAGACCGGCCACACCACAGCCACGCAGATCGTAATGAATCCATCAAAAGTCGAGAGCCAAATCGTTATGAATCCATAAAGATGCGAGAGGCCAACATACACCCACCAAGTCACCAAGCAGCACACGGAGCGAACCAAGGCAAATAGGCGATACTGTGTCTGCAAGGTGTTCATATGTGGTTTTGCGCGAGCAAGTGTGCGTGTGTGGGTGGCATGTCCAGACATACGTCGTGGACTCCGCCCCAGGGGTCTGTCCATGTCTACGTGTAAATTGGGTCGTCATCAAGCGCACGTTGTGAGCAAAACCCAGTCGTGCATATGCGTGTATGTCTGTGTGGTATCTGTGTTACACCCGGCCATAAGGGACCGGTCACGGCCACATCCAAGCAAGTAAATCATAACGACATGCCACGCACATATGCAATCGCATTGATAGATGTACACGGTACAACCAGCAATAACCGGCAGTTCTAGGGGAAGGCAGAAGGCAGAGGGTCAGAAATCACTGTTGTCGGAGTGTGGCGTACTGAGCAACAACGTACATACAACATACAACATACAACATACGTACGCACGTCGTGTATATTCCCTTGCACCGTGCCAGATATGTGTGTGGAGAGGTACAACATACATATTACTCACAAAACAAAAAAATGTAAATATGCAGTAAAACCGCTCAGCCGCAAGAGTCCTTCCGCGTCCTTGCTTGGTCCACGCTGGTATTTAGCCCCCCCCCGCTTTTTCCATGCATCCCCAACGGCTCGTCTTTAACGGAGGCAGCGACACTCCGTCGATAAGATGACCTAAGCAAGCAAGTTGCTAGCCCCGCTAGCTACCGAGCTTCCGCCGACCCCTTGAGAAGCCCCATGATCTTGAGTCCTGCCGGCCGCCTACCTGGGTCCCGCACCCGCCAATCAATCAATCCGCGGCGGCTTTGAGGCGTCTGCAGCCGGGAGCCCTCTCCCCACTGCGGACGGCCCCGACCGAGGAGGCGGCAGTGATGCCGACAGCACGGGCTCTATCATGCGCTGCAGGCGGGTGATGATGGCCGCGAATGTGGGCCTCACAGCGGGGTCCGCGGCCAGGCATTCTGCCGCCAGGTCCGTGATGCCGGAGGGAGCCTGATCAGGCCACACCAGCAGTGAGGGCGGCAGCGCTGCTGCTTCACTGGCTGACGACGCGCTGTCCTCGCCTAAGCCGCCTCGGGGCATCGACTGTCCCGTCTGCGGCCGTGGGCAGCGCAGGGATCAGCACTGGGAAGCGAGCTGGGCGGAAAGAATCTACGTTCGGCGGCAGATCAGCAGCTGTTCGGCGCTGGAGGGTGTCAAACAGGGCACCGATGGATGGTGTCAGCGAGCTATCGTAAATGTTTGCCACCATATGAGCAGCATGAGTCCAACAAACCACCGCTGCCATCGCATTGATGACCGACAGTCAAATACGACTGCGCAACACGGCTTGTGTCGGACGCTTGGCAGGTGGGTGGCATGTGTGAGAGCACCAAGCGCGACCGACACACCTGCGTCGTCATCGCGGAATACTCTGAAGGGCAGCACGCCGCGGTGTACTGCTGCTGTCGCAACCACGCCGTCAGCCCGGCTCCCAGGTCCGGGTCCCGCAGCAGCGCCGGAAGCGACAGACCTGTAACGATCTCGTACATGAGTACAGCAAAGGCGTACACGTCCGTGCCCTTGCTGCTGGCGCCGTACAGGACGAGCTCTGGTGCGCTGTACAGACACGATCGCCTGCGGGTTGTGTATTAGGAGTTGAGGGTATGAAGATGCAGCTTCTCAGGGAGCTGCGTAAACAGGCGGCACCACTCAACGACACAAGAGTCGCCTAATGGGAAAGCCGCTGTCATGCTGTCCAGAGATCCGTGGTTCGAATCCCGGTTCCCGGATCCCTCCCTGCCAAGTGATTCGGCGTGTCTGACGCGGTTCCCGGAGAGGCAATCATGGTGCACTAGCAACCTGGTGTGTGGCCGGTATGGCTGCAACCCCCCAGAGGATGAGTGCGCAGTCCTTGGTAGGGGTCGATGAGATGAGGCGCCTACGAGCTATCTGAGCCCGGGATTAAGGGTCGTACTTGACGGCACATCCGCCGACCCGCACTCCTTGCAAGCCCGCCGGAACCCCCACCTGAATACCGAGGATGCGGTCAGGATCACCGTACCTTCAAATGTGCTGCAAACATGTACCATCATGCACAAACGGACGGACCTACCCAGCGCAGTTTAATAACCTGCCGTTGCCATCTGCCATGGCGCCGTGTAAAGGTTGACCCATGGTACCATTGTTTTCTCCAACTCCACCTCTACCCGCATCGCCCGCTCTCCCTCCCTGCGTCCCCTCCCATCCTTTCTTCACCACACCCCGGTAGAACTCATGCACCCGTTAACACCCACAACCCCTCACCTGGCGTCCCCACTGAGGTGGGTTGCACTGCCCTCCAGACGTCCGCTCAGACCGAAATCCGCCACCTTGGCCACATACCCATAACCGTACCGGCAGCCGCTGTGTGCCAGCCATCCACCCCTGGCGGCGGCCCTCGTCGGATTCCCAGCAGCGGTACCGCGGATCGTCGGGGCCAGCGAATCACTGTCGCGCCTGCAATCCTCCACTTTCAGACCAACGCCCAGCTGCGGCGGGCTGGTGTCGCTGTTAGACCATCCGCCACCGGCCAAGTCATTCCCCAAGCCGGGTACCGAAGCACCCTCAGGAGCTGCTACAGCCGCAGCTCTGTCGCCACCGCTGCCGTCATTAATGCCTACACCCGGCCGTTGCCCAGTGCCCGACGGCCCGAGCTCAGGCGCGTCACCAGGTTGGCCACCTTCCCCTATCCCTATACTTGCCCGCGCCCGGTGAACAGGGTGCAATCCAAAATAAGGGTGTAGCTGTTGCGCCGAGCTGGGGGTAGGCATTGGCGGCTGTTCCGGCTTGGGGCAGCTCTGCAGCAGTACATTGGCTGAGGAGAGATCGCCGTGCAGCACCCCCCTGGAGTGCAGGTACTCCATGCCGCGGGCCACCTGCAGAGCCACCGCAAGGGACACGGCCAGGGAGGGCGGTGGTGCGCCCGAGAGAGCGGCCGTGCCTGCGGCGGCTGGTTGGACACGGGGGCCGCACCGCGGTGGTAGCTCCCCGGGGCTATGCTGGGAGGTCCGCAGGACCCCACCGTCATTTCTGATTCGGCATTGACGATGGCGGTTGTCGGATGCTGTCGCCTCCAGCCGCTGATCCGGACCCTGAATGGGAACGGTCCGCCATGATAACGCTCCATCGGTGGTGCGGTCCAACTCTACCACAGCCAAGCTACACCGCGCCAGCAGCCCGGATTCCAGGCACTGACGGAGGCTGCCCGCATCACACAGCTCCTGAATCAGGGTCAGCCGCCACACCTCCGGCTCTGAGCTGACGGAAAACGGCGACTTTCGCTGACTCAGTGCATGCGGCGGCCCCGCCCCCTGGTCAGTACGCGACACAAAGGGGTTGCACTGGTTGGGCGGTGCGGTGGCGGGTCCGGGCGCTTCAGCCGGGGGTCGACATTTCTCCAGGCAGCGCAGCTGGTGGGTGTAGGTAGCGACGACGTTGGGGTGGCTGAGGGAGGAGGCGATGGCCGTCTCTTGGAGAGGTCCACCGACAGCGGGGTGTGGAGCGGCTGCACCCTGCCAGTGTGTGGGCCACGTGTGCAGGGACGTACAAGTAGTGCGGGGGCAAGGCATACAGAAACTGTTACGGTTGCTGCTGTGATGTGGGGAAAAGGTGAAACCCTTAGCGGAGCATCGCGTGGCCCAGGGTCGGAAAGCACATTGTTGTAACCCTATCTAGGATCTGAACGGGCAGGAGATCATCGAGTGGTGGCGGTTCCGCAGCACGAGCCACCCACCACCGAGGCGGTTCAGGTCCATGGCCCACTCACAGGGTCGTATCAAGCAGTTCCGCTGCGCAATGTCCCAACAGGGCACAAACAAACGCTGCCCTGCGCTCCAGTCAACCGCTGTTACCCAGCGGCTCCAACCACAGTTGCCCCCTCGCCCCAACCAAGCACAGTACCTCCAGCCGTCCCTCACTCACCTGTTGGAACAGAACGCTCTTGACCGCCACCTCCAGCCCGCGCCACAACCCGCGGTACACAACCCCCTGTGCCCCGCGGCCCAGCTGCCCCAGCAAAACCAACACCTGGGGTTGCCGGCCGGCGTCGCTGTCGTCACTTCCGTCACAGGCGCCTCCTGAAGTCAGCGCCACGGAAGCGCCAGGTTCGTACCCCGTGTCGGCGGCTGCTGCAGCTGCGGCCGCTGCTGGGGCCGTCAAGATTTGTTTCTTGGTGCAACTTCCCGGCGAGCCCTCCCTGCTGCTTTCCGTTCCTGCCGGCCGCACATCCACCTCGTACTCTATCGTCAACACGCCGCATCCCTTCGAACCGCCCAGCCGCCACTCTGCGCGACAATGTGCCACATCGTCCTTATGGAAGCTGATGTCGCGAAGGAACATGGACACCGCCTCCGTCGCCAGCTGTTGGCCCCGACCGCCCCGGTCATCCGATGATGCGTCCCTGCCGCCTGTGAGCTCCGACTGTTTCATGGTACGGAGGTGCGCCTGTAATCGCCGCCGCCGGTGCCACAGCACCCATGCGGCCACAGCCGAAAGCGCCAGTAGTATGAAGGCGCCGCTGAGGCCGGCGGCCAGCGCCGGCAGCTTCAGGTGCAGCGGCGGTGCGGTAGAATTATCAGCTTGCGTGGCTGGCGTGGGCGTCGAATGTAAATCTGACGATAGTATGTCGGCTGTCATCTCCCAAGACGACGAAGGCCGCAGCGATGGGCGTGACCGTGGCAGGACAGGAGGTTTCGCAAGGACGGAGGGGCCGTTGGGGGCCGACGGTGTTGCAGCGGCATCGTCGTTGTTGGCGGGGTCAGGTTCAGGTTCAGGCCGCTGAGCAAGCCGCAGCGGGATGTCCATTGGCTTACGGGACCAGAGCCGCGGGTCGCTCGTTATGTCGGAGGCAGGCCCCGGCAGCGGCTCCGCGGCGAGGGTGACATTGCGACCCCGCAGACCGCACCAGGAGAAAACTGACAACGTCAGGGAGGCGGCGGGAAGGGAGGTCCTGTTGCTGCCTCCGGGCCCGTCCGTTTCCTGCCGCCACCACGGGCTGCTGTCGGTGTTGTTCCCCGCCACCAGGCCCTCGGTCATTTGCCGCTGTCGAACTGCCTCCATAGCCAGCAGTCGCGCGGTGAGCCGCTCCAGGGAAGGCGCTTTCCTTGTGATAGCGGTCCCGTCCGAACCCGACATCAGCTGGTTAGTCCGCGGCAGCTCGCGGAGGGTCTGCAGCAGCTCTGATGACCTGTCGCTCTGTGCTCCAGTAGTTGTTGTCACAAACTCAAAACCCCCGAAGGCTGATGAGGAGGATGCATCCTGAACATTGTCCGCATCACCGTCACCAGAACCAGCAGTACCATTACTATAAGCAAGTAAGTGCTCCGCCCACACCCACGCCATCAGCGCCAGCTCCCCAGGCGGCACCAGCAGCACCACGGAGTCCAAGAATACTCGGTACGGTGACGCCGCCGAGGCCTCCAAAGCCCCGCGATCAAAGTCCATGGGCCAAAGGCACGACGTGAAGTTAGCCAACGCCGGGCTCAGGCCGCCCGTGGGATCCTTTCCAGCTGCCACAAAGGCATTCACATTACTTGGTGCCTGAGTGAGTTGCCGATCACCACCAGGCTCGTCCCAACCGCCATCGCCGTACACCGTTGCCCCACCCCCACTGCTCCACGCAGCCGAAGTCGGGTGCAGCCCTGCGGCCGGCAGACCTGACAGCACCAACTGCCGTACCGTCAGCGTCCCATTGGCGGAACGTACATTAAACGCTGCTGGGGCGTACGACATGTGCAGACGTCCAGGTTTCTGGGGATCGCCGAGCAGCACCTGCTTGTGCAAGATCTGCGCCTGAGATAGCTGAAAGAATAAACCTGTCCAATTGTTTTGAGCCTTTGTGGGCGGATATACTTGTAGCCATGTTTCGGACGAGAAGATCATGTACCACCGCGGTATGAAGTCGGCTGCATTCGGGGCCGGGGAGGGATCCGAAGGACGCAGTGTGGAGCTGAGAGTATACACCGACTGCATCGATACCATACCTGTGTAACCTTCAGGCCTCAGCTGGCAGAGCGGCTCCGTAGCCCCCTTCTGGCTGTACAGCCCCTGGGCGGCGACCGCTGACCCCTCTGGGGCAGATGGCTGACGTGATGGTGATGGCGCCAGCGCTGGCACTGCTGCCGCCGCCGCCGCTGCGACGTACTCTGCTGGCGCCGTCGCTGCCCGGTACGCTGGTGCTCTCGTTTCAAAATATGGCAGCGCTGGTGACGACGATGGAGACGTCGCGGGTAACAGCAGCAGCCCCTGGAACAGCATAAGGTCTTCGAAATTACTGGAAATGCTGTACACGAACAAGCCCACTCCGGGTGTGGCCTCGTCCGGCGATCTGGGCGGTACCGCCCACTTCGGTCCGCTGTTGCTGGCTGGGTCCTGTGCGGCGGAGACGAAAGCGAGCGGCACAGATTGCGGGAGCAAGCAGCTGCGTCAGCCACGCAGATGTACATCCCACGTCATACCGCGTTCTGTAAAGCACAAAATTCGCTCTCGGTCCCGTAGATCCGACTCCTTGCCCTGGAACTCCCCATATCGATCCCAGGAGGCCACCTCTCTTCTCACTTGTGAAAAATCATCGCCTGGGGACGGAAGCGTCAGATATCGGTTGTCCCTCGCACAGGCGTAGTCCGCAAGTCCCTCCGGAACGGAGCCCGTCAAGTCCAGGTGCCACAAGGCTAGCTCACTTAGCCGCAGCTGGACGGCAACCCCTCGCGCGACCAAGCGAATGACACGCCGTCCGGTGGCAAGACGACGCCGCTCACCACCAAACGTCCATAACAGCAAGGTAAGCAAACCATCCCGGGCACTACTGGCTGGACCCAGCGGCGGATTCACCAGGGTGACATTGTGCAGCTCAACTTTGGTTCCGAATGTTGGCACGGGAAACAGTGAAGTTGTGTCGCTCAGGTCCAGAGCTATGGGGGGCTGCCTGCCGTCCGGGGCTGCAGCGATGGATCCGCCGGAGATGACAAGTAACCGGGTGCTGATGATGATAGACGAAGGCTGCTGCTGCTGCTGCCGTTGTTGCTGATCTGGCGTCGGCAGGATATCCCTCAGCGCAAAGCTCCGGCTGAGTAGAACCTTGATCGGAATGGCGACGGCGTCCAAAAGGCCGGGGACCGGAACTGGGTTGGCGGCTGCCTCCAGCAGCGACCGCAGCTCAGGACCGCTGCCCACAGTTGCAGCAAAGCACGGGTGGGGAACCGGAGTTCCACTGCAACGAAGGGTCACGTTGTACGCCCGCACCGCGCCGCTTGTGTACGCATGTACGACGAGGGTACTGGGAGTTACCGTAAAGTTGGGTGAAGGTGAGGCATCGCAGGCGAAAGCCTGGTGTAAAGCCAGCGAGCTGCAGTCGGCTGTGCTGATGGTGATGTTTTGGAGGGACAGTCGTGGCTGCGCTGAGGTTGGTAACTGCGGCTGCTGTGCTGGAAAGTTAAAAGCACGGATGCTGAGGAAAGATGCCGTCGTCAATGGCCATGTCTCATCCAGAGCAACGTCGACCAGCTGGAGGTTGCTGATGGACACAGCAACATTCGGGCTGACAGTTAAGATACCATCTCCTCGGCTCAGGTTTACCGTTGGCCATCCCAATCCCGCAATAACAATTGATTGAGATATTACAACGGGTTCATTTCTTCCTAGCTCCAAAGTGAGGTCGTTCGTAACCGAACACAGCCAAGTGCCGCGGTCCAGACCTGCTGCACATGTGCCTAACCACGTGTAAGTGTTGTCGCAATCAGCAGCTTGAAATAACAGAGGCAAAGCGGACACGAGATGGACGATCCAGAGCGCACGGCACATATTGTCGCTCTTGGTTGGTCAGCATTTTCTCATTGTCCGTTTGAATATCAATGTATCTCAGTTTGGCCAGAGGCACCGCCTTTCATCGACAGGCATTGTAAATGCGACATATGAATGTGACGCGACATTCCGTCGTTCAACAATGTCACGACACGTTACGAAGATTGCAAGTATCTTCCGCTGTTATGTAATATGATGTTACAAGCTTCTTGAGCTCGTAAGTCCAAGACGAGCCAGAAAAAGAATGCATTCGGTGTTGCCCGTGGAACTGCACGCACCGTGAACGTTATCACCCGGCCTGTTGTTCATCACCCGTGCAGCGATTGGCTCATCCCCCTCGCCGGCAAGGGAACTTATTGGGGCACCAATGAGAGCATTCAAGCCCGCACAGGGCCTCAATGAATGGATATCCAGTCTTTTGGGCCATATCCACCCTTATGCCCATTCAGCTGGATGCAGCACCCACCCTCGACGGCGGGCATCCAGCACTGGACGGCGCTCATCAAGCAGGGCTACAACCTGGATGACGGTTATCCAGCCTTGGATGCCCCTTGTCAATGCGGCGCTGAAGCGGGGGCCCTCATCATCACATCTGTCCATCTATCCGTCCCATCCTTGCATCCGGACAGGGACAGGGGGATCCGGGGGGGGGCACTGGGCCGAAACAACGACCCCAAGCTCATTCCTTGTGCGTGGACGCATGGCGGCCCTGCACCTCATTAGGAGCGTGGCGTGACGTCCCAGGATGGGGCAGCAGAAGGACCAAGGACAGGGAGGGTTGTCGGAACCACCCGTCCTCCCCGGCGAGCGTCGGCACTTGCATGCATGGACGGGTTGAATGGGGCCTCCTATGACTCGCCCTCACAGGGTGGATCCAGTGGATCGAAGGGAAGGATGGACAGAACGGGCGCCCAGGCTGGATCAATGAACATCCATTGCATTGAGCTTTTGTATGTCAGAGCTCAGTCATGCTCGATTCATCTGTTGGCCTGCGTCCGCACGCCCCACAGAAATCCGTGTCGATTTCGAAGTCCCAGCCCTTCTGTTGTAGCTCCCCAGGGAGTCGAAGGAGCGACGACTGTGACGTGGGTGTATGATGTATCGGAGCATCCCGAGTGACAGACCAGGAGCACAGATTCCTATCAGCCCCAACTAGACCGAGTGCTGGCTTGTAGCTGGAAGAGGGGTTCGAAGGCCGCCCTCCAACGCGGCGAAATGAAGACACGGCCGACTTCTTCATCGCTGCTCCCTTGCAATCGCGTGCAAAAGCATATAATTAATTCCACATTGTTAATCCGACGAATTCAGCGAAGTGGCCATTTCGAGAAGAAGCGTTGTGGTCAGCGAAGCGGACATTTGGAAAGGGTAGCGTTGTAGAAGAGTAGGAGCCGCATCAGTGGCGCTGCAGGCTTACTGCAGGCGGCCGCCCCACCTCATACGGCGAGGTGGAGACACTCCTGTAGGATGACTCGTCGGCAAAGATACACAGTCGGCAACTGTGTACCAGTTGCTCAAATACACAGAACCGTAGTGGCAGCCTCCTGAACCACCACATCGCCCCCTCCTTCGCAATGCTACGCACCCTGGGTTTGGGTTTCGGTGCCGTGAATTGGGTCGCCGTGTGCAGACGTGCCATGGCTTTCTGTCGCACTCTCGCACATGCGACATGATCCTCGACCAGTCGCTGATGGCAGCCTCAGCAGCGGTGAGTCCGGCTACCCAGCGATGCGCCCCGTCCATGGTACTTCAAACCTTGTAAAATGATCGAACCGACATTAAGGACGGTTGCAGCATGGATCGGCAATTCGCGCAGCTCGCAGCCCACCACCACTTTTGGGACCACACTGCCATCGTGGAGGATGTCGTGTGTGCCGACCGGCTCCTTGGTCGGCAGTTGCCGACCGTTCGCTCGCGCCCAGGACCTGAAACCTCGGACCTTTTGCACAGCTACCGTCGCTGCCTACCGACCCCAACGGCCGACCGCGGCCGGCCAATCACGTCTCCGCGTTCTTCAGTGTGCAGGGAAAAACCCAGCCTGCCTCCGCGTGGGGGGCCAGGGGCTGTGGTGTTCGTACGTTGAATCTGTACGCCGTTGCCCCGGCCACTAGTGCCGACCATGTGAGGTCGTGGTACGACGACAGGTGACCTCACCCCAACTCCCCAACATTCCAACTCAAATTCCGTGAATGCGACAGCCAATAATAATTCCTGGTCGGCGTAACCTGACGACATGCTGCATGCAGCCCAAGATACGAGGTGATCAATAAGTTGCGGATGGGTGCCTGGCTAGCTTGAGAAGCGTGCTAGCCCATTATCCACCGCCAATGGGAAACATACACCCAGCAAGCGCTCAAGCAGAGCATGGCACGAACCCGATACGGCCGATGCATACCGTACATGAATTTATACCCGATACCGCCGATGCATAGCGTACATGAATACATAAATGCGCGCAACGTACGGGTTGGTCTGGATTTGGATGGATCGCTGCAACCGGACTGGACCGGACGCTCGAGCGTGCGATGGTTTGGGTGCCATGCCTAGACATTCGTCGTGCCCTCCGTCCGCACACGACTACGTGCGGTTGAAGTTGTCAAGCGCACGTGGTGTGCTAAACCCGGTTGTGCATATGCGTATGCATATGTGTTTAACAAAGAAATCCACCCATATGTGGGTATGTGTGGGCATAAGAAATCTGAGCCACGAGAAACGAGTAGTACGTGTGTATTGTATGTGTGTGTAATAAAGTACTGTGTGGTCCCGATGTCCACAACATTTCGTCCAAAGGCCGCGCCGCCGACACCCTGGTCCGACTGGTGTGCGGGTACATGTGGCCGCAGTACGAAGGGTAGCTCCACATACAGGTCGAACATATACTGATGTACGCCCCATAGTTGGGTGTGCACAAGAGGGCCAACTACTACGCGGGCTTTCGCTCGCCCCTATCTACATGGGCGAGCTAACGCTGTTGCCACCAGCGCCCAACACGTGCAGTCGCAGAACGGCCGGTCAACTCACCCCAACGCTCCAACTCCCCAACATTCCATCTCAACGTCCGTGAATGCGACCGCAAAAGTCCGGCCGATGTTACCTGACAACATGCTGCATGCAGCCCAAGATACGAGGTGATCAATAAGACAGATGCGGATGGGGTCCTGGCTAGCTTGAGAGGTGTGACAGCCCATTACTAGCCGCCCACAGATTGCTGCCCGCAAGTAATGATTGCTCAGACCGGCCACACCACAGCCAGAATGTGATGAATCCATCAAAACGCGATAGCCAGATCGTTATGAATCTAAAAAATGCGAGGCCAACATACACCCACCAAGTCACCAAGCAGCGCATGGAGCGAACCAAGGCGAGTAGGCGATACCGTGTCTGCAAGGTATTCATCAATGTTTTTGCGCGAGCAAGTGTGCGTGTGTGGGTGGCATGTCCAGACATACGTCGTGGGCTCCGCCCCATGGGTCGGTGCGTGGTTCCTCCCCTCTGTCCACGGCTGCGTGTAAGTTGGGTCGTCATATGCATGTGTTTGGATAAGAGACCCGCCCGACCCAAATGCGTGTGTGTCCGTGTCTGTGTGGTAGCCTTCAAGACCGGTCACGGCCACGTCCAAGCGAGTAAACCATAACGACATGCCACGCAAAAATGAATTCGCATTGATATATAAACACGGTACAACCAGCAATAACCGGCAGTTCAGGAAAAAGCAGAAGGCAGAGGGTCAAAAATCACGGTTGTCAGGGTGTGGCGTGTGGAGCGGCGTCAGAGTGTGGCGTACATACAACATACGTACGAAAGTACGTTCTGTATATCCCCTTGGCACCGTGCCCGATATATATGTGAAGCACAACAAACATCGTAATCATATGTGTGGAGGTACAACAGGCATAGTAGTCACAAAACAAAAAAATGTAAATATGCAGTAAAACCGCTCGGCCGCAAGAGTCCTTCCGCGTCCTTGCTTGGTCAACGCTGGTATTTAGCCCTCCCGCTTTTTCTACACATCCCCAACGGCTCGACTTGAGCAGAGGCAGCAACATAAGATGACCTAGGCAAGCCAAGTTGCTAGCCCCGCTAGCTACCGAGCTTCCGCCGACTCCTTGAGAAGCCCAATCATCTAGAGTCCTGCCGGTCGCCAACCCGGGGCCCGCACCCGCCAATCGATCCACGGCGGCTTTGAGGCGTCTGCAGCCGGGAGCCCGCTCCCCACCGCGGACGGTCCCAACCGAGAGGGCGGCAGCGATGCCGACAGCACAGGCTCTATCATGCTCTGCAGGCGGGTGATGATGGCCGCGAATGAGGGCCTCGCAGCGGGGTCCGCGGCCAGGCATTCTGCCGCCAGGCCCGCGATGCCGGAGGGAGCCTGATCAGGCCACACCAGCAGCGAGGGCGGCAGCGCTGCTGCTTCACTGGCTGACGACGCGCTGTCCTCGCCCAAGCCGCCTCGGGGCACCGACTGTCCCGTCTGCGGCCGTGGGCAGGGCGGGGATCAGCACTGGGAAGCGAGCACAATGATTGACAGCATATGAGCAGCATTTTAGTCACAAACCCACCGCAAAACTGATCACGTTGATGGCCGACGGTCAAAGATGACTGCGCAACACGGCTTGTGTCGGACGCTTGGCAGGTGGGTGGCATGTGTGCGAGCACGAAATGTGACCGGCACACCTGCGTCGTCATCGCGGAATACTCTGAAGGGCAGCACGCCGCGGTGTACTGCTGTTGTCGCGACCACGCCGTCAGCCCGGCTCCCAGCTCAGGGTCCCGCAGCAGTGCCGGAAGCGACAGACCTGTAACGATCTCGTACATCAGTACGGCAAAGGCGTAAACGTCCGTGCCCTTGCCTCTGGCGCCATACAAGACGAGCTCTGGTGCGCTGTACAGACACGATCGCCTGCGGGTTGGGTTTTACGCGTTGAGGGTTTCAAGGTGCAGCTTCTCAGGAGGGCTGAGCAAACATGCGGCACCACCCAACAACACAGACCCGCCGACCCGTACGCCTTGCAAGCCCGCCGGATCCCCCACATGAATACCGAGTATGCGGTCAGGATCACCGTACCTTCAATTGTGCTGCAAACGTGTACCATTGCGGTATGTACAGATGGACGGACCTACCCAGCGCAGTTCAATAACCTGCCGTCTCTTTCTGCCATGGCGCCGTGTAAAGGTTGGCCCACGTTTCCATTGTTTTCTCCAACTCGACCTCTCCCCACATCGCCCGCTCTCACTTCCCCCCAACCTTCCCACCCGTTCTTCGTTACACCCCGGGCAACCCGCGATACCCACAACCCCTCACCTGGCGTCCCCACTGAGGTGGGTTGCACTGCCCTCCAGACGTCCGCTCAGACCGAAATCCGCCACCTTGGCCACGTATCCATAACCGTACCGGCAGCCGCTGTGTGCCAGCCATCCACCCCTGGCGGCGGCCCTCGTCGGATTCCCAGCAGCGGGACCGCGGATCTTCTGGGCCAGCGAACCACTGTCGCGCCTGCAATCCTCCACTTCCAGACCAACGTCCAGCTGCGGCGGGCTGGTGTCGCTGTTAGACCATCCGCCACCGGCCAAGTCATTCCCCAAGCCGGGCACCGAAGCACCCTCAGGAGCTGCAACAGCTGCAGCTCTGTCGTCCCCGCCACCGTCGTCAGCCGTGCCTACACCCGGCCGGTGCCCAGTGCCCGACAACCCGACCTCCGGCGCATTGCCAGGTGGGCCATTTTCCCCTATCCCTATACTTGCCCGCGCCCGGTGAACAGGGTGCAGTTTGGTTGGAGGGGGTGGCTGTGGCGCCGAGCTGGGAGGACGCGTCGGCGGTTGTTCCGGCTTGGGGCAGCTCTGCAGCAGTACATTGGCTGAGGAGAGATCGCCGTGCAGCACCCCCCTGGAGTGCAGGTACTCCATGCCGCGGGCCACCTGCAGAGCCACCGCCAGGGACACGGCCAGGGAGGGCGGTGGTGCGCCCGAGAGAGCGGCTGTGACTGCGGCGGCTGGTTGGATGCGGGGGCCGCACCGCGGTGGTAGCTCCCCGGGGGTATGCTGGGAGGCCCGCAGGACCCCACCGTCATTTCTGATTCGGCATTGAGGATGGCGGTTGTCGGATGCTGTCGCCTCCAGTCGCTGATCCTGACGCTGCACGAGAACGGTCCGCCATGATAACGCGCCATCGGTGGTGCGGTCCAACTCTACCGCAGCCAGGTGGCACCGCGCCAGCAGCCCGGAGTCCAGGCACTGGCGCAGGCTGCCCGCATCACACAGCTCCTGAATCAGGGTCAGCCGCCACACCTCCGGCTCTGAGCTGACGGAGAACGGCGGCACGGCATTAGCGTCGGCGCCAATAGAGATTTCGTCCGGGCTTGAGCTCCCTTCGCGCGGCAACGGTGATTTCGGTTCCGCCTGCGGCCGACCAGCCGCAGGTGGGGATACACACGAATGTGGCTGCGGAGACAGCTGTCGCTGGCTCGGAGCACGAGGCGACACAAAGGGGTTACACTGGTGGGGCGGTGCAGTGGCGGGTCCAGGCGGCTCAGCCGGGGGTCGAGATCTCTCCAGGCAGCGCAGCTGGTGGGCGTAGGTAGCGACGACGTTGGGGTGGCTGAGGGAGGAGGCGATGGCCGCCTCTTGGAGGGGTCCACCGACAGCGGGGTACGGAGCGGCTGCACCCTGCCAGTGTGTGGGCCACGTGTGCAGGGACGTACAAGCAGTGCGGGGGAAGGCATACAGAAAACTGTGATGCGGGGAAAAGGCGAAACCCTTAGAAGAACAACGCGTGGCTCAGGGTCGGAAAGCACGTTGCTGTAAATCCTAGGTCGTACCACGGAGTTCCGCTAGGCAACGTCCCAACATGGCCCAAACAAACGCTGCCCAGCGCTCCAGTCAACCGCTGTTACCCAGAGGCTTCAATCACAGTTGCCCCTTGCCCCAACCAAACACAGTATCTCCAGCCGCCCCTCACTCACCTGTTGGAACAGGACGCTCTTAACCGCCACCTCCAGCCCGCGCCACAGCCCGCGGTACACAACCCCCTGTGCCCCGCGGCCCAGCTGCCCCAGCAAAACCAACACCTGGGGTCCCCGGCCGGCGTCGCTGTCGTCACTTCCATCACAGCCGCCTCCCGAAGTAAGCCCCACGCCAGGTTCGTACCCCATGTTGGCGGCTGCTGCATCTGCGGCCGCTGCCCGGGCTGCGAAGATCTGTTTCTTGGTGCAACTTCCCGGAGAGCCCTCCCTGCTGCTTTCCGTTCCTGCCGGATGCACAGCCACCTCGTACTCCATCGTCAACACGCCGCATCCCTTCGAACCGCCCAGCCGCCACTCTGGGCCACAATGTGCCACATCGTCCTTATGGAAGCTGATGTCGCGAAGGAACATGGACACCGCCTCCGTCGCCAGCTGTTGGCCCAGACCGCCCCGGTCATCCGATGGGGCAGTCGCGTCCCTGCCTCGAGCGTCCTCGGCACAGCTGTACATGAGCTCCGACTGTTTTGTCGTACGGTGGTGCTGCTGTAATCGTCGCTGCCGCCTGTGCCACAGCACCGATGCGGCCACAGCCGAAAGCGCCAGTAGTATGAAGGCGCAGCTAAGGCCGGCGGCCAGCGCAGGCACATTCAGGTGCAGCGGCGGTGCGGTAGAATTGTAAGCTTGCGTGGCTGGCGTGGGTGTCGAAGCTGAATC
This sequence comes from Eudorina sp. 2006-703-Eu-15, assembly GCA_003117195.1. Classification (NCBI taxonomy): domain Eukaryota; kingdom Viridiplantae; phylum Chlorophyta; class Chlorophyceae; order Chlamydomonadales; family Volvocaceae; genus Eudorina; species Eudorina sp. 2006-703-Eu-15. The sequence continues at coordinate 898,837 of BDSI01000020.1, forward strand.
TGACGATGGTGTGTCGGTTGTCATATCCCAAGACGACGAAGGCCGCGGTGATGGGCGTAACAGCGGCAGGACAGGAGGTTTCGCAAGGACGGAGGGGCCGTTGGGGGGCGATGGCGTTGCAGCGTCGTCGTTGTCGTCGGCGTCGGTAGGGTCAGGTTCAGGCCGCCGAGCAAGCCGCAGCGGGATGTCCATTGGCTTACGGGACCAGAGCCGCGGGTCGCTCGTTATCTCGGAGGCAGGCCACGGCAGCGGCTCCGCTGCAAGGGTGACATTGCGACCCCGCAGACCGCACCAGGAGAAAACGGAGAACGTCAGGGAGGCGGCGGGAAGGGAGGTCCTGTTGCTTCCTCCAGGCCCGTCCATCTCCTGCCACCACGGGCTGCTGACGGTGCTGTTCGCCGCCACCAGGCCCACTGCCATCTGCCGCCGCCGAACCGCCTCCATAGCCAGCAGTCGCGCCGTGAGCCGTTCCAGGGAAGGCGCTGTGATAGCGGTCCAGTCCGAACCCGACATCAGCTGGTTGGTCCGCGGCAGCTCGCGGAGGGTCTGCAGCAGCTCTGATGACCCGTCGCTCTGTGCTCCAGTCGTCGTTGTCACAAACTCGAAACCCCCGAAGGCTGATGAGGAGGGTGCATCCTGAATATTGTCAGAATCAACGTTACCAGCACCACTACTATAAGCAAGTAAATGCTCCGCCCACACCCACGCCATCAGCGCCAGCTCCACAGGCGGCACCAGCAGCACCACGGAGTCCAAGAATACTCGGTACGGTGACGCCGCCGAGGCCTCCAAAGCCCCGCGATCAAAGTCCATCGGCCAAAGGCATGACGTGAAGTTAGCTAACGCTGGGCTCAGTCCGCCCGTGGGGTCATTTCCAGCTGCCACAAAGGAATTGACATCACCTGGTGCCTGCGTGAATTGCCACTCGCCACCAGCATCGTCCCAACCGCCATCGCCGTACACCGTTGCCCCGCCCCCACTGCTCCACGCAGACGAGGTCGGGTGCAGCCCTGCGGCCGGCAGACCTGACAGCACCAACTGCCGTACCGTCAGCGTCCCATTGGCGGAACGTACATTAAACGCTGCTGGGGCGTACGACATATGCAGACTTCCAGGTTTCTGGAGATCGCCGAGCAGCACCTGCTTGCGCGAGATCTGCGCCTGAGATAGCTGAAAATATAAATCTATCCAAGTGCTTTCAGGCGTTGTGGGCGGGTATACTTGTAGCCGTGTTTCGGACGGCACGATCAGGTGCCACCGCGCTGTGATGTCGGTATTATTCGTGAGCGGGGACGTATCTAAGGGACGCAGTGTGGAGCTGCGAGTATACACCGTCTGCATCGATACCATGCCTGTGTAACCTTCAGGCCTCAGCTGGCAGAGCGGCTCCTCAGCCCCCTTCCGGCTGTACAGCCCCTGGGCGGCGACCCCTAACCCCTCTGGCGCAGATGGCTGAAGTGATGGCGCCAGCGCTGGCACTGGCGCTGCTGCCGCCGCCGCTGTGACGTACTCTGGCGCCGCCGCTGCCTGGTACGGTGGTGCGCTGGTTTTGCCAGATGGCAGCGCTGGTGACGACGATGGGGACGACGCGGCTAACAGCAGCAGCCCCTGAAACCACATAAGTTCTTCGAATTTGCTGAAAAGGCTGTACACGAACAAGCCCACTCCGGGTGCGGCATCGTCCGGCGATTTGGGCGGTATCACCCACTTCGGTCCGCTGTCGCTGGCTGGGGCCTGCGCGGCGGAGACCAACGCGAGCGGCACAGATTGCGGGAGCAAGCAGCTGTGTCAGCCGCTCCAACATACATGCCACGTGCATACCGCCTTCCTTACACAACACAATTCGACCTCGGTCCCGTAGACCCGACCCCTCTCCCCGGACGCCCCCATATCGATCCCAGGAGGCCACCTCATTTCTTACTTTTGAATAACCACCACCCGGAGACGGAAGCTGCATGTATTGGCTGTCCCACGCACAGGCGTAGTCCGCAAGTCCCTCCGGCATGGCTTTCGTCATGTCCAGGTGCCACAAGGCTAGCTCACTTAGCCGCAGCTGGACGGCAACCCCTCGCGCGACCAAGCGAATGACAATCGGTGTGGTGTTAACACGACGCCGCAAACCACCAAATGTCCATAATAGCAAGGTGAGGAAAGCATCCTGGTTCTTACTGGCTGAACCAAGGGGCAGATTCACCAGGGTGAGATTGTGCAGCTCAACCTTGGTGCCGAATTTGGGCACAGGAAACAGTGAAGTCGTGTCGCTTAGGTCCAGAGCTATGGGGGGCTGCGTGCCGTCCGGGGCTGCAGCGATGGATCCGCCGGAGATGACAAGTAACCGGGTGCTGATGATGATAGATGAAGGAGGCTGCTGCTGCTGCATTTGTTGCTGCTGATCTGGCGTCGGCAGGATATCCCTCAGCGCAAAGCTCCGGCTGAGTAGAACCTTGATCGGAATGGCGAAGGCGTCCAAAAGGCCGGGGACCGGAACTGGGTTGGCGGCTGCCTCCAGCAGCGACCGCAGCTCAGGACCGCTGCCCACAGTTGCAGCAAAGCACGGGTGGGGAACCGGAGTTCCACTGCAACGAAGGGTCACGTTGTACGCCCGCACCGCGCCGCTTGTGTACGCATGTACGACGAGGGTACTGGGAGTTACCGTAAAGTTGGGTGAAGGTGAGGCATCGCAGGCGAAAGCCTGGTGTAAAGCCAGCGAGCTGCAGTCGGCTGTGCTGATGGTGATGTTTTGGAGGAACAGTCGTGTCGGCGCTGGCTCAGGCGACGGTGGTGACTGTGGCTGCTGTGCTGGAAAGTTGAAAGCACGGATGCTGAGGAAAGATGCCGCCGTCAATGGCCATGTAGCATCCAGAGCAACATCGACTAGCTGAAGGTTGCTGACGGACACCGCAACACTCGGGCTGACAGTAAAGATGCCAGCTTCTCGGCTCATGTTTACCGTTGGCCATCCCAATCCCGCAATAAATATGGATTGAGAGAGTACAGCGGGCTGATTGTCGCTGCCTAGCCCCAAGGTAATGTCAGCAGTAACCGAACACAGCCAAGTGCCGCGGTCCAGACCTGCCGCACATGTGGCCAACCACGTGTAAGCGTTGTCGCAATAAGCAGCTTGAAATAGCAGAGGCCAAGCGGACACAAGATGGACGAGCCAGAGTGCACGGCGGGTCAACTGCATATTCGTCCACGTAGTTGGTCAGCATTTTCACATTGTCCGTCTAGGGTTTGAATATCAATGTATCTCAGTTTGGCCAGAGGCACCGTCTTTCGTCGACAGAACAAACAATTGCGATGATGTGCGGCGTTCCGTGGTCACGAGGCGGTTAGAAAATTACGCCGGTAACATACGCTATCATTGAGTCGGCGTATGTAGTTTAAACTGGAAGGATGCCGCCCCGAAACCATTTTGTCTGCTGGTTAGCGGGTAACAATGCAATGCAAAAGCGCACAACTTGACAGTAGCATTTGCATACCAAGTAATAAAATGCGCAGACGCAATTTGCTGGGCTTCTGGCTGGCCTGCCTGCTATCCCCGTCTTCCGGTCGCGTCTTTGGCCACTGACATTGGTCCATTGTCGGAGGGCAAAGCAAACATTTTAGAAACCCACAACTGACCTATGCGCAGTATGGTTCAGGAGCACCTGCACCATTTTCGCGTCCTTCAGTCAACCATCCGCGCGACCGCGCCTAACGGACCGTTATCAATGCTTTGTGCTGGAGTACTGGGCAGAGGACGTGTTCAAATCGGACTTTCGGATGGACCGTCTTTGCGACGCGCGGAGGGCCTCCGCGCGGAGGCCCAAGTGCGCGCGCGTCCGTACCTATGGGCGCTGGTGGACGTGCTCCGAGCAGCTGATCGCCATTTCCGTCTTCCGCCTCGCACAGGGCACCAAAATTAAGGATGCATGTGAACACATTCGGTGTTGCCCGTGAACTGCGTGCAAGGTTAGAAGCCATTTTGCGTGTGCGGTCATATCCATCTTCCAGGACCTTTTTAGGTAACCCCCCTGAGCAGCAGGCTGCGGATCGCACCTATCATATACCTAGCTGCTAGCGCAAGTGTGGGTTGCTTAGCGGCGGAATGCCACCGATGCACCAGATCACCTCTTGATGCGCATTTCCTATCTAATTTCACGCCACCTTGTACGAGCTTGGCTGCCGGTGATAATACCGCTTCCATCCGTGCTTTCCTGTGCCATCTCATCGCCTTTTGTCATGCATCCATCTCTGTTCCGTGTGGAAGCGAGCACCATCACACCGATCCGTGCACGGTATGTGTAATTCGGGCATCCAGCACTGGGTGCCGTTTCTCCAAGCAGGGCTGTGGACGCATGCCGGCCCTGCACCTCATTTGGAGCGCGGCGTGCCGTCCCAGGATGGGGCAGCAGAAGGACCAAGGAGGGGTTGGATGGTCGGAACGGGCTCTTACCCCAACCTTACCGGCGGGCGTTGGCACTTGCATGCATGGACGGGCCCCTTATTACTCGCCCTCAGCAGGTGGATCCAGTGGATCGGATGGATAGAAGGGGTGGATGGGCGAAACGGACGCCCGGGCTTGATCCTGGCCGCACCAGCGGCGAACGCGGCGCTGCAGGCTTCGTTGCGGTCGCCCCACCTCACCCGAGAAGGTGGAGACGCTCATGTAGGACGACTCGTCGGCGAAGATGTGTTTAGAATTGCAACCCGCCCGCCCGCCCGATCCCAGGTGGCAATATACTTACCATAGAACCTGCGAGGAACAAGTAGGGGTCGGCTTCCTCGAAGCAGGAAAAGGGCGGGGCCCCCTATAATCCGTACAGGCCGCTTGCTTTAGAAAGAAAACTCTATTACCGCGCAACAGTGTGAGAGAGTGAAAGGTTGCCATTGGGGGTGTCGTTGATGTTGAAGGGGGATCGGCGTGCATAGATTCACCAAGCCCAAATACGTCGGCAGCCCCGAAACCATCCTGCAGTACGCGCCGCCGGCGACGGCGGTCATCGTATCGGCACTATGGTAACGATAGTGCCATAGTGCACTACCACATCCGTCTGTCAAGCAGATGATCACAAAGCAAGCTTGAAGCATCCTTGTTTTGCCGTGAAACTGTAGTTGTTTGGTCCGTCGGCAGGCATGCAACCCTTCAGTTGCACGCCCGCAGCAGACGTGAACCTCTAAAGTTTGCTATCAATAGTTACATAGCAAATGTAAGACAAAAACAGGGTGCGAAAAAGCCGCGGTGAGACCCGGACTTTGGGCCATCGGAACTGGAGAACTGGTTGGCACTCGGTACGCTATCCCTTTGCATCTTGAAACTTTGGTTCAATACATATTGTTGATTTGTATTCATCTGGCAAGACAGAAAGGCAAATCTTGATGTTGGTGGTATCTTGATGTTCAAACATCAGAACACTATCGAAGTTCAATTTAGCACGCGCCGCCCATTCCTAATCCAAGTATTCATCACGCGGCACCTGTTGCAACAAACATGAGCGCGAGAGGCGTTGGGTGGATGTTGACTCGGGTCCATGGAGACCGCGGAGCTTTACTTTGACCGTTTGTGCGCAAAGAATTTTTTTCAGCCAAACCAAGAATACCTTGCAATAGAGGACAATTATTATGACAAACATTGCGAATTAGTTTAGCGGATAATGAACGTTTTGCCGTTACCGGACACACACACACACGGACATGGGCAATCCTAGGGGGCGGGGCCCCCCGAACGCGCTTCGCGCTGGGGCCCCGCCCAAAAACTTACCATATGCAGGCGCGCGGACAAGGCGGCCGCGCCACCACCGCAAGGCAAATCATACCGCAAATACTAAATACGGAGACGCACGACGCACGCAAACGGATTGGTTACCGACCTGTAAAATGTATGACGAATATATGGTGACGGTCCCCACGGAAGCAGCGTCGGTCGTCCATCATGCGGGAACGCGGAAGGAAGCAAGTTGTGAGGCAAAGCGGAAGGGAGCAAGACAAAATACAGTAACTAGACAAGGTGAAAGCAAACAGGATGAAAGCAAACAGGTTACTATGGTGGTGGCGCGGCTACGGGTGAGCGCGTACGAACGCGGCATGGGTGCAGTACGGCAGTGTACGGAAGGGACGCCAGTGTACCAGCGGCCGGTGGGGTAATGACATATGTGTGGATAATACGGGTGCAATCCGGGTAGCGGGCCAGAGGAAAAGTTGGCTCCCCACCGATCCCGGTCACGGACGGGATGCCCGTACGCATGCGGGGCACCGGTCCAAGCGCTGTGGGTGGGGTTGGAAAGGCTGGCAGAGCGTGAGAGGTGGGGGAGGCGATGGAGTGCGTTGCGGGGGCGGGGGCGGGGGCGGCGGGGATGGGGGCGGGGGCTGGAGCGGGGACGGCGGGGTTGGGGGCGGGGACGGCGGGGGACGGTGGAGCGGGAGGGATGGCGGGGGCAGGGGCGGGTGGTGAGGGTGGATACGGGTGTGGAGGGGGAGGTGGCGGCTGGACGAGCTGGGCGGTGCTGGCGGAAGCGGTGGGGTTGTGGGCGGCGGGGGATGTGGAGAGAGGTGGAGGAGGGGGCGGTGGGGGAGGGGGCGGCGGATCAATGTCGGCGGGGACGGGGGGTGGAGGCGGGGGTGGCGGGGTGGCAGGGGAAGGGGTGGGAGGCGGGAGCGGGATGGCGAAGACGTCGTGGAGATGTAGGTCGCGCAGCTTTTGTCGGTGACGGTGACAATAAAGTCCTTCGTGGCGGCACGGAACGCGGCGAGATCTTCACGGGAAAGGATGGGCCAGTGGAAGCGGTGGGATTGGGCATGGCCGGCGACGGCGCGTTCGACGGCGTCGATCAGTTTGTGGGTCCACCCAGCATATGTGTCGGTGGATGTGCCAGTGCTCCGGGCGAGATGACTGACGTAGGTAGACGCGTGGGCGCGGAGTTCCGTGAGAACGTTCGCCAGAGGAGGGGGTGATTGGTGGGCACGGTAGCAGGCGCCTTTGTTCCAGAAGGGGACGAGGGTGGGCGGCAGGATAGGGACGGGGCAAGTGGACATAACATGCGGTATACGCGTATACCGTCCGGGCACAGCATTGGGAAGCGGTGGCAGGCGCAGGGGCGATCCGGCTGGACGAGATCGGCGTAGTCGGCGTGGGTAAGCTCGCGGGCGAAGGAGGCGTATGTGCAGAAGAGGAGGTGGAGGGGGGTGCCGGCAGTCCAGTAAAGGTGAGGGCGGGGGTTACCGAGGGGGAGTTCCGGAGGATATCGGAGATGGCGGAGATGGGGAGGAACTGGCGCAGCGCATTGGGGAGCCAAAGTTTGCTGCTGAGGTCCGGCGGCCCAGCTCGTTGGGAGCGGGCATCGAGGGCGGTGGCGAGGGGGACGGTGAGAGCGGAAAGAAATTCAGGGAGAACACCAAGGACGTCGGCGGGGAAGTGGGTGGCAAAGGCGTAAAGAAGGTGGAGGGTACGGATGTTGAAGGCTTGAAAGTGGGAGGTGGGGAGAGACCCATGTTGCTGCTAGACGTCTTGCAGGTGGAGGAGGTGACGGCGAATGTCACGGCTAGCATACCACCGCTTCCGGTGTTCACGGCCGGCGGGGGCGGAGGGGCTGGCATCGAAGGGGCAGCTGTCAATGTCGGCGGCCATAGAACGAGCTTCGAAGGCGACGAAGGCCGGGCTGCTGTGCGGAACGTAGGGTGTGTACTGTGTAGGCGCTGTACCCAAGCCATTTCGTACTGCGCTGCGATACGACGAAACCGGCGACCGGGGCGGGCTGGGACGTATTGAAGGGGCATGACAAACAGATGCGGCCCCAGACGTGGTGGTAGAGAGTGGGAGCGTGGGTACGTTTGTGGGCGAGCGCGGCGGTGGTGCGGAGGTGCTGACGGAGACGTTCAAAGGCGGAGGTGCGGGTCTGGCCAATATAAATCTCCAAGCGGTGCTGTGGGCGGAGGCGTTGCCGTGGGTCGGGCAGGTAAAAGACGGCGTAAATGACGCGTGACGGGTTGCGATCCGCGGTGAGGCGGTCGTCTGCGTCGGTGCCCATGTACCGCCGGCGCAGAGCGAGGAGGTCCCGTAGAGCAGGAGGCCGATCACGAGCATGAGGGTGGAGAAGACGCGCCACGCGGCGTTTAATGGCGGCGAGGCCGGCGTGACTGGCGGCGTGGTTGAGCTCGCATGCGCGCCGCGCAATCGCGGAGGCATGGTGGGGATTATCGGTGGTCAGTGGCCGGCGAATAGGAGGCATAAAGAAGAGGTGATGGGATTGGAAATAGAACAAGGCTGTAGGTTGAACGGCCGATATAACGCGTCGGAAAGTGCGAATGGATAAAGTAGGAAAGTAGTACACGCAGACCCCAATCGCTTCCTCCCGAAGGCCCGGAGGCCCTTGGGAATCCACTACACAAATGCATGCTTACCTTCCTATGGGGATGAACCATAGGAAGTTGGCTCCGTGCCGGCCCGAGGGCGGGGCACCCGCCTATGAGTGTGTTTAGAATTGCAACCCGCCCGCCCGCCCGATCCCAGGTGGCAATATACTTACCATAGAACCTGCGAGGAAAAACTTACCATATGCAGGCGCGCGGACAAGGCGGCCGCGCCACCACCACAAGGTAAATCATACCGCAAATACTAAATACGGAGACGCACGACGCACGCAAACGGATTGGTTACCGACCTGTAAAATGTATGACGAATATATGGTGACGGTCCCCACGGAAGCAGCGTCGATGTGTATCAGTTCCTCAGATATATCTATTATTAGGATGTTACAGCGGACCCCGCGGGTCATCGGTGACAGATATATCTGTTGGGGTTCGGTGACACAGATCCTAGGCTCCCGGACCCCCACATCGCCCCCTCCTCCGCAATGCTAGGTACCCTGGGTTTCGGTGCCGTAATTTGGGTAGACGTGCCATGGCTTTCTGTCGCACATGCAACATGATCCTCGACCAGCTGCTGATGGCAGCCTCAGCAGCGGTTAGTCCGGCTACCCGGCGATGCACCCCATCCATGGCACTTCAAACCTAAAACCTAATGAAAAGTTGATCGAACCGGCATCAGGGACCGTTGCAGCATGGGTCGGCGACTCGCACATACAGCTCGCAGCCCACCACCACATTGAGATCACATTGCCGTCGTGGAGGACGTCGTGTGTGCTGACCGGCTCCTTGGTCGGCAGCTGCCCACTGTTCGTTCGCGCCCAGGACCTGGAACCTCGGGACTTTTGCACAGCTAGCTTCCTACCAACCCCAAGGGCCAACCGCGGCCGGCCAACCACGTCACTGCGTTCTTCAGTATGCAGGGCAAACCCCAGCCTCCGCGTGGGGGGCCAGGGGCTGTGGCGTTCGTACGTTGAGCTTGTACGCCGTTGCCCCATCCACCAGCGCTGACCAAGTGTATGTGGTGGTGGTACGACGACAGGTGACCTCACCCCAACTCCCCAACATTCCATCTCTACGTCCGTGAATGCGACCGCAAAGATGTTACCTGACGACATGCTGCATGCAGCCCAAGATACGAGGTGATCAATAAGACAGATGCGGATGGGGGCCTGGCTAGCTTGAGAGGTGCGCAGAGGTGTGTCAGGCTGCCAGCCCATTACCAGCCGCCCACAGACTGCCTGCAAGAAATTGTTCAGAGACCGGCCACACCACAGCCAGATCGTAATGAATCCATCAAAACTCCTGAGCCAGATTGTTATAAATCCATCGAAACGCGAGGTCAACATACACCAGCCAATTAAATAAGCAGCGCACGAAACAAACCAAGGCAAATAGGCGATTACCGCGTCTGCAAGGTGTTCATCAATTGCGCGAGCAAATGTGCGTGTGTGAGTGGCATGTCCAGACAGACGTCGTGGGTTCCGCCCCATGGGTCGGTGCATGGTTCCTCCCCTCTGTCCACGTCTTCGTGTGAATTGGGTCGTTAAGCGCGCGTTGTGTGCAGAACCCGGCTGTTTATATGCGTGTGTGTGTCTGTGTGTCCGTGTCTGAGGCCTTCAGAGACCGGTCACGGCCACGTCCAAGCAAGTAAACCAAAACGGAGCACGCACACACGCATTCGCATTGACATATGTACACGGTACCAGCCGCCGGCAATAACCGGCAGTCCTAGGGAAGGCAGAAGGACGAATGTCAAAGTCGATTACGTTCGTACGTACGTACGTACTTACCGAGCAACAACAACGCACATCTGAAGTACGTACGTCGTGTATATTCAATTGCACCACGCCAGATATATGTGTGGAGAGGTACAACAGAAATAGTTATCATATGTGTGGAGAGGTACAACAGACATATGTATCACAAAACAAAATATAAAAATGGATTGAAACGCTCAGCCACAAGAGTCCTTCCGGGTCCATGTTCCACGCTGGTATTTAGCACTCCCGCTTTTTCTACACATCCCCAACGGCTCGTCTTTAACGGAGGCAGCGACACTCCGTCCATAAGATGACCGAGGCAAGCCAGTTGCTAGCCCCGCTAGCTACCGAGCTTCCGCCGACTCCTTGAGAAGCCCAATCATCTTGAGTCCTGTCGGTCGCCTACCCGGGGCCCACACCCGCCAATCGATCCACAGCGGCTTTGAGGCGTCTGCGGCAGCCGGGAGCCCTCTCCCCACCGCGGACGGTCCCAACCGAGGGGGCGGCAGCGATGCCGACAGCACAGGCTCTATCATGCGCTGCAGGCGGGTGATGATGGCCGCGAATGAGGGCCTCGCAGCGGGGTCCGCGGCCAGGCATTCTGCCGCCAGGTCCGCGATGCCGGAGGGAGCCTGATCAGGCCACACCAGCAGCGAGGGCGGCAGCGCTGCTGCTTCACTGGCTGACGACGCGCTGTCCTCGCCCAAGCCGCCTCGGGGCACCGACTGTCCCGTCTGCGGCCGTGGGCAGGGCGGGGATCAGCACTGGATAGTGAGCAGGGGGTACCGATTCTTCGTTCGGGGCCAGATCAGCAGCTGTGAGGGCACCAAGCGCGACCGACACACCTGTGTCGAATACTCCGAAGGGTGGCAGGCCGCGGTGTACTGCTGTTGTTGTAACCACGCCGTCAGCCCGGCTCCCAGCTCCGGGTCCCGCAGCAACGCTGGAAGCGACAGGCCTGTAACGATCTCGTACATCAGAACGGCAAAGGCGTAAACGTCCGTGCCCTTGTTGCTGGCACCGTACCGGACGAGCTCTGGTGCGCTGTACAGACACGATCGCCTGCGGGTTGGGTTTTACGAGTTGAGGGTTTGAAGGTGCAGCTCCTCAGGGAGCTGAGCAAACAGTCGACACCACCCAACGACGCATCTCAGCTGATCCGCAATTTTTGCAAGCCCGCCGGAACCCCCACTTGAATACCGAGTATGCGGTCAGGATCACCGTACCTTCAAATGAGCTGCAGACATGTACCATCATGTACAAACGGAAGGACCTACCCAGCGCAGTTCAATAACCTGCCGTTTCTTCCTGCCGTGGCGCCGCGTAAAGGTTGACCGTAAGTGTTTCCATTGTTTTCCCCAACTCCACCGCACCCAGCCCTCCCCCCAAACCTTCCCACCCCCCGAACCTTCCCACCGTTCTTCGTCACACCCCGGGCAACCCGCGATACCCACAACCCCTCACCTGGCGTCCCCGCTGAGGTGGGTTGCACTGCCCTCCAGACGTCCGCTCAGACCGAAGTCCGCCACCTTGGCCACGTACCCATAACCGTACCGGCAGCCGCTGTGTGACAGCCATCCACCCCTGGCGGCGGCCCTCGTCGGATTCCCAGCAGCGGGACCGCGGATCTTCTGGGCCAGCGAATCACTGTCGCGCCGGCAATTCTCCTCTTCCAGACCATCGACCAGCTGCGGCGGATATACGTCGCTGTCCAAGTCATTCCCCAAGCCGGGTACCGAAGCACCCTCAGGAGTTGCTACAACCGCAGCTCCGTCGCCGCCACCGTCGTCATCAATAATGCCTACACCCGGCTCATGCCCAGTCCCCGACGGCCCGACCTCCGGCGCGTTGCCAGGTTGGCCACCTTCCCCGACCCCTGTACTTACTCCTGCCAAGTGTGCAGGGTGCGATCCGGTTGGAGAGGGTGGCTGTGGCGCCGAGCTGGGAGTAGGCATTGGCGGCTGTTCCGGCTTGGGGCAGCTCTGCAGCAGCACATTGGCTGAGGAGAGATCGCCGTGCAGCACCCCCCTGGAGTGCAGGTACTCCATGCCGCGAGCCACCTGCAGAGCCACCGCCAGGGACACGGCCAGGGAGGGCGGTGGTGCGCCCGAGAGAGCGGCTGTGGCTGCGGCAGCTGGTTGGATACGGGGGCCGCACCGCGGTGGTAGCTCCCCGGGGCTATGCTGGGAGGCCCGCAGGACCCCACTGTCATGGTTTATTCGGCATTGAGGATGGCGATTGTCGGATGCTGTCGCCTCCAGCTGCGGCATGAAAGTGGTCGGCCGCGATGACAGCCTGACAGCCTCAGCTGCAGCTGCGCCATCGGTGTGGTCCAACTCTAGGCTACACCGCGCCAGCAGCCCGGAGTCCAGACACTGACGGAGGCTGCCCGCATCACACAGCTCCTGAATCAGGGTCAGCCGCCACACCTCCGGCTCTGAGCTGACGGAAAACGGCGACTTTCGCTGACTCGGTGATTTCGGTTCCGCCTGCGGCCGACCAGCCGCAGGTGGGGATACACACGAATGTGGCTGCGGAGACAGCTGTCGCTGGCTCGGTGCACGAGGCGACACAAAGGGGTTACACTGGTGGGGCGGTGTGGTGGCGGGTCGGGGCGCCTCAGCCGGGGGTCGAGATTTCTCCAGGCAGCGCAGCTGGTGGGCGTAGGTAGCGACGACGTTGGGGTGGCTGAGGGAGGAGGCGATGGCCGCCTCTTGGAGGGGTCCACCGGCAGCGGGGTACGGAGCGGCTGCACCCTGCCAGTGTGCGGGCCACGTGTGCAGGGACGTACAAGCAGTGCGGGGGGCCAAGGCATACAGAAACGGTTACGGTTGCTGCTGTGATGTGGCGAAAAGTGAATCCCTTCGAGGAACATGGCGTGGCCCAGGGACAGAAACCACGTTGTGAACCTTATATAGGCGCTAAATGGGGAGGAGACCATTCGATGTAGATATATTTCACAGGCGCCCAGACCCACCCTCGCTCAGCTTTATCCCCACTATCCACCCGTTGTGGTGCACGTGTTCAGGCAGCCACCCATGACAGAGGCTGTTCAGGTCCATAGGCCACCCACAGGCGCACAGGGTCGTATCAAGGAGTTCCGCTGCGAAATGTCCCAACAGCGCCCAAGCAAACGCTGCCCAGCGCTCCAGTCAACCGCTGTTGCCCAGCGGCTCCAACCACAGTTGCCCCAGCGCCCCAACCAACCACAGTTGCCCCCGTGCCCCAACCAACTACACACAGTTTCTCCAGCCGTCCCTCACGCACCTGTTGGAACAGAACGCTCTTGACCGCCACCTCCAGCCCACGCCACACCCCTCGGTACACAACCCCCTGCGCCCCGCGGCCCAGCTGCCCCAGCAGGACCAACACCTGGGGTCCCCCGCCGGCGTCGCGGTCGTCATTTCCGTCGAAGGCGCCTCCCGAAGTCAGCCCCACGAAAGCGCCAGGTTCGTAACCCGTGTCGGCGGCTGCTGCAGCTGCGGCCGCTGCCCGGGCTGTGAAGATCTGCTTCTTGGTGCAACCTTCCGGAGAGCCCTCCCTGCTGCTTTCTGTCCCTGCCGGCCGCCCCTGCACCTCGTACTCTAGCGGACCACTGCCACCGCCACTGGCGGCGATGGGATTAATGGCTCGACGGGCCCCTGCCCGTGTTGTCAACCCGCCGCATCGCTCCGTGTCTGGGGCCCCGCCCTTCTGCCACTTACAATGCGCCACATCGTCCTTATGGAAGCTGATGTCGCGAAGGAACAGGGACACCGCCTCCGTCGCCAGCAGTTGGCCCAGACCGCCCCGGTCATCCGATGATGCGGTCGCGTCCCTGCCTCGAGCGTCCTTGGCACAGCCGTTCATGTGCTCCGACTGTTTCGTCGTATAGAGGTGCTGCTGGCATCGCCGCCGCCGGTGCCACAGCACCAATGCGGCCACAGCCGAAAGCGCCAGTAGTATGATGGCGCCGCTGAGGCCGGCGGCCAGCACAGGCACATTCAGGTGCAGCGGCGGTGCAGCAGAATTGTAAGCTTGCGTGGCTGGCGTGGGTGTCGACGGAGAATCTGATGATGGTGTGTCGGTTGTCAACTCCCAAGACGATGAAGGCCGCGGCGATGGGCGTGACAGCGGCAGGACAGGAGGTTTTGCCAGGACGGAGGGGCCGTTAGGGGGCGATGGTGTTGCAGCGGCGTCGTTGTCGGCGTCGTTGGCGGGGTCAGGTTCAGGCCGCCGAGCAAGCCGCAGCTGGAGGTCCATAGGCTTGCGGGACCAGAGCCGCGGGTCGCTCGTTATGTCGGAGGCAGGCCCCGGCAGCGGCTCCGCGGCGAGGGTGACATTGCGACCCCGCAGACCGCACCAGGAGAAAACGGAGAACGTCAGGGAGGCGGCGGGAAAGGAGGTCCTGTTGAGTGTTGTGGTGCCGTTGCCTCCGGGCCCGTCCGTCTCCTGCCGCCACCACGGGCTGCTGTCGGTGTTGTTCGCTGCCACCAGGCCCGCTGCCATCTGCCGCTGTCGAACAGCCTCCATGGCCAGCAGTCGCGCCGTGAGCCGCTCCAGGAAAGGCGCTGTGATAGCGGTCCCGTCCGAACCCGACATCAGCTGGTTGGTCCGCGGCAGCTCGCGGAGGGTCTGCATCAGCTCTGATGACCCGTCGGTCTGTGCTCCAGTCGTCGTTGTCACAAACTCAAAACCCCCGAAGGCTGATGAGGAGGGTGCATCCTGAAAATTGTCAGAATCACCGTTACCAGCACCAGCAGCACCACTACTATAAGCAAGTAAGTGCTCCGCCCACACCCACGCCATCAGCGCCAGCTCCCCAGGCGGCACCAGCAGCACCACGGAGTCCAAGAATACTCGGTACGGTGACGCCGCCGAGGCCTCCAAAGCCCCGCGATCAAACTCCATGGGCCACAGGCACGACGTGAAGTTAGCCAACGCCGTGCTCAGTCCGCCCGTGGGATCCTTTCCAGCTGCCACAAAGGCATTCACATTACTTTGTGCCTGCGTGAGTTGCCGCTCGCGACCAGGGTCGTTCCAACCGCCATCACCGTACACCGTTGCCCCGCCCCCCCTGCTCCACGCAGCTGAGGTCGGGTGCAGCCCTGCGGCCGGCAGACCTGACAGCACCAACTGCCGTACCGTCAGCGTCCCATTGGCGGAACGTACATTAAACGCTGCTGGGGCGTACGACATGTGCAGACGTCCAGGAGTTTGGGGATCGCCAAGCAGCACCTGCTTGTGCAAGATCTGCGCCTGAGATAGCTGAAAGAATGAATCTGTCCAATTGCTTTGATAACTTGTGAGCGGGCATATTTGCAGCTGTGTGTCTGACGACAAGATGATGTACAATCTCGATGTGCCGTCGGATGACTTCGGGGGCGGGGTGGGATCCGAGGGACGCAGTGTAGAGCTGGGAATATACACCGACAGCATCGACACCGTGCCTGTGTAACCTTCGGGCCTCAGCTGGCAGAGCGGCTCCGCAGCCCCCTTCTGGCTGTACAGCCCCTGGGCGGCGACCGCTGACCCCTCTGGGGCAGATGGCCTCAGTGATGGTGAATGCGCCAGCGCTGGCACTGCTGCCGCCGCCGCTGTGACGTACTCTGGCGCCCTCGCTGCCTGGTACACTGGTGCGCTCGTTTTCCTGTATGGCAGCGCTGGGGACGACGATGGGGACGACGCGGGTACCAGCAGCAGCCCCTGGAACAGCACAAGGTCTTTCCAAACGCTGGAAAGGCTGTACACGAACAAGCCCACTCCGGATGCGGCCTCGTCCGGCGATCTGGGCGGTACCGCCCACTGCGGTCCGCTGTCGCTGGCTGGGTCCTGTGCGGCGGAGATGAAAGCGAGCGGCACAGATTGCGGGAGCAAGCAGCTGCGTCAGCCGCTCCAATATACATGCCACGTGCATACCGCCTTCCAAACAGCACACAATTCGCTCTCGGTCCCGTGGATCGATCCGACCCCTCTCCAGGGACGTCCCCATATCGATCCCAGGAGGACAGCTCACTTCTCACTTGTGAATAATCATCGCCCGGGGACGGAAGCTTCAGGATTTCGTTGCCCCTCGCACAGGCGTAGTCCGCAAGTCCCTCCGGAACGGCGTTCGTCATGTCCACGTGCCACAGGGCTAGCTCACTAAGCCGCAGCTGTACGGCAACCCCTCGCGCGACCAAGCGAGAGGGACGCGGTCCGCTGTAAATGAAACGCCGCGCACCACCAAACGTCCATAATAGCAAGGTGAGGAAACCAACCCGGTAATTACTGGCTGGACCCAGCGGCGGATTCACCAGGGTGAGATTGTGCAGCTCAATGTTGGTGCCGTATTCGGGCACGGAGAACAGTGAAGTCGTGTCACCCAGGTCCAGAGCTATGGGGGGCTGCCTGCCGTCCGGGGCTGCAGCGATGGATCCGCCGGAGATGACAAGTAACCGGGTGCTGATGATGATAGATGAAGGAGGCTGCTGCTGCTGCATTTGTTGCTGCTGATCCAGCGTCGGCAGGATATCCCTCAGCGCAAAGCTCCGGCTGAGCAGAACCTTGATCGGAATGGCGAAGGCGTCCAGAAGACCGGGGACCGGAACTGGGTTGGCGGCTGCCTCCAGCAACGCCCGCAGCTCAGGACCGCTGCCCACAGTTGCAGCAAAGCACGGGTGGGGAACCGGAGTTCCACTGCAACGAAGGGTCACGTTGAACGCCCGCAATGTGCCGCTTGTGTACGCATGTACGACAAGGGTACTGGGCGTTACAGTTAAGTTGGGTGACGGCGCGGCATCGCAGGCGAAAGCCTGGTGTAAAGACAGTGAGTTGCAGTCAGCTGTGCTGATGGTGATGTTTTGGAGGGAAAGTCGTGTCGGCGCTGGCTCAGGCGAGGTTGGTGACTGTGGCTGCTGCGCTGTAAAGTTAAAAGCGCGGATGCTGAGGAAAGATGTCGTTGTCACTGGCCATGTCTCATCCAGAGCAACGTCGACCAGCTGAAGGTTGCTGACGGACACCGCAACACTCGGGCTAACAGTGAAGATACCAGCCTCTCGGCTCAGATTCACCGTTGGCCATCCCAATCCCGCAATAGTTATGGATTGAGAGAGTACAGCAGGCTGATTATCGCTGCCTAGCCCCAAGGTTATGTCCGCAGTAACCGAACACAGCCAAGTGCCGCGGTCCAGACCTGCCGCACAAGTGTCTAACCACGTGTAAGCGTCGTCGCAATTCACAGCTTGAAATAGTAGCGGCAAAGATGTAAGCAGATAGACGGCCCACAGCGTCAGGTGCATATCATCGCCGTTCGTCCTCGTGGTTGGTCAGCATTTTCACAGTGCCGTTTTGATTTAAAAGTATGAAATCCTAGCTTATTCCAGAGGCGACTTTTTCGTCGACAGCAGTACTTACGATGTATGTGAGCGGTTTTGGCGCCACCGGCACCATTAGGCGGCATTCACATATGAAGCAGGAATCGCGCGTGCCTTAAATGAAAAAGACAAAAATGCCTCCGGCCACTGTTCACATAGAGGACGAAATTACAAATTTTTTGAGTTTCAGTTACCGTTGATTTCATGCTCGGCCGTGGATGAAATGTACCGAGTCCGAAACTTTTGTTGCTGAAATCTGAAGCATGAAACAATAAGTGATCTGACGACTCGTATCAATCCCGTCGTCGTTAATAAGAAGTTGTCTTTACGTATGCGAAGATGGCCACATTGCACATTCATTACCTTATTTCGCAGTAATTATTTGTACCGATTGGAAATGTCGCGAGAGTAAAAGCACTTGTTTAGTGAAACATAGCGGAACTCTTAAGATGGAGCAGGACACAAGAAGATTACGGCCCTGATCCTACCTTCACCATTGACTGCGAAAATGATGGGGCTCGATACACGCAGCACCATCCCAGCCGTGCGGACCTTCGTGAAGCGGAGGAAACTTGCTTGGATGCCGTCCGTAGTAACCTACTACTGTCACAGAACAAGAGACCGCGTCGTCCTTCACCTAAAGCATCAAGCACGTAGGCATTACACTGTTGTGATTCGTGTGCGCAATGAGCTTGCCAGGTCTGTGTCGTCGCTCTGATGTATTTGCTGACTGCACTGTACGCCACTGTGCATCTCTAGCGCTGCCAGCCCATTACCAACCACCCACAGACTGCCCGCAAGTAATCATTACGGCCGGCCGGCCGGCCACACCACAGCCAGATCGTAACGAGTCCATCAAAACTCGAGGGCAACATACACCAAGAAAGTAGCCAAGCAGCGCACGGAAAGAATCAAGGCGAATAGGCAATATCCCGCCGCTGCAAAGTGTGCATCAATGTCTAAATGCGCGCAATGTACGGGTTGGTTCAGGCAGGCTGGATTTGGGTGGAATGCTGCACCTGGACCACTGCTAGCTCGAGTAGCTCGAGCGAGCGTGCGTGTGGGAGTGGCATGTCCTGACATACAGAGTGCACTCCATCCATCCCACGCACGGGTCGGTGTTTGGCTCCTTCCCTCCATCAACGTCGAGGTGTGAGTTGCTTGGGTCGTCATCAAGCGCGCGTTGTGTGCAAACCCCAGTTGTGCATATGCGTGTCTATATATGTGTGTGTCTATATGTATATGTGTGTGTGTGGGGGGTATCTGTGTTACGCCCGGGCTTCAAAGACCCGTCGCGGCCACGTCCAAGCAAGTAAACCAAGAGGACACATGAATCCATATATGTACATGGTACCAACCAGCAGCAATAACCGACGGAATGAAAACCGACAAGCCAACAGAGACCGACCGTAAATTAAGAGAAACGTAAGCAGACAGCCGAGATCCAAAAACGGTTGTTTGAGTGCAGCCAAGGACGTCCCCTCGGAGCAACGTTTGGCTCCAGACATATGTCGTGTATATTCCCTTGCACCATGCCAGCTTTATGTGTGGAGACAGCGAGGTGTGGAAGGACGGTTTCTTGCATGTCAGGCATGTAGTCAGGCGTAAGAAAACTAGTATATATGCACTTTAAGAGAAACGCACATGTAATGAAACCGCTCGGCCGCATATATTTGCCCTAAGAAAGCATGCAAGTCACAACCCTCGCTAGCTACGGAGCTTCCGCCGACCTCTTGAGAAGCCCAATGATCTTGAGTCCTGCCAGTCGCCTACCCGGGGCCCACACTCGCCAATCGATCCACAGCGGCTTTGAGGCGTCCGCGGACGGTCCCAACCGAGAGGGCGGCAGCGATGCCGACAGCACAGGCTCTATCATGCGCTGCAGGCGGGTGATGATGGCCGCGAATGAGGGCCTCGCAGCGGGGTCCGCGGCCAGGCATTCTGCCGCCAGGTCCGCGATGCCGGAGGGAGCCTGATCAGGCCACACCAGCAGCGAGGGCGGCAGCGCTGCTGCTTCACTGGCTGACGACGCGCTGTCCTCGCCCAAGCCGCCTCGGGGCACCGACTGTCCCGTCTGCGGCCGTGGGCAGGGCGGGGATCAGCACTGGATAGTGAGCAGGGGGTACCGATTCTTCGTTCGGGGCCAGATCAGCAGCTGTGAGGGCACCAAGCGCGACCGACACACCTGTGTCGAATACTCCGAAGGGTGGCAGGCCGCGGTGTACTGCTGTTGTTGTAACCACGCCGTCAGCCCGGCTCCCAGCTCCGGGTCCCGCAGCAACGCTGGAAGCGACAGGCCTGTAACGATCTCGTACATCAGAACGGCAAAGGCGTAAACGTCCGTGCCCTTGTTGCTGGCACCGTACCGGACGAGCTCTGGTGCGCTGTACAGACACGATCGCCTGCGGGTTGGGTTTTACGAGTTGAGGGTTTGAAGGTGCAGCTCCTCAGGGAGCTGAGCAAACAGTCGACACCACCCAACGACGCATCTCAGCTGATCCGCAATCTTTGCAAGCCCGCCGGAACCCCCACTTGAATACCGAGTATGCGGTCAGGATCACCGTACCTTCAAATGAGCTGCAGACATGTACCATCATGTACAAACGGAAGGACCTACCCAGCGCAGTTCAATAACCTGCCGTTTCTTCCTGCCATGGCGCTGCGTAAAGGTTGACCGTAAGTGTTTCTATTGTTTTCCCCAACTCCACCGCACCGAGCCCTCCCCCCAAACCTTCCCACCCCCCGAACCTTCCCACCCGTTCTTCGTCACACCCCGGGCAACCCGCGATACCCACAACCCCTCACCTGGCGTCCCTGCTGAGGTGGGTTGCACTGCCCTCCAGACGTCCGCTCAGACCGAAGTCCGCCACCTTGGCCACGTACCCATAACCGTACCGGCAGCCGCTGTGTGACAGCCATCCACCCCTGGCGGCGGCCCTCGTCGGATTCCCAGCAGCGGGACCGCGGATCTTCTGGGCCAGCGAATCACTGTCGCGCCGGCAATTCTCCTCTTCCAGGCCATCGACCAGCTGCGGCGGATATACGTCGCTGTCCAAGTCATTCCCCAAGCCGGGTACCGAAGCACCCTCAGGAGCTGCTACAACCGCAGCTCCGTCGCCGCCACCGTCGTCATCAATAATGCCTACACCCGGCTCATGCCCAGTCCCCGACGGCCCGACCTCCGGCGCGTTGCCAGGTTGGCCACCTTCCCCGACCCCTGTACTTACTCCTGCCAAGTGTGCAGGGTGCGATCCGGTTGGAGAGGGTGGCTGTGGCGCCGAGCTGGGAGAAGGCATTGACGGCTGTTCCGGCTTGGGGCAGCTCTGCAGCAGTACATTGGCTGAGGAGAGATCGCCGTGCAGCACCCCCCTGGAGTGCAGGTACTCCATGCCGCGGGCCACCTGCAGAGCCACCGCAAGGGACACAGCCAGGGAGGGCGGTGGTTCGCCCGAGGGAGCGGCTGTGGCTGCGGCGGCTGGTTGGTTACGGGGGCCGCACCGCGGTGGTAGCTCCCCGGGGGTATGCTGGGAGGCCCGCAGGACCCCACCGTCACTCTTGCTGCGGTATTGACGACGGCGGTTGTCGGATGCTGTCACCTCCAGCCGCGGCATGACAGTGGTCGGCCGCGATGACAGCCTGACAGCCTCAGCTGCAGCTGCGCCATCTGTGTGGTCCGCAGCCAGGTAACACCGCGCCAGAAGCCCGGAGTCCAGACACTGACGGAGGCTGCCCGCATCACACAGCTCCTGAATCAGGGTCAGCCGCCACACCTCCGGCTCTGAGCTCACGGAAAACGGCGACTTTCGCTGACTCAGTGCATGCGGCGCCAACGCCCCCTGGTCAGTAGGCGACACAAAGGGGTTGCACTGGTTGGGCGGTGCAGTGGCGGGTCCAGGCGGCTCAGCCGGGGGTCGAGATCTCTCCAGGCAGCGCAGCTGGTGGGAGTAGGTAGCGACGACGTTGGGGTGGCTGAGGGAGGAGGCGATGGCCGCCTCTTGGAGAGGTCCACCGACAGCGGGGTACGGAGCGGCTGCACCCTGCCAGTGTGTGGGCCACGTGTGCAGGGACGTACAAGCCGGGGGGGGGGCAAGGCATACAGAAACGGTTACGGTTGCTGCTGTGATGTGGCGAAAAGTAAATCCCTTAGAGGAACATGGCGTGGCCCAGGGACAGAAACCACGTTGTGAATCTTATATAGGCGCTAAATGGGGAGGAGACCATTCGATGTAGATATATTTCGCAGGCGCCCAGACCCACCCTCGCTCAGCTTTATCCCCACTATCCACCCGTTGTGGTGCACGTGTTCCTTCAGCCTTCCATGACAGAGGCTGTTCAGGCCCATAAGCCACCCTCAGGGTCGTATACAGGAGTTTCGCTGCGCAATGTCCCAACAGGGCCCAAACATACGCTGCCCAGCGCTGCAGTCAACCGCTGTTGCCCAGCGGCTCCAACCACAGTTGCCCCAGCGCCCCAACCAACCACAGTTGCCCCCGTGCCCCAACCACACACAGTACCTCCAGCCGCCCCTCACGCACCTGTTGGAACAGCACGCTCTTGACCGCCACCTCCAGCCCGCGCCACAACCCGCGGTACACAACCCCCTGTGCCCCGCGGCCCAGCTGCCCCAGCAGGACCAACACCTGGGGTCCCCGGCCGGCGTCGCGGTCGTCATTTCCGTCGAAGGCGCCTCCCGAAGTCAGCCCCACGAAAGCGCCAGGTTCGCAACCCGTGTTGGCGGCTGCTGCAGCTGCGGCTGCTGCCCGGGATGTGAAGATCTGCTTCTTGGTGCAACTTTCCGGAGAGCCCTCCCTGCTGCTTTCTGTCCCTGCCGGCCGCCCCTGCACCTCGTACTCTAGCGGACCACTGCCACCGCCACTGGCGGCGATGGGATTAATGGCTCGACGGGCCCCTGCCCGTGTCGTCAACACGCCGCATCCCTTCGTATCTGGGGCCCCGCCCAGCCGCCACTCTGGGCCACAATGTGCCACATCGTCCTTATGGAAGCTGATGTCGCGAAGGAACATGGACACCGCCTCCGTCGCCAGCTGTTGGCCCCGACCGCCCCGGTCATCCGATGATGCGTCCCTGCCGCCTGTGAGCTCCGACTGTTTCGTCGTACGGAGGTGCGCCTGTAATCGCCGCCGCCTGTGCCACAGCACCGATGCGGCCACAGCCGAAAGCGCCAGTAGTATGCTGAGGCCGGCGGCCAGCGCAGGCACATTCAGGTGCATCGGCGGTGCAGCAGAATTGTAAGCTTGCGTGGCTGGCGTGGGCGTCGACGGAGAAGGTGATGATGGTGAGTCGGTTGTCAACTCCCAATACGATGAAGGCAGCGGTGATGGGCGTGACAGCGGCAGGACAGGAGGTTGTGACAAGACGGAGGGGCCGTTAGGGGGCGATGGTGTTGCAGCGGCGTCGTTGTCGGCGTCGTCGGCGGGGTCAGGTTCAGGCCGCCGAGCAAGCCGCAGCTGGAGGTCCATAGGCTTGCGGGACCAGAGCCGCGGGTCACTCATTGTCACAGAGCCAGGCCACGGCAGCGGCTCCGCGGCGAGGGTGACATTGCGACCCCGCAGACCGCACCAGGAGAACACTGAGAACGTCAGGGAGGCGGCGGGAAGGGAGGTCCTGTTGAGTGTTGTGGTGCCGTTGCCTCCGGGCCCGTCCGTCTCCTGCCGCCACCACGGGCTGCTGTCGGTGCTGTTCGCTGCCACCAGGCCCGCTGCCATCTGCCGCTGTCGAACCGCCTCCATAGCCAGCAGTCGCGCCGTGAGCCGCTCCAGGAAAGGCGCTGTGATAGCGGTCCCGTCCGAACCCGACATCAGCTGGTTGGTCCGAGGCAGCTCGCGGAGGGTCTGCAGCAGCTCTGATGACCCGTCGCTCTGTGCTCCAGTCGTCGTTGTCACAAACTCAAAACCCCCGAAGGCTGATGAGGAGGGTGCATCCTGAACATCACCGTTACCAGCAGCAGCGCCAGCACCATTATTAGCAAGTAAGTGCTCCGTCCAAACCCACGCCATCAGCGCCAGCTCCCCAGGCGGCACCAGCAGCACCACGGAGTCCAAGAATACTCGGTACGGTAACGCCGCCGAGGCCTCCAAAGCCCCGCGATCAAACTCCATGGGCCACAGGCACGACGTGAAGTTAGCTAACGCCGGGCTCAGTCCGCCCGTGGGGTCCGTTCCAGCTGCCACATAGACATCCACATCGTTTGGTGCCTGCCCGACTGTCCGCTGACCACTAGGCTCGTCCCAACCGCCATCGCCGTACACCGTTGCCCCGCCCCCACTGCTCCACGCAGCTGAGGTCGGGTGCAGCCCTGCGACCGGCAGACCTGACAGCACCAACTGCCGTACCGTCAGCGTCCCATTGGCGGACCGTACATTAAACGCTGCTGGGGCGTACGACATGTGCAGACGTCCAGGTTGCTGGGGATTGCCAAGCAGCACCTGCTTGTGCAAGATCTGCGCCTGAGATAGCTGAAAGTACGCATTTGTCAGCTTGCTTTGAGCCTTTGTGAGCGGGTGTACTTGCAGCCGTGTGTCGGACGAAAAGATCATGTACCACCGCGTTGTGCTGTGGGGTGAATCCGGCGGCAGGGTGGGATCAGTGGGACGCAGTGTGGAGCTGGGAATATACACCGACAGCATCGACACCGTGCCTGTGTAACCTTCGGGCCTCAGCTGGCAGAGCGGCTCCGCAGTCCCCTTCCGGCTGTACAGCCCCTGGGCGGCGATCGCTGACCCCTCTGGGGCAGATGGCCTCAGTGATGGTGAATGCGCCAGCGCTGGCACAGGCGCTGCTGCCGCCGCCGCTGTGACGTACTCTGGCGCAGTCGCAGTCTGGTACACTGGTGCGCTCGTTTCCCCATATGGCGGCGCTGGTGTCGACGACGCGGGTAACAGCAGCAGCCCCCGGAACAGCATTAAGCCTCGCCAAATGCTAGAAAGCCTGTACACGAACAAGCCCATTCTACCCACTCCAATTGTGGCGTCACCCTGTGAGGCGGGCGGAATCGTCCACTGCGGTCCGCTGTCGCTGGCTGGGTCCTGCGCGACGGAGATGACAGCGTGCGGCAATTTATTGGGGGAGCAAGCAGCTGCGTCAGCTACTCAGATGTACATACCGCCTTCTGTACAGCACACAGCTGAGCATCCTGCTGGCCTCGGTCCCGTGGATCGATCCCACCCCTCGCCCCGGACGTCCCCATATCGATCCCAGGAGGACAGCTCACTTCTCACCTCACCATAATCATCGCCCGGGGACGGAAGCTTCAGGAGTCCGTTGCCCCTCGCACAGGCGTAGTCCGCAAGTCCCTCTGGAACGGCGTTCGTCATGTCCAGGTGCCACAAGGCTAGCTCGTTTAGCCGGAGCTGTACGGCAACCCCTCGCGCAAACAAGAGCGATGGACGCAGCGGTCCGGTGTACAGAAAACGCCGCACACCACCAAACGTCCACAACAGCAAGGTGAGGAAACCATTCTGGTCACTACTGGCTGGACCAAGCGGCGGATTTACCAGGGTGAGATTGTGCAGCTCAATGTTGGTGCCGTATTCGGGCACGGAGAACAGTGAAGTCGTGTCACCCAGGTCCAGAGCTATGGGGGGCTGCCTGCCGTCCGGGGCTGCAGCGATGGATCCGCCGGAGATGACAAGTAACAGGGTGCGGATAATGATAGATGAAGGCTGCTGCTGCCGTTGCTCTGGCGCCGGCAGGATGTCCCTCAGCGCAAAGCTCCGGCTGAGCAGAACCTTGATCGGAATGGCGAAGGCGTCCAGAAGACCGGGGACCGGAACTGGATTGGCGGCTGCCTCCAGCAACGCCCGCAGCTCAGGACCGCTGCCCACAGTTGCAGCAAAGCACGGGTGGGGAACCGGAGTTCCACTGCAACGTAGGGTCACGTTGAACGCCCGCAATGTGCCGCTTGTGTACGCATGTACGACGAGGGTACTAGGCGTCACCGTAAAATTGGGTGACGGTGAGGCATCACAGGCAAAAGCCTGGTTTAAAGACAGTGAGTTGCAGCCAGCTGTGCTGATGGTGATGTTTTGGAGGGACAGTCGGGGCTGCGCTGGCTCAGGCGAGGTTGGTGACTGCGGCTGCTGTGCTGGAAAGTCGAAAGCACGGACGCTGAGGAAAGATGCCGTCGTCACTGGCCATGTCTCATCCAGAGCAACGTCGACCAGCTGAAGGTTGCTGACGGACACTGCAACACTCGGGCTGACGGTGAAGATACCAGCTCCTCGGCTCAGATTCACTGTTGGCCATCCCAATCCCGCAAAAAATATGGATCGAGACAGTGCAGCGGGCTGATTATCGCTGCCTAGCTCCAATGTGATGTCAGCAGTAACCGAACACAGCCAAGTGACGCCTGCCGCACATGTACCCAACCACGTGTAAGCGTTGTCGCAGTTGACATCTTGAAATAATAGTGCTAAAGATGTTAGTAGATAGATGAGCCACATCGTTCATCGCCGTTCGTCGTCGTGGTTGGTCGGCATTTTCACAGGTCCATTGTAAAAAGTCCGAAATCCTTGCTTATTCCAATGGCGCCCTTTTCGCTAAAGTACCTACGGATTATACTGTGAGCGTTTTTGGCGCCACCGGCGCAATTAAGCATCAAGCACGTCGGCAATTACACCACGATGATCCACTTGCGCAACGAGCCTACCGCCTCTACGTCGTTGCCTGCTAACTGCACCGTACGCCATCGTACGTCTGTATACATTACGCTCTAAGCCGTTGAACTCATTCATTCAGGTCTCAGAGATTACCTGCGACTAAAAACATAACGATGACTCTGTTGTGCCCGCTGGACCGTCGCGTGCCTTGGAAGTTTGCTCCCTCAGTTCCGAGGGTCGTTGTCGATTTTTTGTCGCTCCAGCCATCAGATACAATTACAATCATTAACCTCCAGAGATACGTGGTCTGGCGGAAGTAGGGACGGGATGGTTGGTTGGTTGGTTGGTTGGTTGTTACATGTTGTACAGGCCTTAAGGCTATAAACATGTGTTCCCCCACAACGGTCATCCGTCAAAGGGCGCACAAAAAAAGACCAAAAGAACAAAAGGTAGCAGAATCTTTCATCTCTGCAGCTTTTCCTTCCGCAACTTCTGCACCTGACATAAGAAGTGACCAAGCTTGCACTGGTCAAACAAAAACATGATTCCGAACATATCCGAGTCATCAGGGAGATCCACGTAGCGGTTCGTAAACCGGACATTCAATTAGCACGTGTAGCTCGTCCTCTACCGCTCCACTATTGCAAAGCCGGCACGTCCGTGTACTGCGCGGCGTGCGCCCGGGCCCCCGTGCTAACCGCGATACCTCCAGATCCCAACGGCCAAGCCGAAATCGCATTAGCGCCGTGTGATGCTTCCTCGGCATACCAGACGTCATATGGTCCAGCTTTCGCAGCTGTAGTTGTTTGGTCCGTCGGCAGCCCTTCAGTTGCACGCCCGCAGCAGACGTGAACCTCTAAATTTTGCCATCAATAGTTACATAGCAAATATAAGGCAAAAACAGGGTGCGAAAAAGCCGCGGTGAGACCCGGACTTCGGCCATCGGAACTGGAGAACTTGTTGGTACTCGGTATGCTATCCCTTTGCATTTTGAAACTTTGATTCAATACATATTGTTGAATTGTATTCATCTGGCAAGACAGAAAGGCAAATCTTGATGTTGGTGGCATCAACACTATGGAAGTTTAATTTAGCACGCGCCGCCCATTCCTAATCCAAGTATTCATCACGCGGCACCTGTTGCAATAAAGATGTGCGCGAGAGGCGTCGGGTGATCGTTGACCCTGGTCCATGGAGACCGCGGAGCTTTCCTTTGACCGTTTGTGCGCATACAATTTTTTTCAGTCAAACCAAAGATGCCTTGCAATAGAGGACCATTAATATGACAAACATTTCGAATTAGTTTAGCGGATAATGAACGTTGTGCCGTTACGGACGCACGGCGGACACACGGACATGGGCAATCCTAGGGGGCGGGGCCCCCCGAACGCGCTTCGCGCTGGTGCCCCGCCCAATAACAGCAGCAGCTCATCAGGGATGTTGGTTACAGATGCATCTGTTCCGATACTCTGACGATGAGCCCTTGTATGTTGTAAACTCATGTTTGCTCAATGGCGAACTTCATGTAGTACGAATAAACATGCGATCGAACAGAACCTAGCAGACCCGCTGTGCGCCTCTGCTTGCTTCGGTGTCTGTCTGGGTGGGTTCATGGCCCGATGTGTTTTCGCGGCGTCGACCGTTGAGCTGCGGAGGTGTCTTGCCGCCTTGTCGGTGGGGCCTGCTGGGGCTTGCCCTGGTATAAACCGTTGAGCCCTTTGCGGTCCGCTGTAACGTTCATTCATAAATTCAGGACCTAGCTGCCCATCCGTTGAGAGCTCAGCTAACTAAACTTAACACAGTAAACAAATTATTGGATTTGAGGCGCTTCCGTTGGGTAACGGAAATCCGTGAATCGCTCTCTGCCAGACATTTCACGCATTCCATGCAGCTCATGAGCACATATTCCACGCACCGCGTGAGTAGCACTTCTCCGTTGCCATTTGATGGATTTACAATGGCAAACTAAAACATCAACGCTATCGTCAGTTGAGGTCCTAACTAGTTCCCATGCCGTGCCTTGATGTCACCGTGGGTATCATAACCGCGACTGTAACCCCCAAGATTTTACGAAATGTCAGAAAGCGCAACAGCGTGATTCAACTCTTTTAATTTCACTGTCATGTCACGTGTGAGGTGCCATTTTTAAGCTCCGGAACCAATGGCGCCAGTATCAAACGGAGCGGAAGCAAACGTCAATATTGTTTCAATGGGGCATAGTCGAAGAGGTTTCTTACCTACCATGTTATAGGTCACCCTGGCTGTGTGCATTCGAGTTGCCTGACTCAAAACCGCACTGGACACTACTTTGCCGTTGTTTCAACGCTAAGAATTATCAAAATAATGGATCGCAGTCGAAGACAGCCGGTGCAAAGCAGTGCCACGACGAAAGCCAAGAGCGCTCTTGAACAGCTGCGCGCTGCTAGGGAAGGCTCGGGCAAGCGGGCTTTGGCATTTGAAGTGAAGGAGGAGGCTGCTGTCTATGATGTGGTCGACGAGCAACAATATGCGGAAATAGTGAGGAAGAGGAGAGATGCCGGTGCTTTTGTGGTCGACGACGATGGCACTGGGGGCTATGCCGACATCGGAGAGGACGATTACTGGAATGAACGGTGAGCGCAAGGATAATTGATTACCTTACTTGAGTCCCTCCGTGCACGTCTTTGTGACAGCTGCTACCGTCGGGAAGACCCTCTCTTTGTTGCGACCTTCGCGCGCATGTCGCGCCTTTCGTCAAGCACTAAGCCTCTTCAATAACTCCTCTCGTAGGCCTGACGGCGACGACGGGGAGGAGGAAGATGAGCAGGGCTCGGGTGGCAAGCACGCGAACAAGAAGAGAAAGAAGGGTGGGTGCACGACCTGTAGTCACGTCGTGGCTCACAACCCCGACTCTCCAGAGTTTCTCCGCCAACTCACTATTTTTGGTCCGTTTCTATTCGCACCCCCATCGTGTTCCGTCCTCGCCCTTTCCGTAGCCACTTCTACCAGCCTTCTTGGCCCCGTGGACGCGTCTCCACTCCCCGTGCCGTTCTCAACTTCGCCATTGTACAATTGTCGAGGACGCCGCTTCCGTAAGCCGATTTGACTCCATTCACCCTGCCGTGGTCCCTCCCTGTGCATCGTCCTGGTTGTACAGAGCACGGCGGTGGCAAAGGGGCCGCAAAGCGCAAGGCGGGCGAAGCCGAGGATGGCCCCACTAAGCCTGAGGGCGGCAACATCACCACGCTCTTTCGTAACGCCAGGTGAGACTGGTGGCTGCTCGGCTGGCCGGGACTGATTGTTCGATGTGGCATCAGCTCGGCCCCAGCAATGCGGATACGGTCCCAGCCAAAGCGCAGGAACGAAAGGGCGCCCCTCTGTGAAGGTCCACCGCAGAAACGAGCCCACCTCCGCACGCCCACCTCCACCCTGTCCTGATGCAACTAGCTGTATGCTTTGGGCTCCCATGTTCGCCTCCCCAATCGATATAATCTCACACGTGGCGGACCCTTGAATCTTGAGTCCCAGCGATCGGAGCGGCCTAACCCCTAATGGGCCCAGATACCTGCGCGGGAGCCTTGTACCTCAAGTACTCCACACACCCCACACGCCCCTGAAAGGAGCTCCGCATCACTTACTGAAACGTGCCGCGGCGTGACCCCGGGCTGCACGTCTGCACTCCCCTCCCGCGTTGCCTTCCCTCCACCACTTGCATCCCAGGGCCATCCCTGGACTGCAGCGCTCCGCAGCAGCAGGCAAGACCAATGACGCCACCAGCGATGACGTCCTGGATTCTATCCTCGGGGGGATCATGCCAGAGGCACCGCCCGCGGTGGCAGCGGCGCGGGGCACGCCGGGCGCTGCGCTAGGGTCCGGTTACGGCTCCAGGTCCGTTTGGGGTGTGGGTGAGTGGGAAGGTGGGGGCGGTGTCGGGAGTAACAAGGAGTTATTGAGGTGGATTGCCGGAACACGGCGTTAGCTGGGCGTTGCGGTCACATCATCACCGTCAAGGAGTAACAGCGGGCCGACCTGGCTTACGGTAAATGTGGGTTTCATTGCTCATGCCCTCGGGCAGGCCTTCAGTGGTGAGGCCTCCGCAAATGCCCCTGGGGGCTGCACTGCGGCCGGCCGTCGCGTTCGGTGGAGCCCGCATCGGCGGCCTGGCCGCAGTGGCGGCGCTGACTGCGGGGGCCCCTGCGGCAGCGGCGCAGCCGCTGACGGGGGCCCCGAGGTGTGCGGCGGGCGCTTCTGCTCCCGCCGGCGGTACAGCGGCGGCGCCGCCGGCCACCGTGAAGCAGGAGGAGCCTGCGTACGAGATGCACGAGCAGATGCCGGACGTTGCGGTCCCTGAAGGTGCGGAGGTGGTCGTCGTTGGCACAGCTTAGAGGAACGAGGGGTAAGGTCAGTGAGAATGGCAGATGAGGCCTAAACTCCATTCGAAGTTCCTCATCCCGCGCGTTGATTGCGCCCGCTACCCCTCCCTCCGTCCCTCCTGGTGTCCGGGTTTTACGGGGCCGAGTTCCTTACGCACAGCGATCTCCTGCCCGTGAGCCTCGTAACCCTGACGGTGTGTCCCTGATGACAATGGCGTACTACTCCGCATCTGTCGAACAATTTGGTAAAACCCGCCCGGTGTCCAGAGGACCCAATGGATATCGGTGACGGCGCGGCCACGGGCGGCGCCGCGGCCGACGTGCACGGTCCCGACGGCGCGGCCGCCGCTGGTGCTGTCAAGACGGAAGACGATGAGGGGAAGGTCGGTTTCGAGCCTGCCGTACCGACCACGGGTGGCAAGGCGCGCGCTGGAGGAGCAGGCGGAGGCGGTGGACGCAACTTCCTGGAGGCCCCCGCGACGCCGCTGGACGGGGTGCCAGTGCAGCGCGCGGAGGATGTGTGGGGAGGAATGTACGACGACATCGGGCCCTCGGGAGCGGCAGGTGCGACATGCACAGGGATGTCTTAGGCCTGGTCGGGTTTGGGCTTGGTCAGATAGGCCAGTTGCCTGGCAAATACCAACCACCATCATCACCCGTGCCGTACCGTAAGTATTCCCTACATAGCCCGACGAGGATTGGGGGCTCCATTTGTGTATGCTTGTTCGCCGTTGGCGAGCCGCGGCACCCCGCATCTAATACCCTCGGTCTTCCAATCGCTGTTTTGATTGCCCTGAATCTTATCAGCCCTAACGGCATCGTGAGCCGACAAAATCCACATGGCTGTCTGTGACCTTATCCTGCCCGGCCCATCACCAATGCAGCCGGTGTTGACGGTGAGCCCGTGCCAGCGCCCTCGCCGATGCCAGACAGTGGTGCAGCCGCCACCCCCGGCGGCACCGTCGCCCCTGGAGCCGCCGCTGCGGGCGTCGGATCCCTTCCTGTAG
The DNA here is from genome assembly GCA_003117195.1 of Eudorina sp. 2006-703-Eu-15. Lineage (NCBI taxonomy): Eukaryota > Viridiplantae > Chlorophyta > Chlorophyceae > Chlamydomonadales > Volvocaceae > Eudorina > Eudorina sp. 2006-703-Eu-15. The sequence goes on from BDSI01000020.1 coordinate 930,254, forward strand.
ACGAGGCGGGCGTGATGCCCTTCTACATGCTGGACGCGTACGAGAATCCAGATGCTCGTCAAGGTGGGCACGGATGGCGATGTCAGGGCGGCTTTGCAAGACCAGGATTTCAGGAAGGGCGATTGACAAGGGTTTGTGACAAATTCTACGTTGGGGCTGGATTTGGGCGGCAGCTCAGGGAAGCGCAGATAAAGAGCAGGAGGGCGTCGTAAGAGCTGGCGGGGCCACCACGCGGCGTGACCATCGCGATACCACACCGCCATTTGGAATCGCTGAATCGGATAGGATACAAGCGAAGTAGCTGCTTCTCGTGCATACACGGACCCTCAAATTTACGCGAGCAGCACTGTCTTGCAAATCAACGTTGCCGCACCCCACCCACCCCAAGACCACGAACCTTCTCTCCTCTCTTCCCCATCCCATCCTGATCCCCATCCCGCCAGGCGAGGTGCTTCTGTTCGGCAAGGTCCAGGTGGAGGGGCGCTGGCAGAGCTGTGCGGTGGCGGTAAGGGGGCTGCAGCGCTACCTGCTGGTGGTGCCGCGTCCTGAGGTGTTTGAGGACAGCGGCGGCACCATTGCGGCGCTGGAGGCGGCGGTCAAGGAGGACCCCTCGCGGCGGGTGGAGCTGATCAAGCTGCTCCAGGTGTGTTGAGGGTCGGGAGGGGGCGGACAGGGTGTGGCGAGTTGGGTCAAGGGTTGCGATCCCCGGTGATGTTGACCTAGTGGGCTGCCGGGGGGAGCCGACGGCGCTGTGCTCCGTAAAGGCGACACACCGGGCTTTGCTGCACCGGCTTCCGGCGAGGGGCGGGTGCGGTCATGCCCAGTGGGAAAATCGTGGCAGGGAGTGGCTGTCGCCCATTTGTGCGGAGCGGTTTCCAACTTGTGGCCCCGAAATCCAGCTCGTCAAACCTCCGGTCATGTGCCTGGCCGAGTCCGGTGCTGCCTCTCCGTCTGCGCCTCGTCCCTCTTGGGTGTGCCGTGGCATCCCGTTTGCCCTCTTACCGCCCTCATCCGCTTGCCTTGACAGCCCTCGCTGACCCAGACCCATCCTTACCCCGGGGACACACCATCTCCACAGCGCTTTCAAGCACACACTCATGGGTCGGGAGGGTTTCCTCTCAAAGCACACACTACCGTTGGCCACGACGCCCGCTGAATCGTCCCCACGCGCAAACATGAGGGGGGCCTTGTCCTGGCTGTTTGCCCTACGGACATTGCTGTCCATCTCCGTTCTCCCCAACATTCCACGTGTCGTCGTCGGCCCCGACCTGCCCCTCCACGCCCTCCCAGGAGCGGTGCAGCTCCGTCCGCGAGGAGGTCCGCGGGCTGCTGAGCCGTGCGGGGGTGAGCGCCATGAGGATGGTGCCGGTGAAGCGCAGCTACGCGTTTGAGAACAAGGAGGTGCCGCACGGGGAGCAGTGGGTCATTAAGGTGGGTGATGGTGGGTGCAACGGATCGGGTTGGGTCAACAATTGTTGGGTCGGGTGTTGGATGGAGGATGGAGTGAGCCAGATGGTTGGATGGGTGGGGCTGAGCGGTTGTGTGGCCGCTTATAACTTCAACTTTCTCCCTGCCGCGGTGCTCATTCAGCTGCGAAATGGCGGTAGGAGGGCCCTCCCACACGGAGGAAGACCCCTGAAGAATCAGGGCGGCGGTGATTGCGTGAGCTAAAATGAGCTGCATCCTGGCAGCCGTGGAGATGCTGACGGACACAGCAGTTGACTGCCTTACCATCGAGCTGCACGCGAGAAGTGTTCCAGAGATGCAATTTCATTTGGGGTGTGGCTGGGGTTCGTTGGACCCTCGTTGGCTTCTGGGGCAACTTGTCCATTCCTCGTACTCTGAGACGAGGGATAACGCCCACCGTTACTCCGGCGCCACCGATTCGTCCTCTTGATTCCCGCGTTTTTGCAATTCTCCTTTTCCTGTCCTCCAGTCCATGCACTTTGTATTTGTCTAGCCAGGTATGTCCCGTACTCCGCTCCCCTCCGCTTCCTCAGGTACGCTATCCAGCGCAGATGCCCACGCTCTCCGCCACCAGCGGCCGCACCTTCAGCGCCATCTTTGGGGCGCAGCAAAGCTGTCTGGAGGTACGGTAGTACGGCGGGAAAGGGAGGGAGAGACAACGAGGAGAACGGTCGGTCAGCCAGAGGGGCCGCACTGCAAGAGAAACAACTGGGCCCTTTCTTTATCTTATGCTCTGGCCGGGGCATGGCATTACATTGTTTCCCACCTCGGACATTTCTGTGCCTTAGTTCCGTCTCCTCTCTTAGCTCTTAAAAAGTCGCGCTCGGGACGTCCCGAAGATCACGTTCCGGACGACATGTCCGATGGCATTCCTTTTTTCCCTCAGGCCTTGATGCTGAAGCGCCGTATCAAGGGCCCGGGCTGGCTGGGCATCTCGCAGCCGCAGCGCGTTGAGTACGCCAACCAGGCCACATGGTGCAAGGTACGGGGCGGAGGTCGGGGCCCTGATGGGACTCAGGATGATGATGATTGCGCGAACTGACCGAGGTCGGGGGGCTCAGGTTGGCTTGCCGTGTCAACGCCGTCTACGGAACCCGACGGCGGAAGGCACCGGGGTGAAACGCAGTGTCGCGTGAAAAGGGCTGACAGAGAGGCTCCAAGAAATTTATATGGATGTGCGGGGCGGATGTGGATTCTCAGCATCCACGGACCTGACTCACACGGCGTTCTGCCTTCCAATCCCGCTCCTGGCGCCTCGCACTCCCCTTTCCTGCAAACCCTCATCACCACCGCCGCCCCCGTCAGGTGGAGGTGGCCGTGGAGGGCGCCAAGCGGCTGCTGAGTGGGGAGAAGGGGCTCCCGGCAGACGCCGCGGGTCGGGCCCCGCCGCCGCTGGTAGTGGCCTCCTTGAGCCTCAAAACCCAGATCAACCCCTCCAGCCACCAACATGAGGTGGGTGAGGAGCGGCGGGGTGGGGTGAGGCTGTTTTGGAGGCGAAGGGGAGAGCCAGAAAGGGAAAGGACCAGCGCGGTGGTGGTAGTGGCGGTGCGGAGTGCGGAGCGCACCTCGCCTGTGGGCCCCTAACGTCGATGTCACATCGATAAGGAAAGCCACCGGATTCTCAATAGCCAAAAACCCACTATGATGACCTTGGAAGATAGAACGCGGCAAAACAAAGGGACGACCGGACACGCTCAGTATCCATTGCGCCATCGCTGTGCCTCGAAAGCTGAAGAGAAATGCGCCAGGGCATGCACACATGTTTGTGTGTGTGATGAGAGCGAGTGTTTCTGACTTCCTGCCCTACTCTTAATCGAGCCCAACTCTGAACCCCGCTCTCTCCCCCTGTCCCGCCGGTCCCCAGATCGTGGCGGCCAGTGTGGTCCACCTGGCCGGGGTGTCCCCGGATGTGCCCTCCAGCGACTGGAGCTCGGGGGCGAGACTGCGGAACTTCAGCATAGTGCGGCGGCTGGACGGCCAGGCCTGGCCCCTGGGTAAGGCGGCGGAGGAATGGGCAAAGGAGCAGCAGTGGGCAAAGGGGAGGAGCGGGCAAAGGGGAGGAGCGGGCAAGGCAGCAGGAGTGGATAAGGGAGTAGGAGTGGCAAAGGAGCAGGAGTGGCAAAGGAACAGGAGTGGCAAAGGAGCAGGAGTGGGCAAGCGGGCCCAGCCAGAAGGGAGAGAGATATGTGCCGTGGCTCGACCTCCGCGGGTGCTGTCTTCAGCCGTGGGGAGATACCTGTCGGCCGGCGATCGGTGGCGCACTCGGCTTTGGGCACTGGACAACTCCGTGGGAGTGCAAGGACACTTTGCTCGTGTGTATGGAAGGAGGAGTGGGTCACGGCTTCCTGGCTCACATGTTTTGCCCTTGATGCGGACGCGGCGCAGGTCTGGAGGCGGCGGCTGCCGCCGAGAATGGTACACCCCGCGGGCGGGCCAACGGGGGCAATATGTGGACGTTGCAGACCTCGGAGCGTTCCCTGCTCACCTGCCTGCTGGCCAGGCTGCAGGTGGGCGTGGGACAGTAGGGGGAGGGGAGGGCGACGGCAGAGCATGGGGATGGATCCGGGGGCGGCTGGTTGGGAAAGGCGGATTTAGAAAGGGTTGGTGGATTGATGGAACGGCCGTAACGACGGGCCTCGACGCTGCGCCTGGGGAGGAAGGGGTACCTCAACACAGTTCTGAGGTACCCCTTCCTCCCCAGGCGCAGCGTCGAGGCCCGTCGTTACGGCCACACAGTTCTGTCGGTGACCACTGCCGAGGTCAGCACGACCTGCCCGGTATCCTGGGTTGGAGTGAAGAGTTGACCAACCCTTCTGCACCAACCTGTCCACCCTGGTAGCAAATGCCCTCGACTGCAGTGTGCGGTCATGTTTCAACGAGAAACTCGCTCGAACCAGTCACGTGTGTGTCCCAACCCTCTGCCCATTTACGCCTATCTACCATTTACGCCTACCTGCCGATTCACGGCCATCCCCGACACCTCCCCCACGCTCCTCCCGACATTGGGACTGCCCCCTTTTCCTGGACAGACCCTGGACGCGGACGTGTTGGTTGGTCACAACGTCGCCGCATTCGACCTGACCACCCTGCTCACCCGCATGCAGCACCACAAGGTGGGGAGCTGGGCGGGCGAAGGTGCACGAGGAGGGGAGGTGGAACAGGGGGGAGTTGGAACAGGGGGAGGTGGAACAGGGTTGGATGAAACGGATGAAAGCGGAGGTTGTGGGGGAAGGCAGGTTCGCTAGGGAAAGGCAGGTTCAGCATCCAGTCGAGACACATAGTGAATCCCCGGGTCCCGCTGGGTGCACCGCTGGATTTGCAGCTCGTGCTACCTCTTGACACGACATGTGCGTGGTTGGACGGTTCCCGCAACCACTAGATTTGTACAAGGTACCTGGACGCGGCCACGGCTCACGTCGCACGCCGAGCTAACCGGCCCCTGCCACCCCTGCCACACCCTCAACCCCTTTCCTCCCTCGCCCCGACCCTCACCCGCACCCGCATCCCCTTAACCCCACCGCGGGCAGGTACCGCTGTGGAGCCGCATTGGGCGGGTCAAGAAGACCGAGTTCCCTCGCCTCACCGGAGGGGGCCATACATTCGGTGGAGGGGCGGGCGCGGGCGTCATGTCCACAATCGCAGGTGTGGTATGGATGTGAACGTGTGTCTGTGGTCGTGGGCATTCGCCTTAACTTGACCATCATTCGACTGCATTCCTGCTGCCTCCCGTGCTCGGCGACCCCACAATGCCCCCCTGCACCTCCCCTCCGGCTGCAGGCCGGCTGCTGTGCGACACGTACCTGTCTGCCCGCGAGCTGGTCAAGTCGGTGGACTTCACGTTGAGCACCCTGGCGGGCAGCCTGCTGGGTCAGACCCGCTCCGACCCGCTGGCGGAGGCGGGGCCGGGCGGGGGCGGCATCGCGGGCTGCTTCACCTCCGCGGAGGGGGTGGTGCGGCTGCTGAGGCACGGGGAGAGCGATGCGTGGCTGGCGCTGGGCATCATGTTCCACCTGTCGGGTGAGAGGAACGGGGTGGGATGGGATGGGATGGCCCCGCACGGCGGCGGGGAAATGAGGCGGAAGGGGGTTCTGCGCTATTGGGACGTCGCAGTTTGAGTAGAGGCTGGGTGGAGCTCAGGTGGAGTGCGTGCTGCGACCCACGGTGTGTTCAGACGCCCGGAATGCGAGGATGCGGCTTCCGTTTGCGTGTTTGTTAGGTTTCCCCAACCATACGCAACACCATCGGAACACCGTTGTCTGGTTAATAGTGACGTCATATCCTCATTCCTTCTTGGCGCACCCCTGACAGTCGACAGCAGATTCACACGCTGCCTGGGTCGCCCGCCCGCGCTTTGGCTCTCCGTCAGTTTGCACGCCAACTCCAACGCCCCCCTCCCCCTCATCCCCCTCTGGGCCGTGCAGTGCTGCCCCTGACCAAGCAGCTGTCCGTTCTGTCCGGCCAGCTGTGGAGCCGCACTCTGGCGGGTCAGAGGGCGCAGCGCATTGAGATGCTGCTGCTGCACGAGTTCCACCGCCGCAAGTTCATCACGCCGGACAAGCAGTCGTACAAGGTAGGGGACGGGGCAGGGCGCAATCTGGGCTTGGTTCGGCGACTGTTCTGAGGATGGCGGCGTTCCACGGATGGGCATCGCACTTCGCAGCGCATCGCAGCGCACCTCGCGCGGGGCGCTGGTCTTTCGGGTGAGGGATCCGCCTGACCTGTTGATTCTCCTTGTGAATGGGTAGGACAAGCAGCGGAAGCAGCAGGCGGAGGTGGAGGCGGAGGATTTCGAGGGGCCCCCGGGAGACGATGACGGTGAGGACGGTGGCGGTGGCGGCAAGAAGGGCAAGAAGGGCGCCGCCGCCGCCGCCGCCAAATCCAACGGCCCCAAGTACAGTGGAGGGCTGGTTCTGGAGCCCAAGAAGGGGCTGTACGACAAGATTGTCATCATTCTGGATTTCAACTCGCTGTACCCTTCCATTATCCAGGTATGCCGCACGACACATGTCACGACGCAGGTTACGATTGGCATGTTGTAGATCGCTCAGGATGCCACCTAGGACCGTAACGGCGGGGCTGAAACGCGACAAAGCATCCAGCCCAATGGGGTCGGTCACTTTGTCTCGCCCTGTCTCATTCTTTCCAGCCTGTGCCGAACGTCCCTGTCTCATTCTTTCCAGCCTGTGCCGAACGTCCCTTCTTGCGCCGACCGCGGTCTCTCGAATCACCTCGCCACCTGCGGATAACTTCATTACCTACCGATCAGCAAGACTCACCCTGACCCGCCGACCCACCCACCCACAAAGTCGTTCCCCTTCTCATCTTCGGTCGGCGACACCTCAGGAGTACAACATCTGCTTCACGACGGTTCAGCGCCCCGCGGACGGCTCCCTGCCGCCGCTGCCCGACCCCGGCACCGCTGCCAACGGGCTGGCGCCGCTGCCCGCGGTGCTGCAGGGCCTGGTGCAGCGCCGCAAGCAGGTGCGGCCCCGGCCCGGTCCCGGGATGGGGGCCGCCCGCCTCCAGTCCTCCGTCCTTCGACCCGCCTCCTGCGACCTACCACGTGCCTCGTTCGCGCTGTATCGTGCGCATACAAGCAGGAAACTAGTGCTTTGCGGCTGCGTCATCCTCCCTTGCGTCCCACGTGCGCGTCATACGGCACCTGGCGGGAGGTGCGGTATTGGCCTCTTATGCCCCATGGATGCATGCCGCCTCGTTGGGCGCCATCCTGAGAATCCTCACGAAGTCCGGCGGGATGCCGTCAGCTGGGTGGTTCGCTTCATGCCATGTCATGTCATGTCATGTATCACTGATGGCAAACGTTAGGGTTAGCTCCATGTAACTCCCTCCACAATTCATCAGCTCGTCTCTTTTCATCCGTGTTTTCCGTAAACCCCTCCTCTTTCTCCGACCCCTTTGCCCCTCCGCAGGTGAAGCAGGCCATGGCCAAGGAGCGTAACCCGCTGACTCGGCAGCAGCTGCAGGTACGGCAGCAGGCCATCAAGCTGACGGCCAACTCAATGTACGGCTGCCTGGGTTTCGGAGCCAGCCGCTTCTACGCCCAGCCTCTGGCCGAGCTGATCACGGCGCAGGGCCGCTCCATTCTGAGCTCCACGGTGGACCTGGTGCAGGGGAGCATCGGGGCGGAGGTGAGGGCGGGGGTAAACATTTTTGGGGGGCGGAAAGAGAGATGCTGTCGTGCGGTGTGGATTGCGCAATTGCGTACGGACGCATGGGCACGTGGGCTTGCAAGGCAACATGTGGGTGTGGGTGGGCGCGTGTGGTGGAGCCGCATAGCCCAGTCAAGACGCACTCTTAAGCGCCCTCCCCTCCCAACTCGCGCAGGTGATTTACGGCGACACGGATTCCATCATGGTGGCCACCCGCAGTGACTCGGTGGCGGAGGCCCGGGTCCTGGGCGACAACATCAAGAGGGAGGTCAACAAACGATACAAGTGCGTTGGGGTGTGCGGGCGGGGAAGGGCAGCAGGAGGGTGGTTGAGCGGGCGCAGAGAAGGAGCAGCGGGCGCACCGGGAGAGGGAGGCGGGCAAGTAAGCACCAGATCTCAGCGGCGCCAGATCTGACCCCCTCCCCGTTGCGCCCGCGCCCTCACCGCCCACCCCGCCTGACCCCTGTTCAGGCTCCTGGAGATTGAGCTGGACGGCATCTTCCGCTCCATCCTGCTGCTCAAGAAGAAAAAATACGCGGCCATGAAGCTCGATCTCACTGTGGACGGAAAGCTGGTGGAGGTGAGCGGGGCGGGAAGGGATGCAGGACGAGGAGGCGAGGGGGCCGGACAGGAGCTCTCGGGATGCTTGTGTGGGTATGTCTCGGAGGGCTGGGAATAGTGGGGGCCCACTCAGGGCAGGGGCGGGGGATCAGAAACCAGAGAATGCAATGTAAGGCTGTCGCAGCACGCATGCGCAAAGTTATCAGGAGTAACGGAGTCCAAAGCGGCAAAAAAGCGTAATCCCCACAGCCATCCCCTCCGCGGCACCTACCATGCCCCAATGGTGCCCCTTGCATTCAACCAGCCCGTCGCAGCCTGTTGTCATCGTTGCCCACGATGCCCGCATCGTGCGCTCAGCGCCCAGCCCCGCCCTGCCCCGGTCCCCCGCCCCCCGGCCCCCCGTGTGCCTTCAGGTTATGGAGCAGAAGGGTCTGGACATCGTTCGCCGCGACTGGTGCCCGCTGTCCAAGGACGAGGGCAACTTCGCCCTGGCCGCCATCCTCAGCAGCCGCAACCGGGAGGAGGTGGTGGCGGAGATACATGCGCACCTGCGGCAGACGGGGGAGAAGCTGCGGGCGGGGCAGGTGGGCACTGCATGTGGGAGGTGGGGGCGGCGGTGCTGGTGTTGTTGGCAGTGGGGCGCGAGCGATGCGACGATGCGTGGCCTCCCAGTCCCGGCGGACGCTGGCGCATTGTGGCGCTGTGTGGACCTCTGGTTGGGTGTTGGTAGGTTGCAGTATTGACGGACCAAACCCGGAAACCAGCCATCCGTGTTCAGCAAGGGGGTCAACCAGGGTCAACCCGCAGCCGGGGTGATCTTCCAGGCCCCTGGCCGCCGGCTCGTCGCCCTCACATGGCCCCCTTCGCCCTGGCCCCCAGATCCCTCTGGGCAAGTTCATCATCACCAAGCAGCTCACCAAGCGGCCCGAGGACTACCCGGACGCCAAGAACCAGCCGCATGTGCAGGTGGCGCTGCGGAGGAGGGCGGGGGGCAAGCGAGACGGAGTGCTGCCGGTGAGGGGCTTGGGGAGAGGGACAAGCCCAGACGGGTAGTGTGTCTGTGTTAAAATAAACCGGGTAGTGTGTCTGTGTGTGTGTGTGAGTATTTTGAGTGTTTTTGTGTCTAGGGTTTGAATCAAGTGGGCTCCAGCGACGTCTGGCTGTTAGCTTCAATCGCTTGCATGAGCAGATTTGGCCAGTAACGGGGCGGTGATGCGAGGGGGTTGTGGCAGTGGCGGCGGGGATGGCTTGGGTGGTGGGCGGATGAGATTGCGGGACGGCGATGCCAGGCTGGAGATCTCCAGGGATGCGCCGCATCATAACGAGGCGGTACAGATCTGGAAAAGGAAATCTCCGTACTGGCTCATATGGCAGGGACACGGGAAGGATGTCTTAGGAGGTTACCCAGAGCTCAGCCACCACACTGCCGCGCCCCACCGACGCCCGCACGGCAGCTCGCCGCACCTCCATATAGGCCGCCGTCCCTCTCTAGGGTCACAAGCTGTTGCCGACCCCAGCTCCCGCAAGCACTGTGTCCCCCCTGCGACCTACACTCTCACCACCTACACACGCACATACGTGCATCCTGCAGTCGTCAGTCGCACCTCACCACACAGCACCTCTCCGAGGAGGTCCATGAAACCGCATGGACGGACTGCAACCGCATGGACGGACTGCAGCCCAGTCCGCCCATGAACATGGTGTCATACACGTAGTGCTAACGCGCAGCCACCTGTGACGGCGCGCGTGTGGTAGGGCGAAACAGTGCCGTACATCATCTGCGTGGAGCGACCTAAAGAGGCGTCCGCGGAGGGCGCGGCGGAGGGGGCAGCTACCGGGGCCGGCTGCAGCGGCAGCCTGGCTGAGCGGGCCCGCCACCCCGAGGAGCTGCGAGAGAACCCCTCACTGGCGGTGGACGTCGAGTACTACCTGGCGCAGCAGGTGGGGGATACCAAGGTGGTGATGGAAGGATCGATGTTCCACTTGTCGTCGCCCCTTTCCTCTGCCTGCCCGATACCAGGAAGTGATGTACTGCTCAGCGCAAGGGCCTTTTGTGTCTCAAATGCATCTTGTCTCCTTTCAGCATCAGCACTATCTTGAGCCCACGTGCATGCCCCCCAGAATCACCGGCACCTCCCCACCTCCCCACCCTGCACCTAATTACTCTGACAGACTAACCCTCCTCCTCCCATCCCTGCTCCCCCCTCAGGTGCATCCGGTGGTGTCCCGCCTGGTGAGCCCCATTGAGGGCACCGATGCGGCCCACATCGCGGACTGCCTCGGCCTTGACCCAGCCAGGTAGGAGGGGTAGCGTGGGGGCATCCTGGCGCAGCAGACGTTGAGACGGGGTGGAGGAACGCACGGAATGGTGATGTGGGTGACCGTGTGCATGGGGGGTCGGCGTGGGCATGTAGAGCTTGCTGCCAGGGCCCTTGCGTTGGTGGAGATACACACGCCCAACTGCGCGTATCAAGACGTTCGGCCCTGTCCCTGGAGCTAGCTCCTTAGGGGATGCCCTGGTTGAGGAGAGGGACGCGCCCCGACCTCCCAGTGGTTGATGGGGGCATGCGCGGCCCCTCCCTCTACCGTTTCTTGATACCCTCGCTCCCACGTGATGAAATCCTGAGATTGATGACAATTATGATATAATGGTGGCGGTGGCTGGGTTGGTGGCGGTGACGCAGGTACCGCGGGCAGACAGGCGGTGCGCCAGGAGGCGCGGTGTACGACGACGAGGACGGGGGCATTATGGTGGGCTCCTCCGCGGGCACCCTCATGGACCAGGACGAAAACTTCCGGGTGAGCTGTCCGCCTCTGTCCCCCTTTGCCTTAATCGCCCGGGGAAGGGGCAGACAGGCCGCCACTGGTTGCGGAACGGTGGAGCAGGAACAGACGACAGCAGGAGGCGGGCAACGGCTCTAGAGGGTTTGCAGGGATTGGCTTGATCGTCGCAGGCTCTACGGCGCCGTCTGACCGATCTCCGCTCTCGGCGCTGCCAACCACCCTCAATCTCCCTTGGGCCGCCTCTGGTTCCCCCTCGCCGCAGTCTTGCGCGCCGCTGCTGCTGACCAGCCCCAACGGCAGCTCCTTCCCGCTGCGGGGTGTGGACGAGGTGCTCCGGGGGGCGGTGGAGCCCGACCACCTGCTCACACCGCCGGACGCACTGGGGGACGACTCGGCCCGGCTGGGGGCCGCGGCGCTGGTCAACCAGGTGAGCTGGTCTGGGGCTGGACTGGGGCTGGGCCTGGGTAGGATTTCTTGATAAGGCGACACATATTGGATAGTCTGGATGGGCTCGTAAGTTTGTACAGATTTGCAGGTCAGGGAGGCTGCGGGGCTGCGTTGCGGCAGTCTCAGCAGGGCTGACAGCGCCAGGGAATGGAGGTGGACGTCGTTCGCGCAGGACAGCACCGGCTGCAGGCGGTGGGCCCACGGGGTGTAAAAGGGGGACACCCGGAGGCAGCCATTGAGCGGCGGTCAAGGGGCAGTGTAAACGAGTCCGGTGCTGAGGGGGCTTCCCTGGAGGACTGCTGCTGGCGGCCGACCGGAGGGCATGGGTCCCTTCGACACCAGATTGTGGGCGGCAGTGAGGCGTTCGCCGGCGAGCCAGACATGGGAGCTTCGTATATTGCCGAATCCTAACCACTACCTGGGATTCTTGAAGTGCTGAGACCAAACCGATGTGACCTTCCAATACATGTGTGTTACCGACCGCACTGAGATCCATCCATCGGCGGTGGTGCCTCAGGTCCTGCTGCGCTCTCGGGAGGCTGTAGCTCGTTACTACGACGGGGTGCTACGGCCGGATGATGAGACGGCGGAGGTGCCCGGCGGCTGCCGGGCTGCGGTGCTGCGGTTGCCGGGGGCGGCCGGGGCGGAGGACGGACCCACGGGTCCGGACCGTTGCGCGCATCCGGACCCCTCTCGCTCCGGCGTGCTGCTGCGACGGGCGATGAGCGAGAAGGACCTCTACCTGCAGGTGCGTACCGGGTGTGTCTGTCTGTCTTTCGGACATCGGCGGTGAATGCGTTCTGACTGCGTGTGTGGCAGGGCGATGTGGGGTCGAGGTTTGGGCCAGGCCTGCCCCTAGACCACTGCGTGCAACTGCACAGCGACCCAGCGTGTTCACGATCCTCCGAAGGCCGCCTTCACGTTGCTTGACACGTAGCCTTCACCACCCTCAGCAGGGCCATGTGCGCCTCCCGTTCCCGCCCCCCTTCCCGCAACCCGTCTCCGGGGTTACCTCGCCGCACCCGCTGCCCCTCCCGCAGCTGTGCCACTACTACCGGCTGGTGCACGTGGAGGGGGCTGTACGGCGGCATTACTGCCGGCTCAAAGCCTCCGACCCCAAGTCCCAGGTCACTATGGAGGACGTCCGAGCGATGGTGGGTGCGATCCTGCCATGGGGCCGCGAATGCGGCCGCATGGAGTTAAGGCTGCCAGCCATGTCGTCATTTTTGTGTAGTACGGCAGTAGCTTCTCTGACCCATGGGACTGGACGGGAATCATTTGCAGAGGCGGGAGCGCGGCAGGCCTTCCAGACCAGGACACGGCCACGAGCCATCGCCGCTTATCCCGGCGCGTACCAGTTGTTCGAGCTCTCGCGTCGTCGTGTGTGGCAGCGTTGGTGATGTCGTGTCATGTCTACCTCACGCCTCATTGGCTGGCTCCTGGCTGTAGAAATACTCGCCGTCGATGCTTTGCCCGCTCCCGGTGCCGGGGTGCCCCCTCCCCCCCTCCCTCTGCCAGCAGCGCAGTTTGAAAATGTCTACCAATTTCCCATATTCCCTCCCTCCCACTCACGCCCAACCGCGCACACCCAACCGCCCACAGATCCCGGAGTCCCTGAGCCGCACTCTGGGCGCCGCTGCAGAGGCCGTGGACTCCCTCCGCCGCCGCAGCCACTGGCACTGGGTGGACCTGGGCCGCCTGTTTGAATGCCTGGAGGGGGCCGCGCCGCAGCAGAACCAGACGAAGCCGCCGGAGAAGAAGAAGCGGGCGGCGGGGGCCGCGGCGGCGGCTCCGGAACCACTGCGCCACGGCGCCCCCGTTGGCGGGAACCTGGGCCCGGGGGTCATCAACCTCAGCTCAATCCGGGGCATTGCGGTGTGATGGGTTGGAAGTGGGCTTTTCATGACATGCTTGTGAGGGCTCGCAGGTGGAGGTTGCTGTGCTGAGTCGGGCAGTGAATGGGAGGGGGTTCTGTAGCGGTAGCTGGGGGAAGGGGAGCTTCAAGCCGGTCCTGACACCCGCGAATGTCTCGAAAGCGAGGAATGCGGGCCGCCTATCCATATCGCGACCTCATTAGTACCGCAGCAGGCTGCACCGCATCCAGAAACAGCGGCACCGGCGCGCAGTGCTCCGCGGGGTCTCCTCAAGATATCAGTAAGAATGTTGCTTTTGCAGTTGTCAGCGGGTGACGAAATGTTTACAGGGACGGCGTAGGGAGGTGGACCAGACGGGTACGGGCCTGGGAGCCGTAGCAAGAAGCCAGAGGACAATGCCGGGTGCTCCATGGTAGCCGCACACAGAACAATGAAGAGCACACGCACACCGAAAATACCGTTACGCACCGTCGTCGGAACTGACTTTTATCGTTTCATCCGAGCGGTGCAGCAGAGTCGGACTATGGGCGCTGCACGCCCCGTGTGCAGGAGCGGATCACTGATATGCCCGTGTGCTCGTGCATTTGCGCCTGGGGGCAACGTGCACGGAGGGTAAGGGGCTGCACACCCGGTGACTGCAGGAACCTGTTTGGAAGACGCTCATCAGAACGCGTGAAGCTGACGGACTGGGTAAGGATGGCGCCGTGTGTCAAGGGGTAGGGCGGGGTTTCTCCCACCTCTTCCCAGTTCCCGCGGTGATGACGTTACGAGCTATGGTTACGGTTGACATGTTTCCATATTCCAGGACCTGAGATGCGCACCGTACTCCTCGGAACGCGATGTCGATGTCAAGCGTGATTCGGCGAAATCTCGCATTCATCTCATAAGCAAACCTTGTAACGGTTACAGTAACCAAACCACCCGTTGTCGGGGATGACCGACCGAGGAAAGTCTGGATGCTCGTGCATCAGACCTGCGGTACTCGCACGGCATCAACCGGGAGAGACACGCGCTGCCGCGCCCGTTGGTACTGCCTCAGCAGCAGCTGTCCATTGTGTCCGAGCACCGAACAGTCCGCTGAAGTGAATGTGGCAGGGTGGCACAGAACTCTCTCAGCGCCCTGGCTCATGAGCAAGGTCATAGCCCACCGCGTACCTCGCCCAGCCAACCACGCCACGAGCGCATCCCGCCTCGAGGTGCCGCATGCAGGTCGGGGCATGCGCTCCTGCCCCATCGATAACGGAACGAACAAGCCCCCACCCTCAGTTACATGCGTCTCTCCTATCTGCGCGCCGCAACACCGCCAACGCGCCACGCCCATGCATTGTGTATCGACGGGGCGAGTACCCTCCTGGGGTGCAAACGTGCATTGTCCACAATCCGACGGTGCCGTCCCCCATCCGGTCCGCTCGGGCACTGCAATGCAGCATGCTGCGCTGACTGCCACTTCCGCCAGTGCGTCGTTGTCATCAGCTGACTAATTAACCGCCGGTGCCCGTCGGCACAGCGGCACCGCCCAGGCCTTGACCGATGCCGCCGCCGCCGAGGAAGCCCCCGCCGAGAAAGCCGCCGCCGCCAATCGGCCCGACAGGTAGGATGGGAGGCGTGAAGCCACCACCACCGCCACCAGCCGGTGCACCGCCCGCCTCGGGGGCGCCTCCCGGACCATTCTCCGCGGTCTCAACGGACCACTTCACCCTGCGGCGGCGCGTCAAGTCAAGAGCTGATGTAAGCCGTAGCAGCCGCGGTGTTGCGGTGACGTGGGTGCTGTACCGCGGCGTATTGAACGACGCTTTGTCGCTGGGGTCTCTACGAGGACGGACCCTGTACTCCTCCTCCCGACCAGATTTTGGGGGCCACACAGGACGCGTCTGCTGCCAGCAGTGTACAACGTGCCTCGCCGTTCTCACCACGATGTCGCCCACCATGATGAGACTCCCCGTGACACGTTGAGTGAGTCACGCAGGGTGCGGCCGGCGCCTCCGACGGATGGGATCATGCGACTGATTTCTTTCCGCCTGCCTATGTAGGATGGGCCGCAAAGCAACTCGTGCCGCGTGTATGTCGTTACGTGCACCTCTGCACACTGCGTCCGCGTATTGCAATGTGATCCATGCACGGTGCGCCGCTCCGCCTCACCTTCCGTTGAAACTGCGTGTCATGGAGCAGGCAACGAATCGCGACACGCAGATGGGGGTGAACCCCGGGGGCGGCAGCAGCTGCAGCAGCCGCCTCAGACGCAGCAGCGCACCGCCCAGCAGCGGCGCATGGCTAGGCTCGGAAGGCCCTGCGCGGGGTAGGGGACAAATGGACAGACAGTGAGGCAGAAAATGAGTGTCAAGCGGATGTCGCATACAAATAATTAATGATGTTACAGTGGACCCTGCGGGTCATCGGTCACATTGGTAGTGCTACGTTGATGGCCCCCCTGATGGTTCCGATTTTACGGTTTTACTGCGGCCTAGGGACCCTACGTAAACCCCCCTCTACCGTACATCAACGATTACCGTCCTTCGGTTACCGCACTGAGCTGGTCTGTGGGGCAGACGGGCGCGGCCTCGCCGGCGATTGCTGAGGATGGGGTCCATCTCAGATCATGCGCAAATTGATCAGTGAGAAATGAGTCACCTCCAATCCTAGTGTATGCCTGGATTGGGCGCTGACCATCCGCGCCATCTTTCTGTGGGCCTCACACACCAAAGCATGTTGCTACTTGCCAGCGGGCTGCCGAAATGCTTGCTTATTCATTGGGGCGTTGGCTCTACCCTACAACAGCGCCCAGCGGAACTGTGCTCCCCGGGGGGAGCCACGCAAGGCGGCGCAACACGCAAGGTGCACATGTGAGTGCAGCGATTTGACTGCGGCTGTGCCTACTGCCCCAGTGCCCCTGGACCTACCGTCGGATGGGATGACACGCGCTTGTGCGACCCCTGACAGCCTGGCGGCCACCAGGGCCGTCATCACGAGTGCAGCTGTGGCCAACCTCCGCCGGGACCGCGCCTCACGCGACGTCCTCATGATGCCTGCTACTGCTTTGGGGTTGGGAACACCTCACCGCTGCAGGCGCCCTCGGGTGGCGGGGCAGGGGTAGGGTCTTCAGGAGATGCCCGAGTCCTGAATCAGGCGCGGCCTTCACCTGCAGGATGGTCGCGGGAATCACGTAACTAACTAGTGGCTGCTCCTTTGGCTGCCAGGTCAGGGCGAACCGCGAACCGCGTCCGTCCGCGTCCGTCCGCGTTGAATGATCGACTATGGTAAACCGCGCGGCAAGCCGGGATGCACTGGTCAGGCAGGATACCACTGGTTATCAACGCGTGCGCGCTTGACAGGTCGGTTGGGTGTGACGAGCACGTACATCGCCCTTTGAACTGTCAATCTATACATCGTTGGAGCGGGCTTCCGGGTATCCAACGACGTGTCTCATCTGATTCATATGTTTTGTCAGTCTGCTCAAATTTGAGTGAGTTACCCTCGGCACTGATGACACGCCGCGCTCGTCGCAACGCAGTACGGTACCCGACCTCGCAGTAGAGGACGCGTGCGGCGGCAAGACGCACGCAACTCGCGAGGTAACAAAATTCCTGACCCTCTACTTTGCATTATGTGGAATATAAACGTACACCTACTCCGACGCTGCGTGGGTCATCGTGCTGTTCTGCGGTAACATTAAGGCAACTAACGCACCAAGGCTGCACCCTGCCGGGCCTTTTCTCATTACTCGTTCGTCAGGCGTGCCACATCCCCTGTTGACAGGGGACCACGCAACTGCGCGCTTGCTTGGGGGAGAGGGGCACCTGACACCATCGCTGCCGTTGCCATCAGCCCTGGTGCGTGGGTGCACCATCTCACGACACACATGAGTGATGAGTGAATGAATGAATGAACGTTACATCGGACCCCGAAGAGGGATCAACGGTGTATGATTGATGTAAAGATTCTGATAAGGACAAACTGGATACGAGGACACCCGCGTACCTGAGCAGCGGAGTGAATAGCACTGCGTCTACAACTGCCAGACTAATGCGAACAACCCGACCAGATACGTCCGACTGACCATACGAAGCATCTCACATAACACACGTACATCACGTTACAGCACGCTTCATCCCAGAAACCTGGTCAAACACATCTCCCCCGTGAGCACATCTCGACACTGAGGGTACCATTTCACACACATCCGAGGAAGCGCGGCGACCGAAATGCTCGGCACCACGACTGCCGCTGCACCGTTTGCATCGTTAGCTTTCACCTCTGGCAGAACGAGGCGGGACGGAAACCAGCAGGTACGCAATCGCGCGCGTGATGTAACACCAGCAGACTTTCCGGACCCTTTCCCCATTGTGTCCAGTCCCTGCACGAAAAAATAGGCGACCTAAAATTGGCTAATATCGCCACGCACTACTACCCTTTTTCGCTTTCGTGTCTCGAAATCTTCCGGCAACCGGGGAAGCTGTCCGAACACGCCCCGACCACATCAAGCAACAACAAGCATAAACCTGGTTGGCTGGCCGGCCAACTTGGGGTGGACGCGCCTGCCCGACAGCCTACGCCATTTGGGTCGCACCCAGAGGAGGCGCACTGCAAGTCCTAGAGAAGAATCGCACAAGCTTTGCGCGGTGGCCCAGTTTCCCGTACTCCGCTGCACACACAGGAACAGTTGGGAGGGAGCGCTCCGCTCCGGGCGCCTCGCCCGACATGGCCACCGCGTCCGATCACAATTCATCACCCCGGCTAGCCCGTTTCGGATCTTCCTGGAAGCTCTCCCCTCCATCCGACCCACGCGGATGCCATCGCGCACCGCAGCACACGTTGCGGGTCCGACACGCACAAGCAGCCCACCGCACCGCACCTGTACCTGCTCTTGCTCCCAACCCCACATGCTAACCCAACATTCTGCCGGTCCAAACTGCGCTTCACACAGGCCTCCTTCCGGCTCAGCCATCAGCCAGATATCCTTTGGGAATGTGAGCCGATCCAGCTACAGCCTGTAATCCGGGACATGCGAGAACATGGGGCAGCGGCAGGGCCAGACCGGCAGGTGTCCACAGGTTCACGCAGGTACCCCCGCTCGGGCTGACGGTCCTCGCAAAGTAAATGCGACCCTGCGGCGGTCCACAGCTCAGGACGCAATCTGCGCGTCTCTGACAACCACGACCTCACGCCCCGGCAGGGCTCCGAAATGTCAGATGACGTGCCTTGGCGTCTTGTAGTGCAAGTGCGAAACGTACGGCTCGCGGTACCGTCTTGCTGCCAGCAAGCGAGCGACCCCTCGAATCAGCCGGTCGGTCCGCGTTTCAGGCCACCCGGGTGACCACCCCGGTGGTCCTTGGGCCACTGGCAAGGCCCGGGTTGACGCCCAGGCAGCGGCTTGGGTGCTGCTTACTTGCTGGCAGCCGCCCGCTTGCGTGCGAACGTCTCAGCGATGGCGTCCATGAACGGCTCCGTGTTCAGGTACTGGTCGGGGGTGACCTTGCTGGTGCCGTGCACGCAGACGGCCAAGTCCTTGGTCATATTGCCCGCCTCGATCGTCTCAACCACCGCGGCCTCCAGATCCTGGTGGTATGGGGGGCAGGCGCGCAGGGGAGTGAGAGGGGAAGGAGCGAGATGCAGGCCCGCGCGAATTTCAGCAAGGCGCGAGCTGGGGGCGGTGGGGGTTTAAACGGGATGGATAAGACGGGCGAAAGGAATCAGCAGCGCGAAGGGCGCAAGGACGGCGGCTCAGCGGGTGCTGATGGGACAGCGGGTAGGCCGCGCAATACCCTCGAAATACAGGACAGGCGGCCCCACAGTTGCCGGTGCGCACCGGCACCGGACTCAACCCCCAGCCCTGACGGCCTGGCTCCTGTGTGATGTGCAGCTCCAGCGGCGGCTTACAGTGGGCTGCCTCAGCATCGTCAACCGAGCTACTCACATGCAGCATCCGGGCTACCCAAGGACACAGCGACCAGCCCGCTGGCATCCACCAACGTTGCACTGGCAGGGGCACGCGCATAAAGGTAACAATGAGCTGCGGTGCGCCGCCCGCTCACGCAGCATGCAAGCCCTCAAGCCCAGAGCCCTTCCCTTCCTGGAGCGCAACCGCCTCCTGTCCGCCTCCGAAGGGCGATAACTTCCCCCCTACACAAACACACACACACACACACAAACGCACAAACGCGCTGCCCGCCTCACGTTGCACCACTGGATGAGCTCCTGGTTGCCGTCCAGCTTCCCCCGGTGCGCCAGACCGCGGGTCCAAGCGAAGATGGACGCCACCGGGTTGGTGCTGGTGGGCTTGCCTTTCTGGAACTCACGCCAGTGGCGGGTGACAGTGCCTGGCGCCGCAACCGACAAGGGCGGGACGGGCACCGGGGACCGAAGTGAGGGGACCGCCGAGTAGTTTGTGGGTGGACAGCGCGGGGCCGCAAAGTGCCCGGAAAAGCATGGTCAACTCAGCGGAGGCGGTTGCAGCCCTTTGCCATCTTGACACGACCACGAGTCATCGCGCTTGCCAGACCGCCAGAACACGCCAGAACCGCCAGAACCGCCTTGCAGACTCAGTTCTCTCGGGCGCGCCTCCCATGCCGACGCCACTCGACCCGGCCCTCGTCCGTTACACCGACAGACCACCCACCCACCGTGCGCCGCCTCCGCCTCCACCGTCTTGCCGTCCGGGGTGACGAGGACACTGGTCATGAGGCCCAGGGAGCCGTAGCCCTGAGCCACGATGTCCGACTGCACGTCACCGTCGTAATTCTTGCACGCCCACACGAAGCCGCCATTTGACTTGAGCGCCTGCGATTGGTGGTGATGGGTGGCGGCGGCAAGCCGGTGGTGATTATAGAATCGTGCGACGGAGGAAGTGGCAGGGCGTAAGTTGATAGGCTGCCCCGAAATGCGGTGGATAGCAGTGCCAGAGGCTGGAAAGCTCCCGGAATGGGCTGCACGCAACAACAGAAATGCACGTGGAGTCATGCAACCCTGCGATTCTAGGAGACCAGAGCGTTGTGGCTGCGACCCAGATCACATATACACGTCATCACGTGTACAGATCTCGAGATTCGACGTGTGAATTTTACAAGCGACCACACACAGACTGCCACGCTAGTACTGCAGAAACACTCACTTTTAAGCCACGACGCGTATCGTACTAAGTCCATTCAGTACACACCGGATGAGCATTCACCCCGTTGTCCGTCCCAATGACCCACGGGTCTGCGGGAGTGTGCCGCCTCACCTGTGCGACCATGTCGTCAATCAGTCGGTGCTCGTACCAGATGCCCAACTCCTCGTACTGCTTTTTGTACTGCGCCTCGTAGATCTCCGCAAAGATCTGCAAGAACCTGGGGACAACAAGGGCAGCAGCGGCAGCCGGGGGAGCACCGCCACCCACGTGACTCCGGGTGTCTATAGGTTGCCTTACCTTGCATGCCTCTACGAGCGGCAGCACCAGCCGTACCCCAACCATGCACGCACAGGCGACGTTCCCCTCCCTCCCTGGGTCGAACCCCACACTCGGCGTCAAGAGCGCTGTCATGCCGCGTTACTGGCTCGTCGGCTATCATGGAAGTAACGCACCAACACTGGTGTTGGTGCGGTACGGCTGTGATAGCCGACGAGCCAGTACCGCGGCATGACAGCATGATCGACCCCACATGACTGGTGTGCACACTGCCCACTTGGATGCACCTTCGTATGGCGTCTCAACATGCGGCGTCGTGATTCGTACAATCCAAATGCACACAACACACACACACACACATACACACACGAGAAGGGCCACCGCACCTGCCATCGTACGCCTTGAGGATCGTGTTCTTAGTGGAAAGGTACAGCGGCCACTTCTTCTGGAGGGCGTACTCGAAGCACGAGTACCCGAAACCGCGAATCGACTCCTCCGTGTTGTACATGCCCATGGCGACACCCGCGCCCTGCAGGCAGAGTCGGGGACACGTGCCGGGAGGAACCGAGCAGCTCAGCAGGGGCGGGCAGTTGTTGTTTCGAAACCAGTCCGCCAACGGAAACCCACAATAGTGATGTTGCGACTGAGCTGTCAGAGCGACACGCAACGCTGCGAGCATGCCCCTCTCGCCTATCAAGACCGGGGCATGCATTTGGGTCCTCAGGCCCTCTTCACCGCGGGGTAGTCCTCAATTGCCGTGCGGAGTTGTGCTCTCCGCGTGGCTTGCCACATGCTGGGGTACTCGATGGATTTTATTTAGGACGATTTTGAGCCTGCCATCCAGTATGGCTTGAATCCCTCGCCACAACATCTGGTGCGGTGCCCCGACACTTGATGTGGCCGAGCACCACCGCCCATCAAAGACGTACGAGGATGTACCTTCCAGCATGTCGGCGTCACGTGCCCCACGCAGGCACGTATACGCACTGCAGCAGCAAAGTACTTACTCGGGGAGCCTGTCTCATTGTTGCCCTCGCCAACCCTGCACCTCGCACTGAGCAGCCCTGACTAGGAGGCAGCTCGCACAAGCCCCGCCGTTATGAGCTCTAACCCTACTCCAAACAATACCTTTTGCCACTCCACTGTACGCTAACACTGGAACACAACCCACCCTCACCCCACTTCACCCCGTCCTGCTGAATCCCGCCACCCCGCCCCGCCCCACCTCGAACTGGAACACCTCGAACTTCCTCGGCGGGCCGCCATCGGCCGGGGTGAACGTCATCTCCAGCTTGCCGGGGCCGTCCACCACGAAATCGGTGGCCTTGTACTGGTCGCCGAACGCATGCCTGTGGCGCCACATGCGGAGCCAGCGTCAGTGCTCAAGAAGCAGCCCGCAGCGTTCAGCGAGCATCAAACAGACGGCGCAGCGGCAGGGGAGGGACCATGGCTAGGAAGCTGCGGGGGCACCCGCCCACCTGCCCACGACGATGGGCTTGGTCCAGCCGGACACCAGACGCGGGATGTTCTTAATGACGATCGGCTCGCGGAACACGGTGCCGTTGAGGATGTTGCGGATGGTGCCGTTGGGGCTCTTCCACATCTGCGTGCGGGGCGGTGGGGGAGGGCGATGCGGATTGGCAGACATGCAGAACAGTGATGGAATCAGAATGGCGGTAAGGAGCGGTCATGATGAGCCTGGTGGAGGATAAGGAGAACAGCCGGCGGGTAAGAGGCTAACAGGGGCCGGAGCGGGTGAGATGACGCAGCTGTCGTGACCCGAAGATGAATGCAGTTTGGACGCGTGTGGATGTGCACATATCTGGACCTCTGAAGGTGCGGTGAGGGACAGCCGCGAGTCATGAGCAAATACAGCAAGCCGTACGCGGAATCCCGAAGCGGCACCACATGGCGACGGTTGGTGTGCCCTGGGCCGCCACGAGCAGACGATCCAGGTGGGAGCCGCAATCGTCGTTCGGAAAAGTGGGGGACTACAGATATTGGAGATGTGAACCCTCATGACTCTACACCCCCGTTTTTGCGAGAGCATGATCCTGCTGGGTTGACCATGACGTTAGTTTTTGCAATACCGGTTGCAACGTTGCCTGTCACGTGGTGCGCTGCGACACCTACGTGCTGCGCTAACACCCGGTGCTGCGACACCTACGCCAGCGATGCAAAAGCTGGCAGTGTTCGCACAACGACACGTGACATATGGTGATTCGGCGGGTCCGGTGCGGTTTCTAGGAGAGACAATCCTGGCAGATCAGCAGCCTGATGTGTTGGCCGGTATGGCTGCATAGCCCCCCGCGGGTGATGGAGGATGGGGGTGCAGTCCTTGGTAGGGGTTTATGAGACGAGGCGCCTACGAGCAATCTGGGCCCCGTTGGAACGCCCTGTCAGGACTGCATTATGGTGCCTCCACACCGCGTGACCTCATTGAAGGCAGCCACAGCTGTGCGACAGAACACCGATCCACATGATCAAGGCCCAGTGAAGGTGAAGTCAAACCCTTTTTCAGGCGGAGGCGTTCTCCGCACCTTCTTGAGGCCGAACTCCTTGACACGCGCCTCATCGGGCGTAATCGTGGCGCATTTGATGCCCACATTGTACTTCTGCGCGTAGGTATGGGCGAGGTGAGAATAGGGGATGCCCAGGGGTATAAAGAGAGGCAAAGGGAGTGATAGGCACCACGATGCAACCTTGACTCAAGAAGCCGGGCGTTGAACAGCAGAATGGCAGCAGAATGACGGACTACAGGGCAGCGCTAGCCTGAACGTGTTCGATGAGCGCAACCGTCGAGCAAGGCATCCAGGGCCCAGGGGCCGGTTGCCCAGGGGTGAACGCACGGCCTTGACTCCCTCAAGGCAAGCACCGTCACAGGAAATGATTATAACATCCAATGAATGTTATTCAATGGTCACACCCCAAAACGGACGCACCTTTATAGCATACGCGGCCTCCTCAGTAACTTTATCGTTGGTTTTATCGCGGTTGGGCAGCCCAAGATCAAAGTAGATGATGTTAACGTCCAGATAGGGCTTGATCAGCTGCAGCGAGGAGATATTGCCAGAGTCGTCATTTGATTACCGCCAAAGCGATTACCGCCAAAGTCCAAGATGGTGTACGCATAATGCCTTGCGCACCTTGTCTTTAATTTGCTGCCAGATGACCCGCGTCATCTCGTCTCCGTCCAGGTCCACCACCGGGTTGGCCACAGCGATTTTGGTTGCCATCGTGCGCAAGCCTGAACGCAGAACCCGATCGCCAGTCACTGGTAAAGTTTAGCAATGATCTCGCCTATGATACTCCCTAGCCGATATACAAACGCGAAAGCTTATTGCGTAATACTGCAACCGGCGGCGTTTCGGAAGCTCCCTTTTCCGGAACGCAACATATCCAGTACCTGTATGAGCTGCGAGTATTGGCCCCAGGCTGACGTGATGAACTTGTTGCTGCAAGAGCCCGAAAGCACGCGTTGCGCCGATGAGCGACTTCATGTTTGCCTTTCCGGTGTAATAGGTGTGACGCGACAACGGCCAAATTTGAGCCCGGTGCCGACCGCACGTTTGCCGCAACTAAATTGTGGGTTCCCATGCGTAAGCATTTCTCTATATCATGTTTGGAGTCGTTGCAAAGGCACGTGTACGAGACTCGGTTCGCACAGTCTGAGTCAGAGTTTGACGACTTGACGCAAACCAGCGCTATTCCTACTGAAATACATGATGATAATTACGAGAATGAAAATTAATCATTGGGAACCGCCTCTGACATAACAGTGGCATGTTGAGTTTTTATTACCTTGCGGAGCTAGGATTGAGTTCTTGTCCTGCCATATCCTACCTGCCATTTACCTGCTTTGGGTTCGGAGTAAAAGATTTTAACGCGTGGAGGGGTGACCTATGCGCGCTTCTTTTACCGGGTGTTTCAGACGTGCAACGACCTCGAGGTTGAACGGCAGTATGACTTGCTTCGTTGAGGTCTTCTGGATGGATGCAAGGAATATCTGCATACGATAGCTTGAAGCGGCCAAAAATAGCTAAGCCCCTTCTGGGTAGCAGGGACTTGTGCACGCTGTCCACTGGGTGGCTGCTCATCATAAGGTTTTTGGAGATGCGCTGACGTCCTTGGCCGTCATCAGGATTGTCGTATTCAGAATATAGCCCGCGCTTGGAGGCCCCGCCAAATCCTGCTTAGACCGAGTGTATGTGGCTCCAAGCTTTGCCTGGCTTTGCAGCCAACCGCGTCGTCAGCTATTCCCCGACATACCCAAAATATGGTCAGGTTGGACACCCCTGTTGCTCTCAGGTCATGCCAGGACCTCGCCGGAACGAAGATATGCAGTCATTTACTGTGCAACCTGCGTATGCTGTTGCACATCCGCGCTGGGCTGCAGAGGATTGCTGCTGCAAACGCAGGCGGCCTGTCTGTTAGACTGACCTTCGCTCCTGCCGTATCCACCACGTCCCCGCTATGCTCCCAGTCCTCCCACATTCCTGCCAGCACATGCGAAAGTCCAGGACGGTACGTCCCGTGACGCGATAGGATTGCACCGCGCCGCGGACGACAGAACTCCACTAACACTCGACCTAATTTGTGACAGGGCCGCAGCGGTGCAGTTCTTTCAGCACAGTTTCAACATCCGAACCCGCAATCCACGTACATCCACGTACAGGTCCCAACCCATCTTTTGCGTAACCTCAGAAAGCCGGACACTACATGCGCAGCGCCCGTAGAAACGGCAAAATCTGTCAACCTGCTACGCAACAAAAAAAAAACCGATCATGCCAGGCTCTCGTCCACTGCGGCCCCGCAAGCCCTGACGGCAAGTCCGCCACCGCTGCTACACGTTCGCCACGGCTGCTCCACCACCACAGCTCTCATCTAGCACTGCTACTTGACGGCATACGCGGTACCGCCGTCCCTCCGCGCGCAAGGTCGTCATAACTGCATCATTGCGTTCGCTTTCTGCACGCCGACAGGGCAACCACTGTCACCACCGCCATCACTTATAGTAAGGCTCCTGTCAAGAGGTGGGCACAGCAACCCGCTCCTCCGCTCACTTGAGTCAGCAGCCTCCCCCCCCCTGACTTGCAAATCATCCGCTATGGGCCCTTCCGTATTCACGATCTGCCTTGCTGCAATCCGGTTCCGGTACTTGTCCGGCCCGACCCTCTTAAAACATCCTGCACGCCGTCCTACAAACGAGTCAATTGCCAGTCACAAACAACGGCACATCCAAACCCAGACGCCGCCCCGCAGCAACCCACCGCCCACGACGTTTGGCTGTGTCCGCAGCATTTTGACCCAGCCCCTGCCGCATGCACATCCTGACGACACGCTGAGGTCCGTCCGCGCATAGACGGACCGGTCTTGGGCCCTGAACTGCATGACCAGACCACACTAGCAGAAAAACGCACGCAGAAGACCCTGCCAGAGAGGAGACACAACCCCGGTCGGTATTGCCATGCAGGCCCTCCCGAGGTGAGCCTGATGTGGCAACCCCAGCCGACTACGCCCAGCCGGTGTGCGCCTGCCCACCCCAGGAGAGCAGAGACGCGCAGATCCGCAGATACCAGCACGAGCTGCAGTGCAACCCATCCCATCCCTCGTTCCCTCCGCCTACAGTCACACGGAGACGTCCACCGCCAGCAGAGCGGCGCTCTCGACCCACATGTTGAACTGCGCCTCCGTCAGTAGTCCGGCCCGCTTCGCCCGATCCAACATCGGCCACGGCTGGTTCGCGGCCGACGCACCGGGAGCATTTTTGACCTTCGGTACGATCTTCGCCTCCGGATACCGCAGCTCCGACAGCAGCCAGAAGAGCGGGTTATTGGTGTACGGCCCATCGCTGGCGAACGTTTTGTAGACGGCCTTGAAGAGCGACGACCGGCCCAGAGGCCCGCCCGAACCGACAGAGTCGCCCCGCTTGCGGCCCCCGGCCGCTTCGGCAGCTGCTGCTCTGCCGCTGACTGGCAGGGTCCGTCTTCCGCGACGCGCCGTCTCCAGCGACGTCGCCAAGCCCAACGGTGCCTTTCTTGGCTCCAGGTCGGCGCTTGGGACGGGGCCGGCGCTGAACTGGAAAGCTGCACTCGTGATATCCGGTAGGAAAATCGCCAGGGCCACCAGGGCGTCCTGGATAGCCTGGATGGGTCTGGGGATCTCGGGGGAGGCGGGCGCGTCGCCCGAAGAGGATGAGCCGACGGTGGGGCTGCTCGGGGATACCGCTCCAATCAGCAGATCACGCAGCAGGCCGAAGACGTCCAGGCGATGGACCAAGAGTGCCAGCCACCCGCGCAATTTTTGCCGC
Source organism: Eudorina sp. 2006-703-Eu-15 (assembly GCA_003117195.1). Taxonomy (NCBI): domain Eukaryota; kingdom Viridiplantae; phylum Chlorophyta; class Chlorophyceae; order Chlamydomonadales; family Volvocaceae; genus Eudorina; species Eudorina sp. 2006-703-Eu-15. The sequence goes on from BDSI01000020.1 coordinate 957,248, forward strand.
GCAAATTCGTCCCTGCTGCATGCGTCCGCAACGTCGGCGTCGTCAACAGCGGCGCTTCGGTCGCCGCTGCTAGTCCCTGCCCCCGCGCCGGGGGGTGCTGCCGCGGCGGACTCCGTCCCCCGGGGCCCTGTGGCCGTTGCGTCTTCACCGCCACACGCGGACAGGGCCGCCCTGGCGGCTAGGACCGGGATCCACGACAGCACCGGGCACTCGCTGAGGACGCTGGCGTGGCGCGACGCGAGGCCGCCGCAGTTGGCCAGCAGGGCCATCCGGTGGAACAGCTTCGTATACGCGGGAAGCAAGCGCACCGCCAGGGCGGACAACACCCTCTCGATGTTGTGCGGGTGCCAGCCCACCGACTTTTCCGCGCGGCAAACACCACCAGTTGGGCCTGCAGTGTCGGCTGCGTCAGCACCGGCCGCGGGACCCGCCGCCGCTGCGGCCTCCGCCTCCGCCGCCCTCACGGATGCCTCCGGCCTCATGCCCGTCAAGCCGTGTTCCTGGCTGCACAGCAGCAAGCACTTGGCGCTCGGTATCACCGCCGCGGCCGTGTCGCGCAGCGGCCACTTGCCCAGCAGCGCCTTCTCCACCTCGGGCGGCATCTCCACATCGGCCCACCCCAGCTGCACCAGGACCTTCGCCTTGGCGGCCGCGACCGCTGCGGCGGCACTCGCTGGGGAGCCAGGCAGATCGGCCGCTATGGTTTCCACCAGCACGGACACGGTGCCCAGCAGCGACAGCATTTGCGGGACCGGACCAAAGGCCACCAGAAGCACCCACGACGGGGTCCTGGCGTCGGGGAGCAGGACCTTGACAAAGAACTCGGCGCACTGCGGCGGGAGGTTGTGAACGGGCGGGCAAGGCGCCGATTAAACAGCGGACGTGGTGTATGGGTGTGACGTAGGCAACCTGCGCAGCAGGCAGGAAAGAACGAAACAGCAGCTGGACATGCGCATCGCCATGTCCGCCGTCCGCATGAACCGCCGGCGGTCGACGTTGCTGCAGGAGAGGTTGCCGCGGGCCACACGGCCAAGGGAGAGCCCTTGTCCTGCACGCCCGCCCCGCACCTGGCGCTTGTCATCTAACATCAGGAAACAGAGAATGACGTCCAGCTCCGTAACGTAGCCGGCCCTGATGGCGGCTGCCACGCCGGCCGGGGCCGAGTCCGGCATGCCTGCGTTACGCCAGGGGGCGCGCCCGGCGGAAGCAAGCCTGAGCTGTCCTCCGATGAAATGGAACAAAAGGTGCAGTAGAGCTCAGATTGTTTGCGGCCCTTCGATGTGGACCCATCGTCGGAGTGCGCCCGCTGTAATTTCATTGACCGGCGTGTGCATCGCCAACTTGCAACCCGGCAGGTCAGGGTACGTCCGCGCATGCGCTGTCGAACACCAGCGAAAGCTGAGTGCCGGCGATGACAATTGCACATGACGTCGAGAGACGATTGGACAGGCAGCGGCCCAAGACCAACACCGAGCACGCCCAGATACCCCCCTGCCCCTACTCTCCATGTCGGCAACCCGGCTGACACGACCAACGAATCAGGCAAACGCACGCGCATCCTTCTGTCCCCGCGCTCCATCGTACAGTACGGAAACCCGCCAGAAGCCGTCCTGATCTACGGTTATTGCCGGCGTCCACACGATCTCGTTGGATGCGCGTCAAGGTTCGGACCTCTCCAGGCCCCCGCCGACCCCCGCCCCTGCAGACCCCCGCCCGGCCCGGCCACCGCACCCTCTCTCGGCCGCCCCGCCCAGCGCCCAGCGCACCTTTATTAACCTCAGCGTGTCCCTCAAGCGCCAGCGTCCGCGCCACTACGTCCCATGTCCACTCGTTCAGCGACCAAGGCACGTTCGCGCCGTGCGACTGCGCCTTAAGCACCGCCCAGGCCAGGCACTCCCGCCAGCTGTCCTCCATCTGCTGCACCGCCCGCGGCGGCAACGGCGTCCATACAGCCAGCGCCGCCAAGAAGCGGCACGCCGACCTCATCGTCGTGAGCGCGTCGTTGGCAAGACGCGGCGCCGCGGCGCTGGCCACCTGCAGCGTGGGGGCGCCCCGCTGCCTGCTCTGCTGCCGCTCACCCCGCGCGACGAAATTCTCGCCCGTGACGGCCTTCCACGCTACCGTGCTGAGACGCAGACACACGTCCAGCACGGCGATCGCGTTCAGCGGCGGCGTCCTCGCCGATTCCACCATGTTTGCCGCCGTAAGTAAAGCGAGGCTCTGTTGGCCGCACAAATCCGACACCCTCTCCCGAAAGAGCCCGTGAGCCAAGAGGCGCTGAACCTCCGGCGGCACGTCGGCTGGGTCGTCGTCCATAGAGCGCATGATGCGCTGCGCGACATCAGCCTCACGCTCCTGGTGATGCAGGTAGGCCTCGCAGGCTTGGCGCATTGTGCGGGGAGCTGGCGGCGGCGGAGTTGGAGCTTCTGTCAGCTTGCTGCGTTCCGAAAGCCCAGCTGGCTTCATCCAATCCACCAGTGACGTCAACCTCGAGACTTTGAACGCAGCCTCCTGGAAGAGGAGCGTCATCGACCAGCCCCACATTGCCATGCTCGCCATGTGAAGCGCGGATCCGGAAGCGGCGGTGAAGTCCAGCGGGCGGCCGACGTGGCGGTGCCGGGAAGCGGCGGTGGTGGCGGCGGGCACCAGCGGCACCAGCAACGGCGCCGCCCATGGCGTTGCCGCGGCCGGGAAGCCGTACACGCCGCCCCCGTCCAGCGCTGCACACAAGTTGACCAAATGCGAGGACATGAGGAAGTGATAGCTCGGCAAGTTCTGCTGGCAGTGCGTGATGTCGTGGAGGAGGTCCTTGAGGCCATGGACACAGGGGAAGAAGGACTCGACCAGCCCCGCCGCCTGCCGCTCGCAGCCCTCGCAGCTGGCCAGCAGGAGCAAACCCATGCACCAGAGCTCCAGGAAGCAGCTGTCGAGCAGTTCATCGCCCAGCCTGGGTCCAGCTTGCTCCTCCCAGCGGGTGTCGGCACCCGCGCAGTGCTCGTGGGCGAGGTGCAGGAACGACAAAACTTCCTGCGCCTCGCTGAGGACTTCGGAAAGGGATTGCAGCACCCGGCGGGATGGGGAGAGGCGGACCGCTTGCCCGGGCGGAGTGTCGGCTTGGCGGCTGCAGTACTGGGACATGAGCGGCCGCACCGCCTCCTGAAGCACTGCGGCGTAGCAGCGCAGGGTCTCGGAAGCAACCAGGGCCCAGGCGATCCGATACAGTGTGCTTTTGCACGGGTTGGTCGGGTCGGTCTCAAACATGAAGGCGAACTCGCCCGTGAGCTTGGCGCGGAGGGTCGTGTACAGTGGCCGTTGGTTACTGGGTGTGTCGGGTGATAGCGTGGCGCAAGACCGTCGCAGGACGAGGCTGTACAACGCAACCAGGCACGACACATCGCCGCTGTCGATGAAAGCTCGCCACACTCCAGAAGGCGCATCGGTTCCGTCAGAGCCCGCCCGATGTTTCAGCACGCTGAGGTCATCCACAGCTGTCTGAAGTTCTGCCAAGCCGTATTGAGTGTTCGGAGCTTTAAGAAATCTGTTTCCAAGGTCCTTGAATCGTTGAAAGGAACGGTCCCAGGCCCGCATTGCCGCCGACTGGGAACCACGTTTAGAGCGAGCTGTTTTGGGCGCCATCAGAACTTTTAGCGATGATTGATGATTTACGGAGAAGGGTGCGACAGAGGGCGCCTACAGAGTGGCAAGGGCAAAATGTGATGGCAAGTCCGTGGTCTTACGTTACATCTGGTTCCAAACAATTTTGTAGAGTGTCTTCGTACATACAATACGTTGCAATGTTAATGTGCCTCACGGAGACTGAAATGCATTTGAAATCCGGCTCCGTACCAAACTAAGCGGGAACTGGCGGCTTCGGCTGATGAAACCCAGCCTTTACTTGTAGTGCAATTGAGCAAGCAAAGGAGCACTCGAAGTGTTTCAGCTACCTGCGGTGGCCACGCGGTCGCCCGAGGCCTCCGTGTCCCTCTAGCGTTTCGGTCTCTCCCGACCCACGCCTCATTGCCTCAATTCCGACAATCTGCGCCCAGGTCGACCAGATTCCTTTGTCATGCCCATCGTAAGCCATGACTTTGCACTCAGCATATTTGCTGACTGGGGTACGGCTGACTTTCCGCAGGCGTCCGCATCACGTAGCCGAGACATACCGTGGTACGGTCCGCAATGCGGCATTGAAGCACATCACACGCAGCGGATTCAACCCGTGACAATCTTTGCAGTGTGGGACCTGAAAACCTACCCAACCCTCCAAAACTGAGCCTTGTGCATAACCTACAGCACTCATACCCTGTCTTGCCCTACCTGTCATGTATGCCCGTTCTTACCCGACTAATCGTTCCTCGTATGCCGTACGACTATTGCCGCCCTAAGGTTTGCCACGGGGTCCACGCCGCCGCAATCCCTCCCCTTTGCAAGCTTTTCCGCTTGCACGCATCTTAACGTTATTCTGCATTGCCTTGGGTTTTCAGTGGTGCTGACCACACGGAGTTTTGCTTGCAGGTGGGTACATTGCGATAACAACGAGAGGATCGCATGCACGCACAGCATTGTGGTGCGAGTCTGTGTGGCCAAGGCTGCCGACCCGCACCAGCTGGTAGTCTTCCGCGACGCCGCGACACCAAAAGCGCGCCAAATCGACAGCGTTCTTCCGACACCGCAGCCTTTTATTACATACGCACACGGGCAACATTTTGGGCGCCACTCGGTCCCTTGCATGTCACGCACTCCTGCTCTGCCTGCGTAAGAGCACACACACTCTCATACACAGATCCAGAAGTCATCTCGACAGTGTCAATCCTGGCCTGAACCCGGGCACCGTTCTTCTGGAACAATCCAGTATGACCCTGCGCTACCAACGCAATTGACCTGAATCCTTGTCCATTCAAGTCCATCGCTTGAGCCAGCACACGTGCCGCAGTCCCATCGGCCCGCTGGTTTCTCGGCACCATCCACCCAGCACTGCACGCCATTCATCCACCCACGGGGCCCTACGAGACAACCATGGCGCAGCTTACTCAGGCCCCCTGATCCAGCCGTATCACCCCAGCTGCGGTCTCCAGGTTGTCGTTGACGGATCTCTGGACAGTCGCATTCCGCGCAATCCCCGAGTCGAAAGGCAAAGTTGAACAGCGCTGTTCAACTCTGCGAACCTGCTGCGCAGGCGCCCAACCGACTTCAACGCGCCGCCCTCGCCTCCTCGCCGCAACCGCCTCTTCCTCACACTCGCCGTGCGAATCCTCATCACAATAGACTGCCGACTGAATCTCAGTGTGACAGAAGCTGCCGAACACCGCCTTTGGGTCGGTTGCGCCGGTCCCTGCCCCGGGGTGCATTCCGTGATCGCCTTAGGGGCTTCAACTCGCTACGCCAAATGACCGCTGCGCATCCCTGTAGACCGTGGAGCGGACCCACGTCGTGCGGCGTGGCAGCATCTACCTTCACCTGCCGAGCTCCTTGGACAGAGATACACGCCCCAGAACCTGGGCTTGATTTGCGCTTCCACCCCACAGAACCGATGCACTATGTGCCGTTGCGCCCGTGCCCGCCTTTCCTTGAACCCCCCTCATCGACTCTGCCTGCTTGCCCTGATCTCCAGCCTTCCACGAGCTCCAATGTGGCCTGCATCGCTTCCCACACGGCAGCCAGCCAGCCGAGCTCTTTATTGCAGTTCACGATCCCTCAGGTAGGGCAGCCGTGTCCGCCGCCATCTCACATCGCCCCACGGTGCCCCTTCCCACGACAGGGGACATGCGCACCAGCAGCATTCCTCCGCAGCAATGGGCCTCCACAGCTGCTGGCGTAAACTCGACGGCACCCTACCCGCGACCGCCGTGCTGGTACACATGCCTTCCCACACGCCGTTACGTCTACGCCATAATCCTACAGGCTCCAGCAAAAGGTGCCCAGCGATCCGGGCAACAAATCATATCGCCGTCCATCCGAGCTGGGCATCACCCTGTGCTCTTATGACGTGGGTTGTGTATGTCGATCGCCAACATCCCCGATCACGCACTTGTCGCGATTGCCCGACATCACGCACGCAGCGCCAAAGCACCATGTACGCAGCGCCAGAACGTCCGGCGATGACTGCTGCCCTAATCCCCGCTATTCTGGACCCTTGGCGCAGCAACTGGGGCTGCGCTGCAAGCACAATTTCTTTGACCGGGCCACCACCGAAAGCTCCGCATCGCGCGGTCAACTTCTCGTCGCAATACCCACTCATTCAGGATGTGCCCTTCGGCACACTCCCTGCGCTCCGCTGGGGCTCAACACCCTGCTTGCACACACACACACACCCTGCCGCAATCCTGCCGCTGAAGTCCAAACTGACTGGCATGCTGCGGCTCGGGCCGCTGCTCTGCCCTGTATGCCAGCCGTACATCGTCCCAAACCTCCAGGTCAGGGCGCCGGTGCCGCCACGGTGCCGCGCCTTTCGCTGTGCCACAGCCAACGGACCTTTTCCGGAGACACCTCACGCAAGGCCTCCGAGCCCTCCCACCATCCCTGCGCACTAGACCGAGCGCGAACCGCCACTGCGTCCGTCGACGCCCACACCCCCGCCCCGCGCCCGCTCTCGCGCTCCGCGGCGCCCCCGACATCGCCTGCCGGCGGCTGCTCCAGCCTCCGCTGGACGAACCCCGGCTCGCCCAGTCGCTCTAGGTCGGCCAGCAGCTGCAGGTCCTCCGCTGCGCCGCCCGGACCCAGCAGCCACCGGAGCTCGTGCCTGATGCCACCGATGCAGCCCGGCATAAGCGGCTCATCGCCGTTCTGCAGCTCGGCTGCGAGCTCCCGCGGCAGGTACCATGCAAGGGCGACGATGGCGTCCTTGAGGGGCGTTATGCTGGCCGTCAACCGGCTCCCTTCCCGGCGACAGGCGCTCGCGCGTGCCAGCATGTTCACGATGTCGAGTCTGCGGAGCAACATCCACTTCCAGCCGTCCGTGCTCGTTGACAGGGGTTGCGTCGCCTGGCCCCGCTGGGCACCGACCTGCGCTGACGCCCCCGCGGCATCCTGCACGCCGCCAGGGGTCGCGGCGGCTGCCGCCGACTGCCCCACCACGCTTCGTTCGTTCTCCGCAGCAGCTGCTGCAGCCATGATGGGGACCCAGTCCAGCAGCCGGTTCAGGCTGCCAACCATCTCCTCCTTGCCGTGGTACTTGTCCTTGATGAAATGCGGCATCAGTAGGCAAATGACACTCGCAATGGCGGGCAGCAGCTTGGACGCAATCACCGCCGTGACCGTCAGGAACTGCTCAACCGCAACAGCGTCCTTGTCCGCCGCGGGCTCCTCAAGCACCTCGTCCGGTCCGAGCTGCACCGCCGCTGCCATCCTCGCTACCGGTGCCGTCGCCGTGCCTCCTGCTGCTTGACTCGGCCCCGCCTCGACCGCCGCCGCTGCGGGCTCCGGCATCCCTGGTTGCCCGAGTGACACCTGTGGCGCCTCCCTCGTGGCAGTGCCCTCAGTCCGTTCGGCTGCTTGCCCTTGTCCCGACGAGGTCGCATCAGTCGTGGGCACTGCCTGAGGCACGGACTCCCCCGCAATGGCAGGCTGCTGGGGCTGCTGCGGCTGCTGCGGCTGCTTCCACAGCGGCTGCTGGGGCGGCTGCTGGGGCTGGGGCTGCTGCTTCCACAGCGGCCGCTTTCCCATTTCCACACCGCACTCGATGAGTGGACCAGTCACAAACAGCCACAGCCTGGCTGCATCGGTGGCGGCAGCCACGGACGGCGCACCCGCTGTCCCGGCCGGCGACGCAGACGCAGACCTCGTGGCCGCGTCGCCCACTTGCCCAGCTGCCAGGTACGACAAGTCCAGGACGACCTCCAGGAACCCCATCGCGTCGCTCAGGGGCGCGAAGGCCAGCAGCCGTCGCCATTTCGCGTTCTTAGCGTACAGCGCCAACAAAACAGGGTTGAGAAATAAAGTAGCGTAGGTCTGCGTTCAGGTCAACACGTAGGGGCAATAAGAGTTTTAGGGGTTTGGGGTTAGGGTTATGGGTTCGTGGAGGGCAGGGGACCCTCGGCGGTCAGAGCGGTCGTCCAACAATTGACCAACCGCGGTACCGTTGGTCACCATCCGGCCATCTGAGGCATTTGGTCTCCCCCGATGAGACCGGCGGTACCGCCACCCTGGAAAACACACCAACGCATGCACCTCTTCGCGGCCACAGACTACGCGTGCTCTCGCACCCGGATACAGGTCCACCGGCGCATCTCCCTGCCGTGCGCCCTAGACATTTTAGACATCATCAGGAGCTCTGGAAGTACGGCAGGTACGACCGGTGTGTGGGCTCACCAGCTTCAGTTGAGGTATCATCAGCCGGCGCAACACGTTCCGCAGCCCGGAGAAGTAGCCCGCGGAGACGGCGGTCTGCATGATAGCCAACGGCTTGTCCGTGAGGACTGCAAGGGCACGGTGCGCGCAGGTAGCGCAAGGCAGGGAGGAGGCGCCCAAGACTTAGCATGGATGGGCTGGATGTGTGTGTGTGTGTGTGTGTGTAGATATGCAACCCGCCCGACCGAACCCATGTGCAGATATACTTACCATATAACCTGCAAAAAAGTTACTTACCATAAGTAGTTGCGGCTACCAAGGCAACCGCGCCACCATCGCGATGCAAATGAGGCAGCAAAGACCTAACTAAGAAAGAAGGACACGCGCGTAAGCAGTGTGTGAATTTGCTGAAGCAGCGGCCCGCACCGCCGCACCCACACCCATCCAAGCCTTATGAAGGCGCGACTACACGGCCCGGTGAGGACGATATTCGCAAGCAGCCCAACCAAGAGACGGCAGTAGGGTTTTACTCGCCCGCAGGTACATGTACGGCATACTTCACGTAGTAGCACGGCGGCGTACGGCACTGGCCGCACTCACGCGGCTGCTGCGACTTCTCATCCCGGATGCGCTAACATTAACGTGTCCGGCAGACCATGGCGGCGACACCATCCGTTCCTCCACAACCCTTGCCGCACCTATCGCCTACAAGGGAGTTTGCCCTAATTATTTGTTCTCCAGCCCTCGTCTCGCTCAGGTCAACCACCTGATGCTCCCCGCTGATGTCAATAGATGGCGTTACCTCCAACTAACCAAACTGCGGCATGCCAAACTAAGCGGCATGCCAACGCCGCGATTCACACCCACCCGTCAGTCACTTACCCGTCGGGGACTGCGGGAAGTCCACGAACGCCACCAAGAGCCCCACGTCGTCCCAGGCCCAGCCCTCCAGTCCGCGCTGCGCCTCCCGACCGCGCGCCCCGGCCTTGACCTCAGCCCAATCCAGAGCCTGCCGAAAGTACGCCTCCACCTGCCGAACCATCCGCGGCGACAGCGGCGTCCTCGCCCCCAGCAACTCGATGAAGGCAAAGGCCGAGCGGCCACAATTCAGTGCGGCCCGCGCAACGAAGCCGGCTGCAGCGGGCCCCAAAAGCAAGTGCTGGTGCTGCTGGTGCTGGAGGTGGTGCTGCTGATGCAGGCCATCAGGGCCTGTCGCACCGGCGCCGCCAGGGCGCGGCAGCGCCTCCGACGCCGCAGCCACTAAGCGCAAGCACACATCCAACACGTGAACGGCATTCCAGGGAGGCCTGTCCATCTTCGGCAGCAGTTGCTTCAAGAAGGCCGTCGCTGCGTCAATCTCAGCCCTTTGGACGGCCAATTGTTCAATCGACGGCCCGTCATCGTCCACCAGCCCCGTCGGATGCGCCCTCAACCGGTCCTCCACTGTCGCGAAGATGGTATGGGTGTGTTCCAGGATGCGAATGTAGCCCTGGCACGCCTGCCGCAGGGACTGCGACGGACCCACAGCCAGCGGCTGCACGCCAAGCGCGGGGAGCCCCTGTGTCAACATGGACGCCTGCAGCGGCCGGCTCTCTTTGCAGCCCGCTGTGGCGGCCTGGCAGACGTTGCTCCATACAGCCAACGCCATGACCAGGCCGTCCAGGCAGTCGGCCGTGGGACCGGTCGTGTCGAGCCTCAGGCCGGCGGCGGCGGCACCTTCGGCGCCGCCGGGCAGCAGGGCCATCAGCGGCGCCGACCAGGGCGCCGCCGCCCGTGACATGCGGTACACGCTGCCGCCATCCAGTGCCGCACACATCCGCACAACGTGCGCAGTGAGCAGGTACGACAAACTGGGGCTGGCAGCCAGGAGAAAATCCATGGCGATGATGCGTTGCCGCACGGTGTCGACCGTCGTACAGAAAGACTGGGTCAACGCGGCGGCCTCCCGCTCGTAGCCCTCGCAGCTGGCCAGCAGCAGCAACCCCCGGGCGTAGAACTCTAGCAGCCCACTGGCGGGCAGCTCAATGCCTAAGCGGAGCCCGATGGCCTCCGAAACCGGTTCCACGGCTGAGTAACGGCTCTGGACGTCGAACAGGAAGGTCAGCAGGTCGCGTGTCTCGCCCAGCACATCCGACAGGGCTTTGACCAGGCGGCGGTGCGGGGAGGTGTGCTGACCACCGTCGTGGCCGCCGGCTGCTGCTTCCGGCGGGATCCCGAGCTCACGCAGGTGGGTGAGCAGGGGCCGCTCCGCGTCCGACAGCAGCGCGGCGTAGCAGCGCAGGAGGTGCGTGTTGAGCAGGCCGGCGGCGATAGCCCGTACGGTGCGCTTGGAGATGTGCGTCTCTACGTCGTAAGAGATGTTGTTGAGCTCCTTGACCAGCTTGGTGCGGAGTTTTGTGTGGAGGAGACGGGCGCTGTCCGAGAGACCGGGCGACAGGGAGTCGCTAGAGCACCGCGCTGCAACGCCATACAAGGCCAGGAGGCTTGAGACGCAGTCCCGTTTAGCAAGAGCTGCCCAGACTCCCGGGGTGGCGCTGTCATCGTCGCCGTCCGCATGGCTGATGAGGACGCTCAGGTCGTCGACAGCCGTATCCATCTCGCTCTGGGATAAGCCGCAGTTAGGACTTTTAATCCTGCAGTTTTGGATTTTGATTCCCATCTCGCGAAGACGATTCAGGGAACGGTCCCAGGCCCTGGCCGCCGCGGACTGTGTGCCCCGCTTCGGGCGAGGTGTGCGGGGTGGCATTTGCCAACTGGGGTCGAAACCGTGCAGTATTTAAATACGGAGCTTAATGACTACATGCACCTGACATATGGCCGGGTAACTGACGACTATAGTAAGTAGCAGAGGCGTTTTCACAATTCGGATACATGGTATGTCACATTGCTATTCAAAAATTATAAGCGGATCAATACAAGTTGTTTGTATGCGGCGAGTTGATGAGTTGCGTTAACGTGGCACTTATCATAACAGATCGGTTGGTTAACTTTGGCGCGGAATCTTACGCCGCTTGCATTCCTGTAGTTTGCCTCCGCAAAATACTTCCTAATGTCATGCTTGCAAATGATGCATGTTCCGAACATAGAACATCGACCGAATCCAGTATTGACCCGTTGGTCTCGGATACAGAGGAAACAGTCAAAAGCAAGGCGCTGTCATTGTGTCTAGCTCACTGCTAATTAGAAATTGTGATCAGGTAATTCGTTGGACCGCAGTTACAGCGGGCGGGCGTACTCAGGAGAAAATCCCTCGCCCCCTCCCTCCCCTTCTCGCCCCCGCAAGCACGCGTAGCCACAAAGCGGTACAATACAACAATAAGGGCAAAAGGCTTGCTTGATTACACCAGGGAACACAAAGATACTAGTATAACTAGGCAAGCGTCACCATACATGCAGGACACCAGAGGCGTGCGGATGGGCTCCAAAACTGAACCTCACGGCAGATCAACCGAAGGGCGACCAACCTGACCAACCGAGGCGCGCCGCTGGGCATCGTAGACCGTGGAGAGGGCTCACCGACGCCCAGCCCACGCCATGGTACTCCAAACACAGCCAATCCATGATGCCATGACCCCCTTTATTTTCATAACACATTGTTTGTTGGGCTTTGCCTGACTTCAAAACTGGCGCGAATTCAAGCTTCGCAGGCCACGCCAACGTCGCCATGAGGCGCCGGCCGTTTCTATCGCCACCCACGGCCGCCATCAGGATCACGTCCAAACTGCCCGCGCCAGCACCCGGCCAATTATGTGTGTGTGTGTGTGTGTGTGTGTTTAGAAGTGCAACCCGCCCGCCCGCCCGATCCCAGGTATCAATATACTTACCATAAAACCTGCGAGGAAAAAACTTACCATATGCAGGCGCGCGGACAAGGCAGCCGCGCCACCACCGCAAGGCAAATCATACCGCAAATACTAAATACGGAGACGCACGACGCACGCAAACGGATTATTTACCGACCTGTGAAATGTATGACGAATGTATGGTGATGGCCCCCACGGAAGCAGCGTCGGTCGTCCATCATGCGGGAACGCGGAAGGAAGCAAGTTGTGAGGCAAAGTGGAAGGGAGCAAGAAAGAATACAGTAACTAAACAAGGTGAAAGCAAACAGGATGAAAGCAAACAGGTTACTATGGTGGTGGCGCGGCTACGGATGAGAAGCGGGGAAGGAGGGATTTGTAGGCAGGGACGCGTACGAACGCGGCATGGATGCCGTACGGTAGTGTACGGAAGGGACGCCAGTGTACCAGCGGCCGGTGGGGTAATGACATATGTGCGGACAATGCGGGTGTGATCCGGGTAGCGGGCCAGAGGAAAGGTTGGCTCCCCACCGATCCCGGTCACGGACGGGATGCCCGTATGCATGCGGGGCACCGGTCCAAGCGTTGTGGGTGGGGTTGGGAAGGCCGGCAGAGTGGGAGAGGTGGGGGAGGCGATGGAGTGCGTTGCGGGGTTCAGCCGGTGGGTGGGCGAATGTAGATATGGCCGTGTGAAATGGCCGAGGTGACTGCCCGGCATCATGTGATACCCCGCGGAACGCGTGGAGGTTGTGACGTAGTGGTTACACGTGGGATGTGGGTCGCTCCGGCCAATTATGTGTGTGTGTGTGTGTGTGTGTGTGTGTGTGTGTGTGTGTGTGTGTGTGTGTGTGTGTGTGTGTGTGTGTGTTACATATTGGGGGTGCGTAACCCCATACCTGCACATACCCATACGAGCCGGAGGCCCAAGGGCAAACAAAACGCCCAAAAGCACTGGTTTTCAATACCGCATTAACAGGAGTCGACGAGACTAGCGCCCCAAGGGCACGATAGAATTACGGTGAGCCCACATGCGCTCCAACATCTTTGCCAAACGAGCCGGATCCCAGGCAATCGCCTCCCTCATCGTATTAGGGCGGTGAAACCCTTCCTCAGCGCGTATTGCATCGTAAGCCGGGCAATTAGAAACGAGACTGAGACTGCCCTGCTGCCCCGGGCTGCCCAAGCAGGCCAGGTTTGGGCCCCACGGTACTTATCGTCCTAGTGGCGACATCGGGTGCGCAAGTTGCGGTTTCATGAGTTGAATGAATGAATGAATGAACGTTACAGCGGACCCCAAAGGGATCACCGGTGTATACCAGGGCAAGCCCCAGCAGGCCCCACCGCCAAGGCGGCAGGACACCTCCACACCTCAACGCCGCACCCAAAAACACACCGGGCCATGAGTTGCAGTTTCAGGTGCCTTCATGCCTATTGGGTACACTGTTGGCGATGAGTGACTCGTGAGCGCTTGCCCCGTTCTGCCCGCCTGTGCTGTCATCGCTTTTGCCTGAAGACCTGAAACCTGCTGGGAGACTTCGAACGCATCGATAATGGTGGAATCGGGTCAGCAGGAGTGGAGACGGAAAATGTTTCGTACGGACCACTCAGCCCCTTTTGACGGGTAAAGACCGTAGTCGATGCCGTGCCGCCTTGTGCGCAACACTACGTCTATCCGTGAAACGGTGCCCTTGAATGATTAACGCGATCGCAAAACCCATAGATTGCCAATCAACATGCACATCGTCACACGATGCCATACTGTAGAGCTATCCCATGGCCAATTGCGATGGAAAATAACGCATAGGCACTCATGACCCGATCGCAAGCATCCTGATTCGAATTGCGAAACATCCTGTATCATTAGCTCTGTCGCTACTACTCTCCTGTCGTCTTGCGCTGAGATCTGGCTTCATTGCGGGATAAAAGTCTTTTCTTCATAAGATCCGTTGCCAGATAAGCCATTGTTGTCTCTGATAAGATAGGCATTGCCTTGCGACGTTGCCTGGAATGTTTGGACGACACAGGACGAGCACGTTTGACCTGGCCGAGGTGGCCCAAGTGTGGCACCGATTGCACACAAAATGCACGTAACGCACTTCACTTTACCATTTTGGATACATTAACGTTTATAAGCATAACTTGATGCGTTTCAGAGGCATGACTCCAGACGCATTTGCAAAATCATTACATACCGCAGCCGAGAGGGCAGCTCTATTGTACTGTACAAAGGCATAAGGTGAAATTTGCTAAACAACGTCAAAGTGTTGGGACTTGGGTGCGGAGAGTTGCCAGAGTCTCGTCGCCACGGCACCCTGATCAGCTTGGACAAGATAATTGGTCTACCTGTTGAAGTGTGTCACGCTTTGTCAACAGATACAGATACGAACGCGCGCATACATACGGGTATGTTTGGCGGACTGGCCGTCGCCAGTTGATGGAGGTCAGCGCAAGGACCTGCTTCCACAGGCGTCAACGACGCTTTGGCGCTGCATCGCCACCCATCAAGCATAGTGCCTTCGAAAAGATTGTTGCGCCGATGTGTGTATGTACGTCGTGGATGGTGGGCTGTGCCACGGAGGCCGGCACGCCTTTGACAAGTCAGAGCCGGTTGCGGTGTCAGCCTTGGCGCATCTCGAGGTGCCAACATCCCCACCCTGCATTTCCCCCCGCAGGTGTAGCGGCGGGCTCAGTCACAGTCAGGCTCGGGAATTGACGACGAGGCGCCTTGGCAGGACCCGCCGCTGCTGCTGCTGCAGCAGCAGCATAAACCACAGGACAACTAGCAGCCGCCATCGGCACAGCACGGACAGCGGTCAAACCCTGGCAGCCCACCAGGCTTCGTACCTGGTACTTGGACCCTCTGATCCCGAGATGCAAGTGTGACGAAGAAAAGCTGCCCAACAGCAGTGGTCAGCTCTAGCGCGTCGCTGCCTCCACCAGGCATGGTGTAGACGCGGAAGAGCTACAACTTCACAGACCATACGCTCGCTGCGATTTCCTGCGAGCTCTGCAGTTCAGCAGACCAAACGACCTACCGTTGAGCACGCCTGTAGGCCGGCGCACGCTTCCATCCATCCACCGGCAGGCGGCTGGGCGGACTCCGGGCCGTACGCGATCTGGGTCGCTGTCGATCGGGTCCGGGCAAGGCGAAACCCGACAACGGGGCGCTGTCGGGTGAAGGCGGCAGGCGATCCTACGTCAAGTGGCTGCACACGGAGGTTGCTGCCATTGCAGCCTGCCATTTACGGACCTGAAAATCACGTCCTGCTGGGGAAGCCTGGGTGCAACCCCCGGGCGCAGCGCGCTTGGTGCTGCTCTTGGGGGGCGGGTGCCAGCGGCAGCGAATGGTCCCTAGCGGGTAGCCGGGTTGCCGCAATAAGTAGCTGCCGCAACAGCGGCGGCGGCTATCCCGGGCACGACCCTCTGGCGCGATTCCTGTGTGAGCGATGTCCCGTGACACGACCGAACCTGGAGGGAATCAGGCCACAGCAGCGCGCAGCCCCACGGCCACCGCCTTCACGGCCCTGAGCCAGGTCTGCTGCGCGTGGCGGAGCGTCGACTCGACCCTGTACATCCGCAAGCCCGCCTGCGAGCCGCGGTGCCCCAGCTGCCTGAAGCCCGCGGACTTCTGCTGCAGCTGCTTCTGCTGCGAGTGCTGTGCGGATTGCTGCTGCAAGTGCTGCGACCTGCGGAGGTCGGTGTGCTGCGCCGGCGTGTGGCAGCTGACGGTGAGTCGGTGGGGGGCGGGGCGGGGTGCCTTACGAAGGGTGCGGGGATGTGGTTGCGGGGCGCAGATGCGGGCGAGGGATCAGATGCGGACTTACGCCATGGTGGGCGATGGAAGGAGACCATTTTGGTGGAGGCCCAGTCGGTGCGTCCGGTGGGGCGCTGACGGCTGGCAGCTGCATGGACTTTGGGAAATCTGGCATCCTGGCAGTCACAAGCATGAAAAACGTAAATACTGTATCTCTGCATGCCTTGTACCGCTGACTAAAATCAAGGCCAAGATGGAAGGTGTGATAGGAAGTTAGTCCGCGAGTACCTGGGGCTCGGTAGGGACCAGTGTCCTGCTGAAACATAAGGTTGTGGATGGCACACCTGTCAAACGTTGCGCGTTGGCTCTCTCCCCCAACCTCGTCTACCAAATATCCTATATCCCCCTTTCGCGCGCAGCTGGGCGGTTTGATCGGCTCCGGCTATGCGGCGATTACGACGCTGTCGTTCCAGTTTGAGCCGGGGTTCGTCGACGCGAATACGGCGTTCTACGGTGAGCGGGAGCTGGGCAGCGTGGCCTAGTCCCCCGGCGAGGGTCTGAAGGGACCAGCGCATTGGGAGCGCTGGCTGGGGCACACAGTGGGAGGGGACAGCGTGGGTCAGGAGAGGGATGCTGCCGGGAAAGGAGACATCTGGACGCGCGTGGGGCTCCCGCGATGTATATCGACCCTAGGACGTGTACCTGCTACCGTATGGCACAGCCTAGACATGTGCACCCGCTGGCCGTATCGCTGCGGACTTAGTTTGTGGCGCCCGGGGCGTAGCATCGCAAACAGTCCGTCGACCGGCAGGGGCTGCAATACCCTCTAGGTTGGCTTGCACTCGCGGATGGTGAGGCGAATGAACCCGAATCCTTTCGCCGCGTCCTGTGCGGGGCCAGGGGGCCCGATGTCCCATCCACCCGGCTGCCGCCCCTCCGGCCCCGGCCCCACCGCTCCCCGCCAACGTCCTTGGCCTGGCTCCCGCAGCCCTTCTGATCCACCTGCTGGTATTCTGGTGGCTGTACTGCCTCACCGGCATCGTGGGCTGCTGCACCTCCCTGGACCGACAGGGCATCGTCACGTACGACCCCAGGTGAGTGGCGGGCGACTCCAACCGTCCCACGCCCGGCTGTGGAATACCGCACCAGGCGTACAACGGGCCGCACCGTCAAACGCACCCAGAACGGCATGGCACCGTATCGTGTGGTCCTGCACCCCTCCTATTACCGTGTCCGGTACTGTACCCTTGTTGTGCATTTGTGCTGTCCGGTGCTGTACCCTTGTTGTGCATCTTGGTGGTACATCACATGGAAATTTTGTGCTCCAAATTGCCACGAATCACAGCCGCGACTTCCGCTCGGGAATCCGTCCACGCTTTCCCCGCCCGCGCTTTCTCCCAAGCGCCGCCCCTACGCCGCGCCGCCCCCGCCCCCGGCCCCCAGGGTGATCCTCATGGCCCGGGTGTACCTGGGCCTGAACCTGCTGTGCGCGGTGTGCCACGTCACTCTGGCGCTGCTCAACAGGGGCCTCTGGGGCGAACTGCTGACTCGGAGTGAGGCGGGGAGAGCAAGGACCCGGGTGCTGGGGAAGTGGGGACGAGGGGGCTCGGGGCCGCAGATGGGCAGACGGGGAGCGGCTGCACTGACGGCGAGCGCACAGATCCGAAATGGGGAAGCGCAGGCAAGGCGCTGGGGACGGCAGCTTCGGTTCCGCCACGTAAGGGCCAGCGTACGGCACCTGAAGAATATGGCTAGGTGAAATGGTGCGGGCTTGTAGCTGGATAAATTGTACGTACGTGGTACGGGTAGCTGTCGGCCCCCCCTGCCCGCCACAGTTTGGAGGCCCTCTTGGGGCCGAGCCGTTGCCCGCAGCGCGTCACACGATCAGCACGAGGCGCAGCAACGCAGTCCTCGGCCCACAAGGACACACGTGCCAGTCCAACAACCTCACCCGCGGGGTCCACCGTAACATGCTTCGTACAAACCTCACCATTGCATCCGGCCATGGCCCCAGGGCGGCGCAACCCACATCGCCGAATGACCCATTCAGTCCTCCCGTCCCGCCTCACCTTTCCTGTTGCTGTTGCTCCCTCCCTCCCGTCCCTCTCCTCCCCGGCTCCCCGGGCGCCGCCCAGTCAACATCTTTCTGACCTTCCTGCCGCTGGTGTGGGACTGGTACATCGTGTACCTGGCATGGTCCTTCATCACAAAACTCAAGGAGCAGCGCAAGGTGAGGACGAGCCCCGGCCCTAGGACCACAGGGCCCGGGGGGGGAGGAGGACCGGAGGTCCGGAGGAGACATGCCAGCTGGTAGGGAGGTAGGGCCTTGGGAGGGGGCCAGAAGGTCTGGACCGAACTCGCGGAACCGGTCTGCGCTTCCGCCCCCAGCATGGGCTGATGCCAAGACGGAGACGGAGGCGGACCTCACTTTCGATATCGAGATACGGTGCCCCGGCACTTGCCCGAACCAGGAGCTGTGGGGTGGGGGATGCGGTCGTGAAGGGGCCCGGCCGCGCGTCCCTGGCCCAACCAGCGCCCCAAGGTCCCTCAGCCGCTCTTACGGCTTCCCATGCGGCCGTCGCTTTTGTTTAGTGTCGGTCTGACCTCGGCATGGCGTGCTTGCATGCGTATGTGCGTGTATCCGTGCACTTGCGATTACAAGCACCGTTCTCATGAGTGTTGCGCGGGCGCGTGTGCAATACTGGTTGTCGTGTGTTGTGTTGTGTCTAGGAAAAGGACCCAGATGTTGTGTCTAGGAAAAGGACCCAGATGTTGTGTCTAGGAGAAGACCCAGAGGACGCGCCTGTATGTGCGCGCGTTTGCCACTTGTGTGCTTGCCGTGCATGCAAGAGGGGTGTCGGGCATGTGCGGCTTGAAAACCCAGACGTGAGGGAAAGGGACCCCGCCCGACCCAGCCCACGTGCGGACATGCTCAGATGTGTGCGTGTGTGCAACTCCGTCTCCTGCCCTCAGGGCGTCTTCCGCGGGCGGCCGCTGATGCACACCCAGCGCAAGCCGGGTGAGCTTCTGGAGCTGCACACGGGGCAGAACCTGGAGCTTACGCCGCCGCCCCACCAGGTGCGACCGCACACACCCGCGGCTCGGGCGGGTCTCCTCTCTGACACACCTGCGGGTGCTCGGAGCCGTGGATAGATATCTCACACGACGTGTGTGACACATGGGATTCAACATGCATGCGTGTAGGGTGTTATTGTCTAGGTTGTCATTGTGTATTGGTGTATGTGTCGCCGGGCGTCCTTGCAGGAAGTTGCCTCCCGCGCTCGCTAAGGGTGTGCGTCCCCCGGGGGCCTGCCCGCGGGAATGTGCAAGGTGCCGAATGTGCCTGGTGCCATGTCGCCCCGCGGGCGACATGGCACCAGGCACATTCGCCGGCCGCCCTCACACCGCCACCCTCAGCCGCCCACCATCCCGCCCGCCCGCCGGCAAGCGATCTCCGCACATCCCCGCACCGCTCCCACACAGCCTACGGTACACGATAGCGCCCACCGCACAGGCCCCGCGCACGTCCAGTGTCGTGGCCCCCGCCTTTCTCTGCGCATACGGTACCCCATGCCGCCCGTGGGGAACCCCCCGCCCGCTCCCCGTGCGTCACTCGATGACAGGTGATCATACCGCTGGCGCTGGCGGCCCCGACTAGCCCCCAGCAGGGCCCCGCAACCCGCCGCGGCCGCAACCAATCGGAAGCCCGCTGGTCCGCCCCCAGCGGCGACACCGTCGCCTGCGGCTCCGCCATTGCCGGCGGCCCTGCCGGCGCCATGGGTCGCAACTTCCGCTCTGTCACCGTCGGCGCCGCCGGCGACGGCGGCGTCGGCGCCGCTGACGGCGGCACCGACGGTGACGGCGACGGCGGCCGCGCGGCGTCACGTACCGATCGCAGCGACGTCAGCTCCTTGTGGAATATGACAGACAACAGCTACAGCGGCGGTGATGGCGGCGGCGGGACGGCGGCGGCCGGCAGTAGCACTTGGGGCGGCGCGCTGCTGCGACACGTGCGCGACTCGGACAGTGGCGGCGGCAGTCATGACGGTGGCGACCAGTACTACGGCGACGGCGAGGCGGACGGGGAGGTGGACGGCGGCGTCGGCCGGCAGTACCCCAGCGGACACAGCGTCCGGGGCGAGGTGGAGGCCGCGGGGATAGAGCGGAGGTCACCGGGGAGGCTGCCGGCATTCGCGGCGGCGGCGGCAGGAAGCCAGCGAGGTGGCGGACCGGAGCCGGGGCTGGGGCTGGGGCTGGGGCCGGCACACAAGGCGGGTGGCACAAGCGCTGAGGCGCTGTCGGTTCCGGAGGTCGCGGACTCTCTGGCGGCCATTCAGGTGCGCGGGAAGGAGTGCGGGAGGGAGTGCGGGGCCAGGGGGGTTGAATGGGAAACACCACACCCGGTCAAAGTGGCTCTGCAGTGCAGCTGCAGAGCCGTGCCGCGGACATATGGCGTGTGGGGCGCGTTGGGCAGGGGGTACGAGCCCGCTGGGCGGTTCCCCGTCCTCGCCGTCCCGTTCGCGCGGATGGCCGTGTGCCGTACCCCGAAAACCGCTGCGTGTTCTTCAATAAACCCCCGCAACACTCCCGTTCCCCCACCCGGACTTCCCTCACCTAGGAGGAGGACACGACGCATGCCTACGGCACCAGTGGCCCGCGCCGCAGCCCGGGGCAGCAGCGCCGGGCTCCTCGGCAGCAGCAGGACGGCGACCCGGGGCCACCGCCACCGCCGAGCCGCCCGCGCCGCAAGGCAGCCCCAGACGACGCGCCGTACACGGCGGCGGCTCCGCCATCGCTGGGGCGGCGCACCGGGGCGGCCCTCTCGCACAGCGAGGGCGCGCCGGAGCGCAGCCTTGCTGCCGCGTCCCGGAGTCGTACGGCAGTCGTCAGCGACGGTACTGCAGACCCGGCGAGCGTCGGCGCGCAGGGCGCGGCCCCGGCGGCGGTTTTTGAGTTACGGAATATGTGGACACGGCCGTCGCTCGGCGGGACTCCGGTGTCGCCGGTGTGCACGTCGCCCGGTGTGGCGTCAGCGGGGTCACGGAGTTGGCGATCCGGCGCCTCCGTCGGGGCGCTACAAATGGGCTCCGCCGGCGTGAGGCCGACGTTCGCGGGGGCGAAGCCCCGAAACCCGCCGCTGCCCACCCTGGAGCCTGTCGTACTGTCAGTCCCCGTGGCGCCTACGTACGGCGGGGCGCTGTTCACCGGGCCGCACACCGGCCGCAGCTCCGGCGGTGGGTTCGGGGTCAGCGGCGGCGGTGGCAGCGGGAGCGGCGACGACGGCCGCGGCGGGATGGACCGCCATCGTGTGTACGACGATATTGGCGGCGGCGACGTGGTGCTGTCGACGGCGACGCCGCCGATGCGCAAGGCGCCGTCGCTCAGCCGCCGGGCTTTGTTCCTCCAACAGGTAGGGTTTACAGGTAGCATTGCGTCCTGCTCCGCTTGAGGCGGCTCCGCCGCCGTTGGGTGCCTGCGGGGCAGAAAGAGTGACTTCATACGGCGGGGAGGGGAGCCGAGCCGTGAGCCACCGAGATCAACGCTGCACAGGGACCGTGCGTGTAGTCTGTATTGCAGCGTGACCCAGTGGAACCAGATATGGCAAAAAGACTCGCGAAGCCAGGGTCTCCACCTCCCAAGGATCGCCTCTCCGCAACCTCCCCCGCCCTCCCTCCTCCGCCCGCAGGTGCTCCTGCAGCGCTCGCAGGGCGCGGCGGCCCCCGCCCGCGGCGCGGCGGCCGCGCCCACCGATCCGACCTTTCCCATCCCGGCCCCGGAGCGGCCCAGCGCACCCCCGGCGGGCCCCGGCCGGCAGGGCCTCCCCTCCCCCGGGGACACGCACCTGCTGAGGCAGCGGCCAACACCCGCCGGGACGGCCGCTGGCAGCCGCACGCCGCCGCCGTCGCTGCAGGGCGTGCCCGTACGGATGGTGGACCCAGACCTGGCACCGGACGCGGGACAGCCGTCGCCGCCGCTGCCGCTGCCGCGGATGCCCACACGTCCGCGCGCGGCGGCGGCGGCGCCGCCACCACCGTTATCGGAATCGGCGTCCGGGCCGTCTGCGGTGGTAACACTTACGCTGGCGGCGACGCCGGGCGCTGTGCTGCCGCCGCGGAGCGGCACTGTCTCCGCCGCCACCAGCTCCGTCCATTTGCCGTCCCACGGTTCGGGGGCGACGGCGGTGGGTTCGACAACAGCCCGCGCCTTTGCTGCCGACGGCAGCAAGAAAGACGGCCGGACGTCTCCACAGGACGCCGCCGCGGCAGCGGCGGTGTTACGGACGCCGACAGCGGACAGCACGCCGTTGCTGCCGCCGTCGTCTCCGGGCCTCCTGCAGCTGCCGCCACCGCCGCCGCCGCCACTGCAGCTGCCGACGCCGACTGCGTTCCACAAGGTCGGCTCCTGGACGGATCGGTACCACCGCAGCGACGACGGGCTGCTGCCGTCGCGCCCCTCCGCACCCACCCCTGGAGCCGGTCTATCCGGTCAGGTGCAGCAGCACCGACTGGCCCAGACCCGGCGGACTGGCAGTCAGCCTCGCCAAAGCGAGCAGGGACAGGGGCTGCAGCAGCAGCACATGCCGCCGCCTCACCACCCCGCCCTTGCGCACCCGTCCCTGCCGCTGCTGCATCACCACCAGCACCAGCATCATCAAATGCAGCAGCAGCAGCAACAGCAGCAGCATTACTATCAGCCCCGGGACAATGTTGGGGCGCCGCTGCCAGGGCGCGAGTTCCTGCCGCCGCCGTGGTCCACCCGGGGCAGCAGCAACGGCGGCGGTAGCGACGGCGGCGCCGGCAACGTCAGCGACGGCGGCGGCAGTGCCGCGGCCGGCGGCCGTGCCGGCCCCGACCGCGGGCCTCACGCGCTGGGCGCCATTGCCAAACTGTTGGCCAGCAGCAGCGCCAGATCCCTTCACACCATCTGGGGGGACATCTCGTCGCCGCCGCTGGGCTCCGTAGCCACCACGGCGCCGCCGTCGCCGCCACCGCAACCCGGCAAAGCCCTGCTGGTGGCGACAGCCACGGACATCGTCCAGCCGCCCCCTCCGTCTCCTCCGCCCGGGGAGTGGGCCCCGGATCAACTGACCGACGGGGCCGGGGGTGTCACCGGGTCGCTTCGGACGGTGTTCCAACTGCACACGAGGACACCGCCGCCGCCGCAGCCTGTCCCGCCGCTGCAGCTGCCGCCGCATCCGCTGTCGCAGCAGCAGCCGCCGTCGCCGTCGCCGGTGCGGGTACTGCCCCGCGCGCAGTCGTACTCGGAGCCGTCGTACAAACCCGTGCAGCGGATGCCCCGACCTGTCTCTGGCGCGTCGAGGCCGCAGTTTCCCGCAGCGGCGGTGGGCCTGCAGGGCTATGCACGGACGCAAGCGGTTATCCAACACCAGCAACACCAGCAACACCAGCAGCACCCGCAACTTACAGCCTTACAGTCCCAGTTCCCGCATTCGGAGACAGCCGCCAGTTCCGTGCTCGACAGCCGGACGCCCTCAAACACCCCACCCAGCCTGATGGTGTGGGCCCAAGACGCCACGAGGGAGGACGGAGGCACTCGCGCCGCCGACGGCGGCGGCGGCATCGGCATCGGCGGCGGTGGCAGCGGCGGCTTGGGTGTGCCGAGGAATCCGAAGTACGACCTCCTGCCGTCGTCACCCGGGGCGGACTCCCCCAAAGTGCCGCACGGCCAGCACCGCTACCCCCACCACCACCAACACCTGCGGCAGCAGCGCCAGCAGCTGATGGCGGCGCGTCGGGTCGGGGGCGGTACCGTCCCGACCACCACTCGGTTCTGGCAGCAGCAGCACCAGCAGCAGCACCAGCAGCAGGGGGCACCGGGCGGACGAGAGGGCATGGCCGCCGACCCCGGCACCGGCAATGACAGCGCCGGCAGCGAGGGGGAGGACGGCGGCACGACGCCCGCAGCGCGGCTGCCGCAGGGAGTGGGCGGGCTTGCAGCGCGGGCGGGGGCCTCCGCCGCGGCGCTGTGGGGCGTAATCTCCGGGGACTGGAGGGCGCAGAGGTGGCAGGACGACAGAGAGGAGGCGTTAGCGGGCCCTGCTACGACAGTGGGATCTGCAGGGCCGGCGGGAAGGAGCGGCAATGTGGCTGGTGCGCGAGGCACGTGGGAAGCGGGAGCCGCCAGCGGCGGCGGCGCCGGCGGCCTCGAGCAGGCACGGCAGATGATGACCCATGGGTCGGTGCTACTGTCCCAGGGCGGAGCACGCCTGGGCACCATGGCGTCGACCCTCCTGGGGCCGAATGGGCTGCCGGCGGCGATGCGGACAGTCCGCGAGGGAGCGGCGACACTGTACGACAAGGTCGTACCGAATGTGTCGTACCTGCCGCACAAGGACCGCACGGAACGGGGCGTTTCGGCGGCGTTCAGCTTCTGGGGACCGGGGTGGGCCCACAGGGTCGGCACCGCCTCCACCGCCTCCACAGCCACGCTGCGTCGCGGGCCGGGGACCGCATCGGCGGGCGCCGGGGGAAGCGCCGCAACCGCAGGGAGCGGCCTTAGCCTCAGCTTCGGTGGCGGCACCGGCCCCGTGGACAGCCGCACCACTGGCGGCGCACTGGGTGCCCTGCGGCCGCACACCCCGGTCACCCCGATATCCGAGATCACACCCTGCTCGGATGAAGACGACAGCGGGGCTGATCCGTGAAACTGCCATACAATGTACTTGGTCAGACAAGGTCCTGGCTGCCGGGTCGCCACCTTGGTCTTCGCCCATACATATTGATTGTTATCGATCGTGTATACATGGGCGCGGGGCTAGCTGAGCTTGGAATGTAGAGAGTTGAAATGTAGAAAGTTGAATGGGCATGGCGGGTTGCCGCACGAGGCGGGGGCCCAGGGCGGGTGTGTCAGCAGCAGGGCTGGCTGTGCTGTTGACAGATATCGTTTCTGTCAGGGGCGGCGTGGTCAGCAGCATGTCTCACCTTGCGTCGTGGGCGCGGCTTGAGCACTCGGGGCTTCTTGGCTGAATTACATGCGATGCGGTACCTGCGGGCCTATAAGGAGTTAGTGCCCTACACAATCTTCATGTGCGACGTGCTCCCGCACAGTGGTGTGGCATTTCGGCCTTCGCGTTGATTGATGTGCACGAGTGCTCCACATATTATCAATATTTCACGATAACAAGATACACATAGGGTGGTTGAACCCGGCCTCAGACGTCGTGAGTCGTACGTGAGGGTGTTCATTGGGGTGCAGCGGTGCGGCGGCCAGCAGGTGGGCGAGTGTGTGTGCGTGTCCCGCGACCATGATGCTCGCGAGAGCTCCGTCCGTGCGAAGCCCACTTCTGCAGCAGGGCTACTTATGCGTGGTGTTCGGTTGCTGTCAGTCAGCTGGTGGGTCCTCCGGGACTGGGCTTGAGGTGGGCTGGGTGTCCGCAATCTACGGTGCCATCAATGGTACTCTTCAGCGGGGAGGGGCCCAAGGAATGCATGGTGCCTGGGGAGCTCGCTGGTGAGGGCGTGGCGCGGGTTAGTTGCGTTGCGCCGCATCAGGGGACTTCCCCGAGACCCCGGCGGCGTCTGCGCCTCGTGCGTTGCTAGACGCCGGCGATCGGTGTATGTGCCGTGCAGATTGTATCGTACTATTTGAGACGGTCGCGACGACCGCGTCGTCCTACCAGGTAGGTATGACATATGGCTATCCAGGCCACACAATCACAGGGTTTTACATGACAGCGGTTTATAAAAAAGCGGTTCATGTTTGAGAGATATACGCGGAACATTGGCGCGCACCTATTTCCGGGTCTCTGCACTGGGTGGGTGCGGCCGCCGTCCCTCTGGGCCACGAAAGTCTCAGGCTGGTGGTCTATTGCGGCAACGGCTTGCTGTCGAAAGTGCAACTGCTTTGCCGCCTTGTCGGTGGGGCCTGCTGGGGCTTGCCCTGGTATACACCATTGATCCCTTTGGGGTCCGCTGTAACGTTCATTTATTCAACTGCTTTGGTACATATGGCACTGCACATGGACCTTACACCTTACACTGCAGGGAGAGCAACACTCACGCGAGCAACGCGAGCGCGCTGGCACGACGCCAAGCAGCACAGTCACACAGGCCGCGCGTGAACGGCACTGAACAATAACCCCGTCGCGCCACGGCGGTTCCCGCCGTGCGCCCAGGCCCCGTGACGATCCGACCCAAGCACCCAGCAGGGCGGACGCAGGCCTAGCGACAAGACAGCCGCAACCGACCCCTCAACCCCAATACTCCCCGGAACGAAAAGTCAACACAAGGCAAACGCGGCGGGGAAGAACGGGAACAGGGGCAATACAACCCCAAAAACCCTGCCGCCGCCAAGGCCTGACAAACAAGCAAGGGTGGGGCGGCCCCCACCCCCCGGGCGGTGGGCTAGTCCCTTGCCGCCCTTCACCCGAAACCCCGGCGGAGGGCTGGTCCCTTGCCGCCGTACAACATGGACATGTCGACAAATGTGGCATGGAAAAGCGACTGGAACTGGTTGCGGGATTGCAACCCCTGGCACAGCGAGTATGCGGATAGCAATACATGCGGTCTGGTAAGCCCGCGCCCATTTTGCAAGTTTGGCTCCAATAGCGTCGGCCCGTTGTTTGGCGCGCACGTGAATAGACCATCAGCAATTTAGCATGCCGTACACAGCACACATTACTTGCAGGCCCCAGCGCAACGTGACAACGGCCCCAGCCCAGTGAGCATGCGAACACATGCCTGCCACGTCCATCCCTCCTCACCTCTAGTTTCAAGGCTCTCAAGCTATGGAAACACAGCGCAACACAGTACGAACTAGGAAACTGTCCAATAGCTTTACACCATGTACGACAACGCACTACAACACACACCGCCTTTTTGCAGTCCGTCAACAGATGTCCGTACAACCTGTACTGCCGGGCACCACTTCATGAATGCAGACGGACGCAACCATGCAACCCAACCCAACTACCGTATTCATGCCCCTCGGCTTGGATCCAGATGCCGTCGTATCCATTATTGTATGTTCGGTTCTTATGTGCCGAACTGTACCGAAGTGCCTATCTAGCTGGGGGATGTTGCTTGCATTATTGCCGTGCAACTCGTGCAACTCCATATAGCCACGCTGCTGTACCAAGTGACGTATGGCACAAGTGAGCTATGGACGGCGCTGGCATGGTAGCAGCCGTGTTGCCAAGCTCCAGGCTCCAATCAATGCCCCAATCAAACCGCGTTCGGGTGGACAGGCTCCCACCGCTTGCTGCCCGTCCATCCCCCGCCTGCCAGCACACCGACACGCCAGCTCCCAGCTGCCTCCCTGCCCGCCGTCGATTGGACGGAAGGGCAGGCCATCACCAGCGACGGCAGCGACGACCTCACCATCCAAACTTAAATGAATAATGTCCCAAACTCCAAACATGAATGAATAATGTCACATTCGTCCAATGCCCGGCACAGCAGGTGAGCCCGCAGCAAGAAGGTGCCAGGCAACCCGCCGGCTGTGATGCACGTCTGGGGCCGCGCTCCACTGCTGGCCGCGCGGGTGCGTCGCGACTCGAGAGCCCATGCACCTGCTGAACGTAACCCGGCGGCCGAGCGACGCACAGACATACAGCCGCTCACGCCCATCACCCATCGGAGATGCCTGCGTCGGCCCAGTTATGTGTTCCCAACTGTATCAACATATACGGTTATTATATATCAACATATACATACAAAAGCACCTGCGCATACAGACCATGTATGTACACCGTGCGCCGCTACACGGTGCGGGTGACCGTGTAGCGGCACTGCCCACACACCGCCGTCATGCTGTCACCCTTGAACAGGTCGAACCACAGCACCCGGCAGCCGAACGCGCGGTCCAGCTTGGGTACCACCCCACGCGGGACGGTGCAGTTGAAGCATGCATGGTCTGCATACATGCATGCATCCACCCAGGCGCACCAGGTGCACGTGCAGCAGCGGGCACAGGGCAGGAGCAGGGTGGATGGGCAGGCAAGTGGATGGGTGAGTTGGGTCTCCTTGGGGTGAAAGATAGGGTGGAACCTCTGGGTCACAAGCCAGGCGTGCCGAGGAATTGGACCCACCCACGGTCTTGGCTTGCCATGCATGAGAGAACCACCTGCGCCAGTGGCAGCTACATTCTATTTGTACACGAAATTGCTTGGTGCACATGGTATGACGTGCACACGCACCGTGCTGCCGCACATGTAGGACAAGAGTTGCCGACAGGCAGGGATGATCCTCAGGAAGTAACCCATGTGGAAAAAGAAGAAGTATAAGACCGAGCGACGGTGATTATGGGGAGTGTTGCATGTGCTGCGTCAGCTGTTCCGTGGTCAAGCTGGGTTGAGAGTGGGGACTGTGCTGGATGGCGGCCGCGATTTTAAGCCATCCGCACCGCGCCGCCGTGTCATGATGTAGTGGCGCTACGGCACGAATGGCGGCCTTGATGGTGGGGTGATGAAAGTGGGTGCGCACCCGCAGCTGTAACTCAGGTGGCAGTGTAACCTCCACACCGCGCTCCTCGTCGGTTACCAGGTCCACCTCCTCGGGCACTGGCACTTCTCCCACCTCACATTGTGTCCGTATCCGACCACATCAGAGCGCAGGCCCTGCTGCAGCCGCAGCACCTCTTCCGTGGATGCTGAAACCAGCATGCCATCCAGCAGTCCCGGCGGGACACCACGTAGCCATAGCCACTCCTGCGCCTGCTGCATGTCGTACCGAATGTCTGGCGCATGCCAGAACCTGCCCATGTTGTTCCTCAGCCATCACGCCAGCTCCACCACCACCTCCCCGCGCACAAAGAACTAACAGCGGAGCTGACACCGCACGCCGTTGCGCCTCCTCTTCATTCATGACAGGGCCAATGAAGATGATGCATAGTGAGTCGCAGAGCTGCTTGGGATCATCCGCAGGACGGCGTCGGGCCCCGGTGCGAACATCCGCACGAGGTGCGCCCGCATGCCGGTCTGCAGCAGCGCCAGTGGCCTTACACAGCCTGGCGTGTGCAGGAACACCGTCATGCGGTATGCACATGCCGTCATGCTCTCCAGCAGCGTCACCGCGCTGGCGCCGACAGGCCACATGCCCAGATCTGCTAGCGCCAGCGCGAACCGGGGCATCTTGCCTGCAGCGAGCTGGACGACACACGTCCGGCAGATGCGAATTGTGTGTGCCTGCCCGTCGGCTGTCACGTATTCAGCAATGCAGCAGGCCCGCGGGTCTGCCAGCATGCAGTACTCCACGAGGCTCCATGGGCTCCATGGTGGAGCCTGTCAGCGTCGTGGAGTACTGCATGCTGGCGGACCCCCCGGCCTGCTGCATCACTGAAGATGCGACTGCCGGAGGGCAGGCACACGCAGTCCGCATCCATCTGCATCCATCTGCCGGACGTGTGTCGTCCAGATCGCTGCAGGCAAGGTGCCGCGGTTCGCGCTGGCGCGAGCAGATCTGGGCATGTGGCCGGTCGGCGCCAGAGTGTGTGGCGACGCTGCTGGAGAGCATGGCGGTGTCGACGGTGCAGTATGGGCGCACCAGCGCACCGTCGCCCATACTGCATGACGGTGTTCCTGCGCGCACCAGGCTGTGTACGGCCGCTAGCGCTGCTGCAGACCGGCATGTGGGTGCACCTCATGCTCACATTCGCGCTGGGGCCCGACACCCTCCTGCGGACGATTCGGCAGGATCCCAAGCAGCTCGGCGAGTCGCTATGCATCATCTTCATCGGTGCCATCAGCGCCGTCACGAATGATGAGGAGGCACGGCGGCGGCGTGCGGTGTCAGCTCCGCTGTCGGGTTTTTGTGCACGGGGAGGTGGTGGTGGAGCTGGCGCGGCGGCTGAGGAACAACATGGGCAGGTTCTGGCATGCATGCGCCAGACATTCGCCAGACATTCGGTACAACACACAGCAGGCTCAGGAGGCTACGGCTACGTGGCGTCCCGCCGGGACTGCTGGATGGCATGCTGGTTTCAACATCCGCCGGGCAGCGGCGCGGGGCCAGGCGGGCCGGGTGCTGGTACGGTGATCCAGGAGCCGACACTTGGGAGTGCCTCCCACATGATGTGCTCACCCGAGTCGGAATCAATCTTGATGTTGAACATCCGGCCGCAGTAGCTGAACTCCTTCAGCTCCATGTCTCCCGTATTGTTTTTCAAGGCGGTACCTCGAGAGGTATCCACCGTTTTCCGGTCCTTCCTCGCGGCGCGCCGCAGCTGCTTGGTGTCTAGCCACCACCTACCGTCGCGCGACTACGGAGCCGTGGCGGAGCTTACCGCTGCGGCAATAATTGACAGCGCAGGAGGATAGCTGTTTATAACGAGGTGTACAGTATGGCGAGGCTGTCACGAAGGAAGGCGCGAGCTGCTTCAGTCGCGGACGGAGATGTCCCGGCGAGGTGAAAAGCCGTGGCGCAGGGCGTCGCGCGATTCAGATGCGGACTTCGAGTTATGAGACGGGAGATGAGACAAAAAATTAAATCTATATTTCGGAACGGAAGATACGTGTCCCGGCTCACTGGTTGTATCGTGGGTGCTGAGGACGTGGGTACCTCACGAGGGCAAGGTACGGCAGGGTACGGCGAGGGAGCGAGGACCTTAACCCAAGGGACCATCTTTGCAAGGGACCCATGATCTGTCCAAATATGCCTTTTGGAAGCAAGTAATAACAGCATACTGGTGAGAGGTAGGCGGAATGGAAGCTCTGTGAGTGAAGCTCATGAGTTTGGTGAAGTTGGATCCAGCCCACCTTGGGATGCAGTTTGAGAAACAATCAGCCAGTCAATTAACAATTTTGCGAATGGACTCCTTCAACTCCTACTTATGTTTTCCACCGGCTTGTAGCTGGACCTCGGCGCCGGCTGACTAAGATTAACATCACCAGCAGAATTCTACAATAATGCTGTGTCGGACGTCTAGCCCATTTCCCCGTCATCTTCAAACGCAAATGCACATGAGGTTTCAATTATAAGTAAGGTGGATATTGCCAGCAGCAACAGTATCACCGCCATGCACGCACACCGCGACCCGTATGCCCTTTGTCTCGATGCTGTCAATCACGCAACATTTGCAACAATAATGCTGTTCATCACGTAACGCGGCGGGCAGATATAATGAAAAACGGAGTTGCACACAGAGCGCCTAGAAGCGCCAGTGCCACCAGGCCTCCAACTCCGATCAGCACCGGCGCAAACACATGGTCGCTCAGCCAGGCACTCGGCCCACCGCTCCCCTCCCCGCTGCTTGGCTCATCCGTCGTGACAGTGGCGGTGTTGTTGCCTGCGGGCCAGCGGCAGCAGCAGGTGCTTGCTTGGCGCTGCAGGTTGATCGCTTGGCCAACGCAGGCATGCATGTGAATGAATCGATGGCCAACAGGGGCTGATAGCCGCCTGCTGCATCCCCACGACTTCCCATACACTACGTTCATCCCCACGCGCACATACACCCACGCAAATTGAATTTTTCGCACTCCACGCGCTCGCACTTCATATTATCAAGGATGTCACAGCGGTCCCCGCGGGTCATATTCATAACCATTTTAAGGTGGAACGTTTGTCGCACCCAGACCAAAACACACCTGAACACAAGGGCGGGCGTGCTCGGGGCGGAAGGGCCTGGAGCACGTGTTTCGTTTGCGATGCCCTCTCGTGCCTGATCAGTGAATGCGATAACTGGCCATAGCCGGAGATGCGGAAGACACGCACCGTTTTGGAAACCCGGCGGCACCTCGAGCTGCGCATGGGGTGCCTGGACGTCCTCGTTGTACCAGGACGCCAGGGTGCCGTACACAAAGTCGTTCAGTTCCGTACCCACGTTGTAGGTGGCGCCATCCTGAGGGGAACGGCAGAAGGCGGCGGCAAGCATGTTAAAGACGACTCATGTTAGCGCTCAAGTGCCGCTTTCGTTATTCCTGTTTATCCTGTGTGGGTCAAAAATTTTCAAACCCGGGGCCCTGACGCCAACTTGCTGTCATCCGTGTTTTGATGCCGTGCGTGATGCACCAGACAGGCACCCGGCATGTCGTCCCGCATTGACGTACGCACATATCGTCCCATGGGTCCACCCACATCAAACACGATGACGCCGGTCAGGACTGCGCGGATGGTGTTGTTGCCGCCGCCGGTGGAGGCAGCGCTGCCGTTGCTGCTGGTGCTGCTGGTGCTGCCGGTGCTGCTGGTGCTGCTGGTGCCGCCGAGGCTGCTGTTGTTGGTTGCCGCGTCGGGCCCTGAGGATGAGAACGGGATGGCGGTGGGCGAGGAAGGAGGTCCCCCGCCGCTGACGACGCCCGTCTGCCACAGCGCCGATCCGCTCTGTCCCTCCGAGCTGACGCAGTCGTGGACGACCTGCCGCGAGGGTGGAGGGAAACCGCTTGCACCTTGCAGTCGGCTTAGGTGCAGTGGATCAAGTGAATACGCAACATTCCCCACCCCTCCACCCCAGCGTCTTGCTGTAATCGCAACCCTATCGAGGGTTTTCTTGCGCACCTCAAGGGGCGGACCCATTCAACTACAGTCCTCCGCATCACCGCCTGCGCGCTCACGCAGCCTGAGTGAACCATTTTACAGTGGACCCGTGGGTCATCGGCTGCCAGGTGCGTCGGCGATCGGTGCGGTGCGTACGGTACCTCTGCAGACGATAGGCAAGTGTCCCCACATACCTGCAACGCATTTCGGACCCTCCCGTCACGCACGCACGCGCACAAACACACACACACACACACACATGGGTTGCAATTCTAAACACACACACACATGTATTTATGTAACCCTGCTGTGAACGTATACGATAGTACGACCAACGAATTTCCGTCCGTGTCCGCACATACGAGGACTTTGGTCAGGGGTGACCCCGTACGGAACCCAACTGGTACGACACGAGGCACCCCATCCATCCATGCGTCCTGCGCACCATGTTGTCACAGGCGCTGCCGCAGCCCTCCAGCTCCGTACCCTCGAAGTCGAACCTCACCCGGGGGCAGCGGACGGTCCACATCGTGGCCCCCGGCTTGTCGCCTGAGGGGAAGGGGGGGCGGGGTGCGGTTGCCCGCAGCGGGTGCGGCAGGGTGGAGTCAGGGGGTCATACAGGGTCTCATACAGGCAGCGCGCATGTGGGGATGGCCGCGGTCGAGGGCCCCAGGAAGCCGAGCAGGCGTCGGCGACTTTTTGCGAGCTCATATCGAAGTTGCCGCGTCTGTCTGTCTATCTTTCGCACAAAGCGAGTTCGTGTGGCATGTTGGCGCAGGTTCATGTGGCATGTGGCAGATCAAAGCTGCGGCCCCTCCCTCCCTCCCGCTGTTCAGACCTAGGTGGGTGGGTGGGTGGGGGTGGGGGGTGGGGGGGTGGGTGGGTGGGTGGTCCCCGACAGCCACTACACACGACAGCCTCTCTCCCGCGGGGTCATCGACCGCGTCCGTTGCCCGCCAGCGCACTGCCTTGCTAGGGCTCCCTAGGGCTCCCTAGGGCTAGGCGGGGGCCACGGGGCGCCACCATCGGACCTCCCCGGCTGCGAACCCCGACAGCGACCCCCCGGCTCCCGCACCAATACACACACACAGTCGCGCGGGAAAGAGCTTATAAGTACGACGCGCGTCGCTGTATGTTCGTACATACATATATGTACATATATACACACTCATATGCTATATGTATACACTGGCCGGCGGGCTCCTCACCCGGGTATCCCGCCGTCTGCAGGTCCAGAGTCGGCTCCCCCTGCCCCGGAGCGATGGGCAGCGTGAAGGTGCCCGGGGGCAGGGGGCTCTCCAGGGTGAGCAGCGCGAAGTCGTAGTTGAGGGCGGCCAGGGAGGCGGTGCCCAGGCTGATGTAGCTGCAGGGAGGGTGGGAGGGCGGAGGGGTACGGCAGTACGGACGCGAGGCGGGGTACATACAGGAAATGGGTAGACAAATTGGCAGGCGAGGCGAGGCGGGGCGGGGCGGGCACGCCAGCAGGGAAACGATGAGCCGCCACCGCATTGCCCCCTGCTGATGCACACGACCTGCTGCTCGGCGGCCGAGGGCGGGTAAGCCCGGACGGAGTCGAGCGGTTCCCATTGCCCGGGCTACACGCGGTGGAAGCGGTGTGTAACCCGTACGTGTTGGACTTCAGAGACGTACGGTCTGTGTCGGGAAATGGCAATCAGCATTCCGGGGGTCCACGGCACTTACTCCACGCCCGGACATGGGGACCAACCTTACCCCCAACCCCCCAACCGCCGTTAACGGTTGATCGATCCTCCCTGTCCACGCGGGCAAGGGCGGCCACAGCAGCGTGCTGCCACCGTCCCTCTCTCCGTCTCCCTTTTTGCCTCCTGCCGGCACCTGATACGGCACTTCATGCGGCCCCGCCCGCCCACCCTGGACCGACCTATGCTCACCGTTCCAAGACACGGATGGTGTGCACGGCGACGCTGCGTATGTTGCCGTTCCCGCTGGGATCGGGGGTGTTGAGCTGCGGGAAGAACTGAACCTGTGGGCACGTAGGTAGGTAGGTGGGGTTGGCAGGTGGAGGTGGCAGCCGTGGTGTACAATCTCTTTAGTACGGCGATGTTGATCGCGACCGCGTCAGAAGCCACAACCCAGTCCTTACCCAGCCGCCGATGCATGACGAACCCGAGAGACCTCCTCTGCTCCCCCCCCACCCTGGACCCCCATCAGACCTCCGCCGCTGAAACACACCAGCGTGCACACGCGCCCTGCCGTAGCACCTGCCACCCATGCCGTACACGGGTCGCGTAGCCAGTCCCGTGCAGCTCCTTGCCGTACACCGACCTGCAATATTTCGCCCTCCCTCCCTCCCTCCCTCCCTCCATGCCATAACCTCAATGACCCCCCTCCAATAATAACCCTCCAATGACTTTCCCTCCCTCCCTCCCTCCACAGCCTGCAGCCGCCCTCCCCGCCAGCTGCCACCCACCTGCTCGATGAACGTCCAACGGTCGGGTGCCACCACGCAGTGAGCCGCCGTCAGCAGGTGCTGCGGCCCAATGAGGGTGGCGGTGCACTGCGACACGGCACTGCCACCGGTGCCAACCAGCCACACAGAGAACAGCCCGACAGCATCCGACAGGGAAGCGCGCGCCGACAGCAAGCAACGAACACGCGGGTTTGGGCGCCCGGCAGCATCCGACAGGCAGGTTCTAGAGTGTGGACGTGTGGATGGGGCGCAGCACGTGAGGGAGGGAGGAAGAAACCGGAAGGAGGGGGTCCCCGGCCGGCGCGCGGACGTAGCGAACATACAACATAGGGAGACGGCGCGAGCTCGGGACGGACTCCGCCCGAAAGTGAAGCGTCCCTGCTCCCTGGCGACTTCCGTGAGCCCCACCCTGCCCCACGCCGGATGCCCGGATGCCCGGATGCTGACGGCGCAGATGGATGCACGCACCGGACGGGCTGCTCAGGTCTTCCCACCGCGGCCGCAGTGAGCTGCAGCTGGACCTGATGGGCCTTACGGGCCGCCGACCTGGTCGCTGGACCCCATGGGTCGATCGATGTGCCGTACCCCGTACATCTGTCTACGGTAGGTGTGGAGTCACAGACAGGTAACGACGTAGGTGCGTGACCTGTACAGATGGTCACCGTACGTACGTTCGGGTACGTTACCTGCTGAGGACGCTCCGCTGTTGCTGGGCCAGCAGCCCCACTGCCGCGAAGGGCGGGAGGTCGGGCTGGGTGACTCGGACCCGTGGGTCACCTGGCGGGCAACCCTTGCATGTCGGCCGGGGGTTGAACGTGACGTTGGCGGGGTTGTCTGCCGCCGGGAGGTGGGGAGAGATGGGGTAAGATGGGGGGAGGTGGGGAGAGGCGGGGAGGGGTGGGGATGGTGTATGTTGTCCACGGGATGAGGTGGCCACAGGGGGCGACGCGTGTGGCTGGGTTGAGGGCAGCGGGGAGGGGGCTCTGTTAATCCGTTCGACGGAAAGGTTACAGCCGGACTCTGAAAACGGACTATTGATGCGCGTTTGCCGAGGTTGGTTCACAAAATGGTTCACAAGATGGGCAGAGAACTTCACCTCGGGGGGGGGGGTATAGGAAATTGGTAGACATATTTATGCTGCGCTGCTGCCAGAGCGAATATCGGATAGAGACTCGACTAAACCAGGATCTTCAACGAAGTGACGACGTCCACCTTGTAGGCCTTGACAAAAAGTGACTGAAGTAAGTAACACCGAATCGAAAGAAATCTGCCTAATGCCAGTTCGGTCACGTGGCCGCTAGCTGGGGGGTTGCTCCAGGGCTGCATGAGGTTGACGATTTGCCTAAGCCCCCTATGCTCCCATCGCAATCTCGCTCTGATGATTCCAAGTCCATCAACGACCCCCCGTAACAGATCCGGATTCAACGTGCAGTGCCATCCGCAAACACACGCCCACAACACCGTGAGCTGCGTGGAACTCCGTCATGCAAACACCAAACGAGCTGAAGGAAAAAAACGGGTTTTTCATCTTACCCACGGGATCGGCTTCCTGGGTGAGGCGTCGGCCGCCGCCGCTGCGGCCGGCCGGATTATGACCCCGGCCTTCCCCGCCCGGCCGTCCGCGGGGGCGTGTCTGCCCGGTCACTGGGATCGCCGACGTGGGAGGAGGCGGAGGAGACCTGCCGGGTATCAGTACGGCACCGCGAGGCCGCGAACACCCGACGATGGTACGAATGCACGACCGGCGTACGCAAGCGAATTTGGACGTGAACGGAGAAGTGGGCGGCCCAACATCAAATGATACATCTGAGCCAGGACGAACCATTAAGAGGTTGAGATGATCACTCCGCCCACAGGTCCACCGCCCACATGCATACATACACATATGTACCGCGATCCCATTCACGTCCCAGGTGCCCGTACGACCGCATAGCATCAGGCGGGGTGCGCGTTCGGGCGTTCGACCGGGTTCCGTAACTACGGCACGGTATAGGCCGCTGCGACCCAGCCAGGGGGTCGGGCGGGTCTCTTCTCCAAACACACGTACCTGCGTATGAAGGTCCCCTGGTTGGCGACGTACATGACGGTGCTGTGCAGGGGCACCTCCGCCCACACCCTGATGGCGGCAGCGGCGGCCGTGCCGACCCGTGGGTCGCGCTGCCCTGCCAGTGGGTCTGCGCTGCTCCGGCCCTCTGAGTGCTGGCCACGGCCGCCACCGCCACCGGCACCGCCACCGCCACCGGGGACGGCCTCGCTGTCGGGATTCCCAAGCGCGGGATCGCCGCCGTCGTCGCTGCGTCGCCCTGTCGCCATCGCCGCCGTCGCACCGCCTTCCCGCCGCCGCCTTCCGGCCGCTATCGTGGGGACCCATACAGGCCTTCCGGATGAAGATCCCCCGCGGCTCCCGCCCTCCGCATCGGCTGCTGAAGTGCCTCCGGCTGCCGGTGTGGTGGCAGTGCCGCCAGCTGCTAGTGCGGGTGCGGGTGCTGCTGTGGCCCCAGGCCACCGCTCGTAGCCGCGCGGCAGGCTGAACAGGGGACCTTCATGCAGCGCGGCCGACGCTCCCGCTTCGCCGGATGCAGCTCCGCCCCCGACACTGCCACCATACACCCCCTGGGTGCTGCGGCCCACACCGCCGCCCCCGGGATCCTCAGATGCAGCAGATGCTCGCGGCTCCTGCGCCCACGTGGCTCCGTCCCAGCCGCCCTTGGACGGAGCTGCGCCGCCGCGACGGGGGCCCAATCCACACCAGGTGCGTGGTGTTTGGGACCAGAAAGATGCGGGCCATCACAGGTGTAAGCCATCGCAGTGCGCCGGTGGCGTCGAGGATTGAAAGAATGCAAAGCCTTTGCTGTGATGTGGCACCGGTGCGTGGGGGTCGAGAGTTGAGAGTCGACCCAACATGGGAGCATGGCGGAATGTTCAATTCGGAGGCAGCAATTGAATTATTAGAGATCTGTAACAGTAAACAGGAGCTTGCACCAAGCTGAGGCTTTGGAGACGACCGCCGAGTCGCTGCTGCCCTCACCTTCACGTTCAAACGCTGAGGCCAGCGCCTTACTTAAAAGCAGCAGGAAAATCACTCCTCTTCTATCCATGTGTGCTCCTCCTCCGTCTTTGCATGCAGCAGGTCAGAGATTGCCCTCCCACATAAATGGCTTCGTCAGTCTTATAATATCGAGATTCACAAACATGGCAAATTCCATAGTCATGCTGGCGGCGGTTTCTCAGCAGTTCTAGTTCCGTACCGACCCCTGGGTCATCATCCACCTCGTGATAGTCTGACCCTGTCTAGCCGCACAGGCCAGCTCGACGTTGCTGGGGATTAAAAAGAAAAAAGTCGAACCCCCGATGTTGCTGGGGGACGACCCTGGCGAGCTGTCGCTGAGGAAAATCTTGGTAAGCGCCGCTTACTACGCGGAACCACGGGTTATCGTACAAGTTCAACCCAGCAGACCGCCTGTTGACTGCAGCTTACGGGCAATGCCGCTGATTGAATTACGGTGAACCCGCGGGTCGCGCATCGATGACAGCCGAGGCCTCCTCACCAAGTAATCCCAAGCAACGTCCGCACCACGCGGACGCACCGGAACAGCACCGCAAACGACCCGACTGCTCTGGCCAACGACGGAGGAGGTCCTCCATTTCCGGTTGTATACGGCAACTACCACCACTTGGCCCACAGGCCGCCGCGTCGTGCCAACGGCGGCGGCGGCCCTGACGCCAGGTACCGCTCAGGAAACCAAAAGGCCACTTCGATCAGGAACAACCCCAGCAGCACGATAAAGAGCATTTGCCAACATAATGGAAAACGTCACACCCGCAGAGCCGGAGCGGTTCTACGTGCCGTGGTAGGCATTTCGACGTTTGGCAACCGGTTGCCAATGTACACACATCATCCACAAACAGCCTCTAGCAGCAACCAGCAGCGCGGCCGCACGTCTACCCCGCGTTCACACATCACACCCACAACCTGGACCCCTCCCTCCACACACACGGCAGTTCCCTCCACACACGGCGGGCTTTTCGTTTGCTCTTCAGGTACCGCACCCCGTAAGTATACTGCGTTATGCTGGGTGTGCCCGGGTTCGTTCTACGGGTTTATTTATTTTTTTCAATTTAACACCCAGACCTCCCGCCACCGGGACATCAGCGCCCTTACACACACACACACACACACACACACACACACACACACACACACACACACACACACACACACACACACACACACACACACACACACACACACACACACACACACACACACACACCTCACGTCCGCGGAACAGCCGGGTAATACCGGGCCGCGTACTGCGCGGTGCTGACGGCCGGGTACGGCAATCCGGGGCCCGAGCTCCCGCCCGGGCCCGCGGCCGCCGCGTCTTGGAGCGCCGCCACCGAGGGCGTGTAGTCCACCAGCACCGGCTGACCCACCACCGGGCCAGTGACCGGGACCCCCTCCACCACCGACCCAGCGGCAGCGGCACCGCTGCTGCCGCCCGAGCCGCCGGCGCCGCCGCTGAGTGACCCCGGGCCGGGACTGTGATGGGCTGGCGGCCCCGCCAGGGCCGCCAACGTGGACACGGCGGCCACCGGCGCGTGGGGAGCAGCCGCAGACAGTGTGCGATTGAGCGCGGGTGCTGATGGGGCACCCGCCGTGGTGGACCCCGGCGGGGCCCAGCATGACAGAGATCCTGCCCCCGCCTCCGCGACGCCGCCAGAAGCCGGCACCGGCACCGGCACCGGAAAGACAAGCGGATAATGGGGGTGCGGTGGTTGTTGCTGATGATGATAATGCGGGGACTGTGGTGGGGGCGGTGGCCGGTGTGGCTGGACCGGCGCCGCGGGCTGGGGCTGCTGCGGCGGCGCCTGGGCCTGCGGCTGCGGTTGCTGCGGCGGTTGCTGCGGCGGTTGCTGCAGGTCAGAGGTCTGCATCTGGTTGCCGCTACCGCCTCCACTGCCGTTGCCCAGCACCACATTCCGTGCGGTTCCCTTGAGGGCGCTCTTTGCCAGCGCCGTCGGCCGCAGCTTGTACACGTTGAGGCCCGCCTCCACAGCGCTCTGCGCCACCTGCAGGCCCGCGCTCGTCGCCTGAGGGGCAGACGGACGGGTTGGGCGGGGACCGGGCCATTGGCAGCTGGTGACGGCACTGATGGAGGGAGATGTTGCGCACCCGCGCCGGCATGCCGGCGGCCCGGCGCTTGCACGCCAGCCTAAGGCGGGTTGGTTGGTTTCCGATGGCTTTCACACACCGTACCGCCAATGCCAACTACCCACGGCGCCGACGAAGCGACGATGCCCGTGTGCGATGCTCGGCCCCCTGTGGCCCACGGGTCAGGCCCGCAGCCTCCGCAGTCGTCCTCAACCCTGCACGGCGTTGTGAGCTCGCCGTCACCCTTCTCAACTCCTACCTGCCGAGATACCCGCCCTGGACCATCTTCCCAAAGCGGATTGGCTGCAACGCACCCAACGCACGTTCTTCTTAACGCCGCCATTCCCCGAAGCAAGCGAACAACCCTCACATCCCCGACGTCCCTGATGAACAACAGAGCTCGCAACCGCGCGGCCAGCGCCCTCACCATTCCTGCGCCGGGCCCGTACTTGTGGGTAGCCACCAGCGTCGCGGCGGCGCGGGTGTGCGTCAGCACGACGCGCGCCGCGTCAGCCAAGCTGTCGTACACGGCCTCGACTGCGTCGACACCCGCCGAGCCCACCTTCCGCACATCCTGAGGGGACGTTGTTTTTCAGCCGCCGGCCGGCCAGAGCTCAGAACATCATCGATGTAACGTTTCGGCTGTGCAGCGGCTGAGGAGGCGGCCGCAACCTCCCTCGCCGATGGGGTCAACTCGCAATGACCTGGGCCCCCAGTGGTCCCCGATGCCTGACCCGACTCCGACCGCGCCCACACCTCGCCCTCACCTCGGTAGTGGCGCTGCCCACCCGCGCGCTGTTCACCCGGCGGCCCAGATCCGATTCGGAGAACCTCTGCGCCACGTGGGCGGCCACCTGCGAGGTGACGCTCAGCGCGGCGGCCACAACCCTGGGGCCAACAGGAGGGAGGGAGGGACGGAGGGACGGACCACGCATGCTGAGCAGCAGCAGCAGCTGTCGCAGCCGCAGCAGTAACCGTGCGGTGCGGTACGATACAACTGCATGGTATGCCGTGCATGGGTGATGCATGGGGCGGCAGCGCTCGCAGCTCAAGGGTGGTCGGCGGCGGGTCTCACGCGCCTGCGGCGTGGGATGTGGTGGGTCAGCAAATGCGCTTGACTGGCCGAGCCCGAGCCGCTGGCCCGAGCTACAGCTCCCTCGCCCGAAGCACTCAAGCCTAGGTTCATAAACCTATGCTGGGGTTGGGGGGTCTGTGTTTCCTACTTTGCCTCCGAGCACACCGACAGCTGCCCCGGGTCCCAGCGACTCACTTGCCACTGGTTTCCGCCGCCGAGGCCGCCACGGACTTGGCTCGCTGCAGCCGGGCCTACGTCGTTGGTTGGGGCGAAACGAAAATATAATCACGCTGGACTGGATGCGCGATATTGGGTCATTCGTGCAGCATGTGCGCCCCAACCTGCTGTGTGCAGAACCAGGCGGCTGGCCAGCATGTACTTGCCGGCTACGGTACCGTGCAACCCTGGCAAGAGAGTGCCGTCCTCGCCCTCCCTGGACCAACAGGGAGGCCGCCGCCTGCGCAGACGCAAGGACTGGTACCGGCCCCCAGGAAATTGGGCGCTACGGCGAAAAAGTAAATCACAGGAATGCATGTAGGTTGTGCGCAGCGGGGATATGCCGTATCGAGGGAAAGGCACGCATCCTCCCCAGTTCGGCGTCGTACGCAAGGCGCGACAATCCCCGGCCCTTTTGCCTTCCCGCCTACCCTGCGAGACGGCCCGGCCCTCTTCCCGACGAGCTGCGCCTCCCAGATGGCAGACGCGGAGGAGCAATCGCATTATGCAGCCCACAGAACCGCATGAACCCCTTCGCTGCCCGCACCTGCCCGCTCCGTCGGCAGCCAACCGTTCAGTCAGGGGCACCCCGGACTAGACAGACGCACTCGCAGCCTCGCCCGGTGGTTGGGACTCCGCGCGACATCTGTACCCTCTCCTCAGCCCTGCACCCCCCGGACCTGGGCACACGGCGACAGCGGCTGGTGGCAGTCCCCCGGCTGCATCCGCGTCACTGCCACCTCCGCGCCCCGCTGGAGGGCCGCCCCCGCCCAGGTCGCCATGGCCAGCACACCCGCCGCCGCCAGCTGACCGCCCCGCTGCAGCCCGGCTGCGAGGCGGTCGGCCTTGTTGGCGCCGGCGGCGGGCCCGGGCCCGTAGCTGGGGCCTGCTTCGGGCTGCGGCGCCGCCTGTCAAGGGTATATGTTTGACAGACGCCAGATTGTTGGTGCATGCCGCGGGAGACGTGAGGTGGGCAGCGGTTTCAAACCGGCGCAAGTGCGGGCCAATACCCATGAAACCCATCAACCGCCACACCCATGTAACCCGTCACATATATACATATACAACCCCCCAAAGAAACCCGTTATATGTATTTGTAATACATACGTCTGTCGGTTGCAACACGCCTGTGCAGAGGTGGCCCCTGGATGACGCCCCAGGGAGGGCTCCCTGGGTAGTGCCCGTTCATGGAAGCGCATCACGCATCGCCTGGTATATACCGCTGATCCCTTTTCGGCTGTCCGCTGTAACGCTCATTCATTCATTCATCACGCTTTCCGCGAGCACACCCACAAAGACCCCGTCCTGACCTGCGGTCCCCGCGCTTCAGCCTCGGCATGCCGCTGCGGGCCCTCCGGCTGCGGCACCGGCCGGGGCTGGGCCTGGGGCTGCAGGTGCTGGTAGTGGTGGTAGGCGGTGCCGGACGCCAGGATCGCCTGGGCGGGAGTAGAGCGGCGCCGGCCATGAGGCAGACAAGGGCGGGGCCAAGTCCGCGCAGCACATCACCGAACTACCACCATCACAGGCAACAACATCAACACGGATGCCGTTGCCATCATCAAAACCTCCATTACGATCATCTCTCTCCTTCAAGGAGGAGGGATAGCCCCAGAAACCACAAGAAGACTTCTCGCCCGGCGACAGCCCCAGAAACCTCAAGCAGACCCTAGGGTCGCGGAGCTCTCAGTCGGCTGCAGTAGGAAGCCATACGTTGCCCCAGGCCGGTGGCAGGCCACGGCCGGTGGCACAGCGGCACGCTGCCAAGAATGTCAAATGCAACATACGGTGTGCCAACACATCCAGACCAGGGATCAATGGGTGCCCATACGCCCCCACACACACGAAATGCTCGATCCCAACAGTTTGGGTCTTGTGTGTACTTGGAGAACTGAGCTGCAGTGGTCGCAGCAGGAGGTAAGGCCAGGCCCGGAGGACACGGGAGGTCGCACCGCAGACGCACCCACCCACCCACCCACCTGCAGCAAGCTAACCAGCTCAAGCGGGGTATCCGCGGGCAGCGTCAAGCAGTAGTAGCACCAGCCCAGATGGGAGTGACCCAGGGGACCGGGAGGCGGCCCAGCCGAACCCGCCGCATCGCCAGCGACTGGCGCGGCTGCGGCGGTGCCGCCCTCCGGCGGCGGCAGCTGGAAGGCGTAGGTGTGGTCATCGAAGCGGAGGGCCGCCACCCAGCGCGCGAGCGCCCAGGACAAAGAGCCAACCTGCGGGGAAAGCAGCAGGTCACCGCGGGCGAGATGGGGCCTACCTAGACGGGGCGGTGCACCGGTTTGATGGGTGCACATCCTGGCTAGGGTTCACACGGAGTGCCATGCCAGTACACGTAATGTCCCAGTGCACATCCAGCGGGGGCGTCATCGCAAAGCGAAGTTCGGAGATGGGAGCG
This sequence comes from Eudorina sp. 2006-703-Eu-15, assembly GCA_003117195.1. Lineage (NCBI taxonomy): Eukaryota > Viridiplantae > Chlorophyta > Chlorophyceae > Chlamydomonadales > Volvocaceae > Eudorina > Eudorina sp. 2006-703-Eu-15. The sequence continues at coordinate 1,000,811 of BDSI01000020.1, forward strand.
ACGGCAACGTAAGCATTCGGCTTGTTGTAAGATTGGCACGGGTGTGCCTGTGAGCCCGACGTTCGAGGCTGCAGTACTTGGGTAGTAGTTGCAGCGAGTGTGGAGGGGCACCGACGCCTATGCGTTACGAGAGTTTTAGGGTGCTGCAAACGCCCGGACACACACCTTTGCCTCAAGTCCGGAGTTGTCCGCTGAGGACGCATACGCAATTAGCAAGTCCCCGTTCGCAATGGATGTCACAGCGTTGGTAGACCGTTCAACCTGTGGAACGTCGGTTTTTACGAGCTTCCAAGTCCATTCTTGGCGTGCAGGGGCGAAAACGTTTGCTGTACTCTTTACCTGATAGACTGTCGCATTCGGAATTTGTACCAACGTTTCTCCCGTCATTATCGCTCAAGTTTCCTTATTGAAGCGGTTGCAGCAAGATGCGTTATAATTGCGCCGTCTATAGGGATATTGTAATTATTTGGCAGACGGTGAAAACGTAAGTGGGCCAGGTCAACTTGGCCAAAAAGGCCAGCTCTTACATCAATATTAAAGCATCCTGCAATCATACCTAGCGTGAATACCTTATCTTGTCGTAAAGCGTGTGAGCGGAGCTAGGCATGCGCAAGAAGCTGCATCTTCAACCACCAACGGTATCGCAAAACTACATCATTGCTCCGAGCTCCGACAGTCTGACTGGCACTCAAACGCACCTTGGGCTGACAGGGCAAAAACGAATTTGCGTTGAGAGGCGGCTTTTCTCTTGAATGCGATGCGTGGTGAATCTGCGGTGGGGGACGCGGACAGACGCGGAGGACGATGCGTGGTAATTTGGAGGGTGGGGGGAAAGAAGGGATGAGAGGCAGGCTGCTTGAGCCCCAAGAACGATGCCCGAGCCCTTGTCCGAGCCTGTGAAGGCAGATACCTCCTCAGCAGCCGGACAGCGCTGTAGCAACGACCCGTGGGGTCCGCTGTAACATCCTTGATAATAAAACGACATTGAATGGCATCCCTTACAGCGCTTCAACTGACCTTCACACTGTGAACCCCCTTCCCTGCGCCGGGCTGTGTTTCGTGCCCTCCGTTCCCTGCACCCCTCCGGCCCTAAGGGAACAGAAGCAGCAGCGGGCTGCTCTTCCCAGTGAATCCCAGGGGTGTGAGCTACCCTGGAAGGCATGGTCTCCACTCGGGCCCGCGGCACACACGCCTTGGACTTGCCTGGGTGGCAGAGACCCATTCAAAGTTTATTGGCCATTTGCGGCACCGCGGCGCGCTCGAGCGACGTACAACGCCATCAAGAGGGATCAATTGACAGTACAGGCATGCTCGCGGCCGAACGCCGCCCGACTATGTCGAACTTCATAAAACATGAAGACTGAGGAGGGTTGGACAATTGGATTAAATATTTCCAATATACCCAGCAGGTACCGCAGAAACAGCCCGATCAGGAACAGCGTGTCCTCACGACACATGGAACCCCGCCCGAGTACCCCGAATCCAGTTTCGAAATCCCCCAGCACCACAATGAGCGCACAATGTGACCAAGCGGGACCGACTTCCCATGTGCATGGAGGTTACGCATGCCAGCCCGATATGCTAGAGGCCAGCCCGCTGAAAAAACCCGAGAGCAGGTTTTCGGCTTAGCCTTCGCACTGCGCTTCCACGGAGTCTCACTTGCCGTGCGTACAACACGATCCAGGTGTTGCAGGGTCAGGTGACACAGAAGCAAGGGATTTAATTGTTGCAACCTCGAGTCGCGAGAAGATGCAAACGCAGGGACGAAAACAGCTGCCGTACGAGTGGCACGAATAGGGGCATTTCAATGGACTAAAGTACGGGTTCCATAGCCTGTACTGCATTTACATGGAGATGTTTAAGTCCGTTTTCTGCCATGAGGGGGTGAAGGCTCGCGGAAAGTACGACGCGTGCTAGTGGAGCAGATGAACGTTGTCTGAACTTTGTGACAATGGATAGTTTGCATGGGCCATAGTCACAACGCCAGCAGGCCGTGAGAATGTTTGAACACCGTCCGCGCGTCGTTGTGAGGGTGTACGACAGTCGTACGTAACCAGTGCCGGTTTGCTTGGTGCTAGTTTACTGTATGTTATGTAAGTGTGCGGAATGTGCGGATTCGGTCGCCGTACACCATGTTCGTACACGAGTACGGCAGATTGCAGATTGCGTTGCCTGCACGTCCCCGTATGGTACATGCTTCCACGGCAGCTGTCCCCGGAAGGAATACTGTTGCGGCGGACTCCACGGGTCTGTCATCGGTGACAGCCGAAGCCTCATCGCTAACCACAAGGTGCGAGAATAGAAACAAAACCCCCGGGGGCCCAAGAAGGCGCACCGAGTCCGCACTACCCGTCCTCGTCCACGGCCCGCCTTCAACCCCTTCCCTCCTCTTCCTCCCCCTCCCCCTCTTCATCCTCACTGCTCTCCGAAAACGTAAAGGCGGAGAACAGACCCGCCAGCGCCGACCGCGGCCGCTTACACCGGGCCCCCACATCTCGGCCGCGCGCTCCTCCGTCTGCGCCTACCCGGAACCCGCCGCCGCCGCAGCCATCCACATCCTCCATCTCAGCAACCGACCCATGGGCCGTGTTCCCATCCCTGACGTCAGCCACAGCGCTTGCAGCGCCACCGGTGTTATAGTCACGTCCAAATCCGTACTCGGATCCGGATCCACCAGCGCCAGCTGCGGCGTCGACAGATGCAGCGCCGCCGGCCTGATGACCCCCCTCCCGACCGCCTGCTGCTCCGTCCTGCGTACACGGACGCCTCCCGGCGTCCATCTCCTCGCCTCCCTCCTCACCGAGTAGCTCGAGCTCTCCCGCCACTCCGCCGCTGCCGCCTTCCCCGCCAGCCTCCTCTGCCGCGCCAATCCCCGCTCCTACGAGTCCAGCTGCCGCTTCCTCCGCCGGTGCGGCAGCGGCGGCGCCGTCGCGGCCTTGCCCTGTCGGCCCGCCGCCACCGCCGGGGCCGCGCGCGTGCCCGGCCAGCGGCCCCGGCGGTGGGGCCCCCTCCCTGGACCCCGCGGCGCCCTCCCTCACATCCGCCCCGTCCAGCATGCGGTGGTCCTCGCCTATGAAGTCAAAGGACATCAGAGCCTCGTCCGCAGGGGCTGCTGCCGCCACCCTGAGGGAGTGGACGCCCTGAGACCCGCATGTGCTGCCTGCCTGCACCGCCTGCACCGCCTGCACCGCCTGCACCGCCTGCACCGCCTGCACCGCCTGCACCGCCTGCACCGCCTGCACCGCCTGCATCGGCATGTCCTCCACCAGCATGGCCTGGCCTGAAGCCTGTGCCTGCGTCTCAGCTGCCTGCCCCTGGGCCAGGGCCGGGGCCGGGGCCTGCCAGTCGGGCTGAGACGGTTGCGGCATGGATGGTGGTGCACGCAGCAGTTCCTGCTGCTGCTGCTGGGGTGGCAGCGCGGGTTGCAGCGCTCCGGGTTCGGGGCCGGCCTGCTCCGTCTTGACTGCGCCCGCTGGGGCCGTACCGTCGTTGTTTTCGAGGCTGTCACCGCAGAGAGGGCTGTCGCCGCCGCCGTGGCAGGCCGGCGCGGCGGTGTGCGGGGCGTATGGACCCGGGGCACGTGCCTCAGCTGTCGAGGCGGATGCCGCGGGGCTCGCTGTGCGGCGGCGCTTCGCCGCCGGACGGTCACCCTCCTCCGTCCGCGATACCGCCGCCGCCGTCCGCCCCAGGCTGTCAGGCCCCGTCCCGGAGGCGCCCAACTCCCCAGTAGCGTTGCCGTGGAGCTGCTCGTACGACACAGCTGGTACGACACTCGGCGGCGGAGGTGGTGGCGGCTCCGAAGCTGTCTGCGGGGTGGGTGATGTGTCCGCCCATCGGCGCTGCCGCGGCTGCCGCAGCTCATCCACTGGAACCCCCGTCTCCGTCTCGATCTCCGTCTTGATGCCTTCGAGCGTCGATGGAAGCAGGTCCTGTACCGCGGGTTGCCTTCCAGGGCTCCCGCCCGGGGAGGCGAGGGGGGAGGCCGGGCTGGTCGACAAAGGAGGAGGATGGCCCGGGCTGGCGCCGCTCTGGGGGGTACGGCTCGAGGGAGGCTGTACGGCAGTGGTCCGGAGGAACGAGGGCGGCAGCTGCGGCGGTGTCCGACGGCCGCCCGGCTGCTGCTGCTGCTGCTGCAGATGCTGCTGTTGCTGCTGTTGCCGCTGCAGCTGCTGCTGCTGCTGCTGCCTGTCAGAATGGATTAGGAGTTGTTCATTGGCAGCGGCACTGCGCGGTGACGATGGTGGAGGTGGCTGCTGCAGCTGCATTCCTTGCCACTGCTGCTGCTGCGACTGCTGCCCCACCTCAATTCGTGGCGGAGGTCCGCCGGTGGCGTCAGTTCCCGGCGCACCGTCCGAAGCCCGGGCATTGCCCGTCGTCGGCGATTCCGCCGGTCCCAGCGCCGCTACCGTCCCGAGCCCCTCCGTCACATCGGTGGCAGTCGTGGGTGGGGCCGCCTCTGTGGCTGCCACCGCTGCCGGCACCACCTCCACAACCTCGGCGCTGCCCACTCGCCGGCTGCCGCCGCCGCCCTGCTCCGAAGATGTCGTGTCGCTGTACAGCACCTGTCGTACATCAGTCGTAAGTGTCGTACATCCGCCCGTGTCCGGCGACTCAGCTGATCGCGTCGCGGCGGCGTCGGCGCTGTGGCGGGCCGCGCTCTCCATATGGGCGGTCGGTTCCGGCAGTGGGTTCTGTGACGCGGGAGCGGTCGTGTGCCCAGTCGCCGGCGGCGCCGATGCACCTTCCGGCGCAGCGGCCACCTTGGCGGCTGTCAGGACCCGCTGTGCCGCGGCGGAGACGCCGGCAGCCACGCCCGCAATCCCACTCGCACCCGCACCCGCATCCGCGCTCTTGGTCGCATCGCTGGGGTTCGGCCCCGGCCCCGGCCCACCCTCGGTCCTCGGCGGTGCGGAGCTCAGCAGCTGAGGGGCGGGCGGCGGTGCGGCCTGCAGCGGCAGCGGCCGTCCGGCACCCGCCGCGTCGAACTGACGCCCAGTTGACCCGCCGCCGCGCGACATGTCCCCCCGTGGGCAGCCGGTGGTCGGTACCAGGGCCGGCATGGCCGCCACAGTCGCTGCCGCCGCCGTCAAGTCCAGCAACTTAGTTGCCGTTACCGTTAACTTTGCCACTGCCGCCGACGGCCGTAGCGCGGCGGTTGCCGTACTACCAGGCAACCGCATCGCAGCGGATGCGACCGTTGTCGGGGGGGCCAAGTCCGCTGTGCTGGTGCTGGCATCGACGGTGGCGGCCTTGGGAGGCGGCTCCGCCGCCGCCGCCGCTGTTGCAGCCGTTGCGGCCTGCTCCTCGCCTCGCCTGCGCGCCTCCGACGCGTCTGCGGCTGCGGCCGTCGCCGCCGCCATCGCCGTCGCGAAGCCGCTGGCGAAACCCTCCTGCAGCTGCTGCAGCGCCGCCGTCAGCTGTCCGCGGGCCTCCTCCGCCTCGTCCAGAAGGGCCTCCCCGGCGGCTAATGCCTCAGTCAGGCGGCCCCGCTCCGCCAGCGACTCCGCGAGCTGCTCGTCCCGAGCCGCCAGCTGATCACGGAGCGACGCGGCCAGGCCCTGTGGGATCCACGGGTCAGTCCTCCTTCCGCCCCACTCACATTCTCACGCCACTCAATTTCTCACACACCACCGCATGCCCACCCTTTCCTTTAACACACAAACATGTGTCACTTGGCAGTATCATCCTTGTCACCCTCAAAACATCCGCAACGTCTGCGGCCGCACGCCCACCCATTGCGATGTCACGGAGGCACGCTTTGGCGCCTGTGCAACACTGGATGGCGCCTGTGCAAAACTGGACAGGCGCCAAAGCGGGCAACCTCCGTGACATCCGGTGAAAGTCCGTGTGCCGCCGAGGAGAGGGCCGCGCACCCTGGCCCGCTTCTGCGCCCTTCACCCACCCCGACCCCCCGACCCACCGACCCACCGACCCACCGACCCACCGACCCACCGACCCACCGACCCACCGACCCACCGACCCACCGACCCACCGACCCACCGACCCACCGACCCACCGACCCACCGACCCACCGACCCACCGACCCACCGACCCACCGACCCACCGACCCACCGACCCACCGACCCACCGACCCACCGACCCACCGACCCACCGACCCACCGACCCACCGACCCACCGACCCACCGACCCACCTGCGCGGAGTGCAGCTGCGCCGCCAGGTCGGTGCACTGCAGCTGCAGCCCAGTGCGGCTCGCCTCCGAGGCCTTGAGGCGCTGCACAGCGGGAAGGGATGGGGAGGTCAGGGGCCAGGGTGCAGAGGCAGGAACCCGTCGGTTCCGGAGCTGTGGTGCTGAGTGCTGAGTGCGATTTGGGCTTTCGTGCGTTCCGAGGAAGCCAGGGCGTACGGTATCTTCACACGTCTTCGTCTCCCGGATCTCCCCGCAACCCGCACTGAATTACTCTGTGTAAGTCCTGATTGCCCCCCCGGATATAATGATGTGCGGTAAACGAATGCGCGGATGTCAGGGCCATGCCCACACCCGGGGGCCCGGAACGGATGTCGTCCGTAACGTACCGCACCGTACAGTACAGTGCAGTACAGTATAGTACAATTCAGGACGCCCCAGCGATGGCCCCTCACCTCGGCGGTCTGCCGTGTCTGCTCCAAGCACCTCCGCAGCCCCGCAGCAAGCGCCACGAGGCCCCCGCTCTCACCGCCGGCGGGGCCCCCTCCCGCCCTCCCTGCCTCTGCATCCCTTCCTTCCCCCAGCTGCTCCTCCACCCAGCGCCGACACGCCGTCAGCCCCGTCTCTTGGCGCTGCTGCCTCGACCTCAGGTCGGAAAGCTGCGTGAGCGAATGGTGTGGTCCAGGGGGCCCCGGCGGCGGCGGGGCGAAACACAGAAGGAGGCAGCGGGAGAGGGCAGTGCAGCCACGTTAGTACTGCTGGACCTGGGCCGGGGGCGGGACTGAGGGCTGTCCTGAAGCCAATGAGGCACGTGAGGTCAGCGGGCCCGAGAGGAGGGCGCAGGTCACACAAAACAAAGTGGGTCACACAAAGTGGGTCACACGGAGCGCATCAGGGGTATCACGGACCGGAAAGGACGGCCCGCGGAGATCTCACCAGTCCTGCCCCAGTCCTGCCCCAGTCCTGCCCTCTGGCGGATCCCCTTGCCCAGCCGCCGCCCCAATGCCTTCCCCCCCCCGGCCAGCTCTTGCCTGGTGCCGCAGCGCCGCCTGCTCCGCCTCCAGCGCCTCCACCAGGGCGCCCATGCCCCGCAGCTGCCCCGCTGCTGCCGCCCGCTCCGCCTCCTTGCCGCCCACCTCCTTACGCAGAGCGGCTACGGAGGCCTGCGGGGATGGCGTCCCAGTCAGATGGGGGGGGGCGGGCGGGCGGATTGGTTAGTTGGTTGATTGGTTGGTGAGGCGAGCCGCCGGAGGTTAAAGGTGGGGTGGGGTGGGGTGGGGTGGGGTGGGGTGGGGTGGGGTGGGGTGGGGTGGGGTGGGGTGGGGTGGGGTGGGGTGGGGTGGGGTGGGGTGGGGTGGGGTGGGGTGGGGTGGGGTGGGGTGGGGTGGGGTGGGGTGGGGTGGGGTGGGGTGGGGTGGGGTGGGGTGGGTGGGGTGGGGTGGGGTGGGGTGGGGTGGGGTGGGGTGGGGTGGGGTGGGGTGGGGTGGGGTGGGGTGGGGTGGGGTGGGGTGGGGTGGGGTGGGGTGGGGTGGGGTGGGGTGGGGTGGGGTGGGGTGGGGTGGGGTGGGGTGGGGTGGGGTGCCCAGGTCACGTCACATCCGCAGGCGGCCGCGATCCTGGCGATCCCCTCCACCCCCCGATGATTTCTTTTTTCAATTTAACCCCCCCCCCGATGGTGCCGCACCTGCAGCTCCACCACCCGCCGGTCCCTGCCCTCCAGCAGACCCTCCAGCGCCGACCTCCGGACCTCCAACTGCCGCCGCAGCTCCGCCGCGGTGTCCTCGGCGGCCGCCGCGCGCTGCGCCGCCGCCGCCGCCTCGTCCTGGAGCTCCGAAACCCGGGCGCGTACGGCGGCACGACCGGCGGACAGCTCGGATTCGAGCGCGGCGTGGGCCTGCACGTGTTGTTGAGTAAGAGGGTTGACGAGGTTGTCGGCTCTGTGTCGATGCATGGGATGGCCTCAGTGTGTTTAACAAGAAGCCCACCCATACCCGCCCAGGCCTCTGTGTGTGAGGGTGTGTAATGCGATACTCATGTAGGGTTTATAATCATGTAGGGTTTATTCCGCATCGCAGGAGGAGGAGCCTACCTCGTTTCATGGACCTCAAGCATCGCAGGCTATCAGCACCGCTACGTGTGCCAGTCAGCCGGGCGACGTCCGGTGGAGTTCACAGTCGACATCGATGTGTGCAGACAGATCTTCGGACCGCAGCGCGCGGGGCGACCTGCCGGTTACCGTACCACTGCGCAGCCGCCCCGGATCCCCGACCCCACGACTTGGACCTCCTCATGCATCACCCATCCCGCCTCCTCTGCAACATCTCCGCACCCTCGACGAACGCCTGGGGGCTGGCGCCCACACCACCATGCATCAGCCCCCCCTGCCCCCTCAGCCCAGAGCCCACCCACCCTGCGCCACCGCTCCAGCTCCGCCGTCAGCGCCTCCCGCTCCTCGCGGACCGCCCGCAGCTCCGACTCGACCCCCGACAGCCGGACGCCCAACCGAGAGAGCGCCAACCCGCCACCACCACCGCCACCGCCGCCGCCCAAGCTGCCACCGCCCAAGCTGCCGCCACCGCCAAAACCGCCGCCGCCGAAGCTGCCGTGCCGCGCGAGCGCGCCCACACCCGCCGTACCGCCGCCGCCGCCGTCACCATCCTCGCCGCCTCCAGGGCAGGTGCCGCCGCCCGCTGGGGTCGCGGCGTCCGCCGCGGCAGCCGAAACGCCGATCGCCGTCACGGCGCCAAGCGCATGAGCGGCACCGAGTGCAGCAGCGGGTAGCGCCGTTGATGAGCTGTGCACGGGTGAAAGGGCGTTGAAGGACGACACGAGCGACCCAGCAGGCGTGTGTGCGGCGCCACGGCTGCTACTGCTGCCGATGTGGATGACGCCGCCGCCGTCCGGCGACAGCTCCACCGCGCTACTGCGGTGGCCTAGGAGTGACGGGGTCGTAATGGCGGCAGCGGGGGCGGGGGTCGGAAGGGAGGCGCTGCCGTCGCAGGCCGAGGGAGCTCGTGGCAGCAGGGCGGCGCGTGGCAGGGGACGCTGCGACTCCAGGGGAGGCGTTTCCGCAGGGGCGGCTGCGGCTGCTTCCGGAGCGGAGTGCGTCAGCGTCGCAGCGCCGACGGCCGCCGCCGCTGGGGCGCCGGCCGCGGTGGCACTGCCGCTGCGGTCCATGACGGCTGGTGATGAAAGCCGGACGGCCCAGGAACGAGTCAGCGTAAGTGAATCAAATAAACGTTGACTGTTTCATGGGTCATGAACACGTAATATAGCGCATGCGCGAGCTTAGCCCTGTTGTTCAAGACACAGCAACGCAGAGCACCAAACACGCCGCGCGGAGTGACGTGATACTGCTCCTCGCTTTCCAAGTCGCTGTTGTGAGCGCCGGTTTAATAGCAGCGCTGCTGCTCTACTGGTGTTGCGAGCTGGAAAGCTGCGGCCTTTCGATCACCGACCAGCGGGTCTGTGGTGCCATGGCATTCAGCGCCAAAGCTAATAAGTCATTTTTTTGGAACAAACGTTTCCAAGCAGAACCGCGGGGGTTGTCTACATGCCCCCGGTAGTTGTCAGCCGTTCCGCATCAGTCATTGAATCCCGCCAAAAGCGCACTTGAGCTCACGTTCACAGCTCGGTGAGCCAGCAGGAATCCCGACAGATGATGGCGATGTGAAGAACCTCTGAAAGGAAACCACGGCCTGAAACAGAAGTGCGGACCGTACGTGGCCGCGCATGGAAAGTGACGAGCCTCGAAACACCGCTACACTTCTGCCCTTAGCTGCTTACCAGCATGACCATGCGGTGCTCGTGATTGCACGATAAGGGTACGCAGTGGATTTTTGTGTCGGCCGTTACTCGCGCGCCTGTGGCAACGGCTGATGTCTCGGTTTACACACTCGCAACGTTCACAGATGTCGCCTGGATGTCGACCGTACCTGCTGCTGGCCCTGAGCCGCAAGATGCGATTCTGACCCACGGCTACGCTCCGTTCGGCGCCCGGCATTTTCCTTACGAAGAGATATGCATGTTCGGTTGCAGGTCAGTTGCCCGGACATTGCCAAACTCCTCCCCACCGAATGAAGCCTCACTACCACAGCAGCTGCGGCAGCAGTACCGGAGGGAGGAGGAAGGCCTGGTTGCCTCCAAAACACAACAAGACGACATCAGCAGGCTCATCAGCCAGTCATCTCACCAAACGGCACTGCAACGCGGGGCTTGTCGCACAATAACCTCTGCTTGCAGGCGAGCCTACACGCATCCACCGGCCGGCTCCCGATCACCTGTTTCCGGCGATTAAAGTCGATGCACAGCGCTGTCAGAATACACCAACTGCCCGCCAGCGACACCGTAGCGACGTTCGCGCCTGTCCATTGTACGACTGTACGGTACCCACACAGCCCAGTTTTCGGCCCCATAAGCGCTCCCCTGGCGCGAATTGCCCGACAGCATCCGGACCGCCTGATGGACTTGCCCTCACCTCGCTCATCGCTCTTGTCTATGTAGCCACTAACACTCCTCGGTGATTACCCACAAAATGCTGATTAAATCTTGTGCAAGCACCGCAATGCGCGGTAGCGAAGTTGCACAACGCAACAATCCGAATCCTGATTCGCGACGCACCGCCCTCGGCGGCCCCGCGCCAACGCCGTCCCGCACACACGGCGGCCATCCATCCGCTCAGACGCTGCGCGATCAAACGCCCCACGAGTGCGACATGAAACGACAAATGTACTTCACGCGAAGATGCGTCGCTGCGACTTTGCAAACACAAGGAAAACCGTCAAGACATGGATTATGGTCCAACACGCCGCCTCTCTCGGGTCTTATACTGGCTTCAACCCTTCCCACCACCACCACCATTGGGCCATTCCCAGGACCCGATCATTGCTGCGGGTCGGAGGGGGAAACCCCACAATGACGGTTTCCCCCTTACGCGGTAAAGCACTGGGTCCCCAGGTCTGACCAACGGTCCGCTTCCAACGCCGTGTGGAGCACGCACGGGACCCCGCGACCGTGCTGGTCAGGTCGACCCCGCAATCCATGTGCGCCGGCAATGATCGAAACACCCACACCGACGGGACAGCTCGTCCAGCGTTGCGGCCATCCGGTTTCTAGCCTGCTGCGGTGAAAAATATGCGCCTGCCCTCGTTTCCTCCATCTAGGTTTGATCTCAATCCATGCGGCCCCTCGGCTCAGAACCTCCAGGGTGGCGGAACTGGGCGGACAGCCACGGACCGTTGAAACCCACCCCGAACACCCGCCCCTGGCAACCGTCTGTGCGCGGTCTCGACAGTCTCTCGAGGTCTCGCGGAATCCAAATCCTCTTCGCAATGCATATCTTCCGTGAATGACGAAATGCAAGAAATGCACGAGACCGAACCCACCCACCAGCATCGACGAACTGCACACCAGACCTCCCCCTGGTACGACCGTCATGAATTCCCCTCTGTCCCGTCCTGATGAATGCACCGCACACCAACCGCCAGTCCGCTCGATATCGACGACATGCGGTATGCCGTACTGTGCCGTACCATAACATGAAAATCTGGCGCTCAGCGGTCCGGTACAAGTGCAGGTCCATCGTGGATGACCTGAACACTTGGCTGTCCGCAACGTCTCCAATCAGCCGGCCCTTTCGGGCCGCGCACGCGGCCCCTCCTGCCGACCTGCAGTGCCCTCTGGACACATTCGGGGGATGTGCCAACCCCGGTGCCGCTGTCTCTGAACCCTGATGCAGACCTGTGAGTTTTTTATGTTTATGATTTGCTCTCCTTCTCTCTCGATCTCACTTCCCCTCACCTCTCTGCACAACCCTCGAATGCCGTGTCTCAATCCGTCACATAGTACATCCACTGCTTGCACCGATACCTGCTGTACCTATTGTACGGCGGCCCCTTGAGCGCGGGAGCCTCGTGGCCCACCACCTGCCTCTATCTACCACCAGCTGCCGCAGACCCAATGCCTTCGAAGCCGCATCTGCCCTGAAACCAGATGATGCCCCAACCTGAACCCTAGCCTCTAGTGCGAAATCCACGACCCAAGCCCACCTCTAGACTCGGCGCAACATGACGTGCACCCTCCGCCAGGCCCGTGTGTGTGACCAGAGGCGCAATCCTGAGTCGATGCCGCTGCTACAGCCCCTTGACAGCGGCTTACGCCGCCTTCACCATCGCCTCCGCCGCCGCTGCGGCCTCCGCCACCTCCTGCCCCACCATCCCACGTCGCCGCTGTACCTTTCCGTCAGCGCTATCCAGAGCAGCCTCCCCAGCAGCAGCCGCGGCGGCATATGTGACGGCCGCAGCACCAGCGGCGCCCGCGGCACGTCCGCCCTGCCCCGTCTGCGTCCCTGCCCCTGCCTGTCCCTGGGCTGCCCCCGCCTGCCTGATCAGCTGCCGGCACTTGGGCAGCTGCCACCAGGGCGCGTACGGCCACCGGTGGTGCTCCCAGTGCATGTCAAAGTGGTAGCAGGTCAGGAAGGACAGCAGCGTGGGTGCGGTGGAGGAGCGGGAGATTTGCCAGGGCATGGGCCCGGTGTGGCCCTTGGGCGGGTGGTGCGGCACGTAGGTGCCTGCGAGGTGCGAACAGCGGCGGCGAGGGAGGGCCCCGAAACGAGCCACATATCCATATCCTTGAACGAACTACCGATGATGATGGGGTTCTTATAAAGAAAAGGATTAACAAGGAAAAAAGAAGAACCAAACCCGATGATGGGGTACGTCGAGCGAGCCGAGGCGGGCTGCGGGAGTGCGCGTGGGTGTTACAGGAGGCGGTCCTGCGGGGCGCGGACACAGCCACCAGCTGCTCGCCCTCGCTCCCTGCAGCGGCTTTCAGGTGCCGCACATGGCGGCCGCTGAGGGTCAAGTCTCTGGTCACCAGCGGCCCGACCGCAGCCCCTGGCGCGGGCAGGACCGGACGCCTATCTGCCGTATGCAAGGAGCTAGCACGCGGGGGTGCGACGACCCGCCGCCACCCACGCCCGGGGTGCTCGCTGGCCAGCCACCGCTACCGCTAGGCCGCCCTCCTCCAGCGCTCCGCGAATTCCGATCTGCCCCACAGGCCCTGTGCCCCTGGCCCTTTATACGGGGATCTGAACCTCACCGTAGTAGAACAGCCTGAAGGCGGACAGGAGGGGTGCCGCCGTCATGAAAACCAGCTGGTTGTCAATGGACGCCCCGAGCAGCAGCAACACGTTCGACCAGGCAGCAATCTTGACGAACTGCATCACTGTCATGTACGACATCATGAACCTGTACGACAACACATGCGGGGCGGGGCAAGGGGGAAGGCGTTTGCTGCTGTGGGCCGGGGCCGAGTGCGGGCTAGCAGGCCGGCAGGCCAGCAGGCCAGGGAGAGGGAGGCAGGGATACAGAAAATCGGTATCCGACAGGGAGGGAAAGGATTGGGGAACCGACAGGGAGGGAGGGAGGGAGGGTCACCCGGAGGGCAGACCCGGTTGCTCCATCACCCAGGTACCGTACTGGCGGTCAGGCAGCGGCGAGACATGGAGGCATTCAGGCGAGACTTGAGGCTACCGGCATTGACTGCTGCCCGCGCCGCATCGCCGGGAACTGCCGTCCTGGCGGCAGGCCGCTAGCGAGGCGGAAACCGCGGCGCTGCTGCTTGCTGCTGCTGAGGGCCAGCGGACCCCCGTCACCGCGACACTCCCGCCCCATACACACACCCATTTCAGCGCCTTCACACGACTCAGAAGGACCTCCGACTGGCAGGCTTCAGAGACTCGGCAGACTCGATGTAAGCTGCACCGGGAGGCCCATCGCGCTGTCCCCTCATGGCCGCCGCTGCACTGTCCGACCGGTCGAAGCCGCCGCTGGTCGGCGGCCGGGTGGTCGGTGGTTGTCCGGAGGTCCCGGTCCCCCAGAGGCCAGTGGCCCCCATCAAAGCGCCCTCATCGTCCTCGGCCGCGCACCCGCAACAACCTCCCTGGAGTCCCTCGGCATGCGAGGCGTCCGTGTCACCGCACGACCGACACGGTGCCGTACTTACTGAGCGAACCAGACCAGCATGTTGGGGTTCCCGTGGTGGAAGTCCGGGTCCACGCGCGGGATACCCGTGTGGTTGTGGTGCTCCCAGTGCCTAGGAGCGGGAGGGGAGGGAGCGGGTGGTGGTGGGGGAGCGCACGAGGAGTCAGGGTTGCGGGGGAGTACTGCAGCAGAGCGGAGTAACGTGAGGCAAGGGCCGTGGCAGCCCGAAGTGGATCCCGGCGATTCGCCGTCCCCGGAGAGGCGCCCGTCCTTTTACTGAGGCATTTACCTACTCCCTGTTTGAACACCGGCAATACCTGCTCCCTGCATGTTTGAAACCCTGTCCGTGCCAGCTTCCATGCTGCACAAGGCACTCTCCGTTGCGAGTTTTTGCGACCTGACATCCCAATGCCCACCCCACCCCACTCATCGCCCCCATCGCATACACCGAGACGCCGTCCCCGGGGCTGCTCTGCCGCGCCTTACTTGCGGTGCAGCATGGAATAGTCGAACCAGGCGTACAAGCTGATGGCCAGCTGGCCCAGGAAGTCTGGGGCCGGGTCGGTTCACAGGCGGGGCGACACGGAGGGACACGGGGGGACACGGAGGGATGCGGAACGGGTCGCGCAGGTGACCGGGGAGGGAGTACGGCGTGGAGATAGGAGATAGGGGTACATGAGATGCAGCTTAGTGTCTTACAGAAGAGTTAGTGGTGTGGAAGACGCCGAAAGCCAATGTCCCAAAGGTCAGGAGTGCTCTGCCATTTTTGATGTTCAGAGTTGCTTGGATTTATATGGGTACTGCATCGCAATGCTCCCTTGCATACTTGTTACCTTTCAATTGTTACCGACGAGAAGGGAGAGGCTCAAGACGCGCGCTTCTTACCATTCAAACGGCGATTCCGCAGCGCTATGGTGCCATGCATGGCGTCGTGGGTCGTGATGAAGAGACCCGTATAGAGAAATTCCAGCGATAAGAAAACCACGATTATGTGGGGCCATGACGTTGGATTATCCGCAGTGGTCCATGGTAGTCGGATGAACCAAAGCGCATGGATGAACAGCGCTGCCCAGCAGCCAATCACGCCACATGCGACCAGTATACCAGGCCAATCCGAGCGCGGCGGCCGGTAGAGGTGCACTTTATCCCGGTGCGTCCGTAAGTCACCCTCAACCTCACACGGCAAATGGTACTGTCTATTCCAGGCACTGAGGACATCCTGATTCTGTTCAGAAGGGCGCAATTTCATGTCTACCTTTTGACGTGCGGTCTTTTGGTAAGGAAGACAGAGAGTGGAATGCAATATGGGTCGGCCGATCAACGTAGTATTTTTATGCACAAATATATGGCGAGTACTAGGCTCGCACATGTGGCCTGCATCCAGAGGCGAATTCAAACAGCCTTGGACGCATCGACGTTGACGCCATGTTACGCACTTGTACAGCTACAACGTCATTTGTGTAAGCGTGGGCAATGCCATTGCGCTGTAATTAAATTGATAATAAATTATTGCATTCGCGCGGTACACTTAAAGTCGTGGCTGGTACGGCTTTATTGAAGGGGTGCAGCAAGGACAGCATAGAACGCATTTTAAAAAAGGAATTTCGCTGGCAACATATAATACCGAAGGATTGTGTGTAAATCATGTCACTTGCTGTGCAACCCGAATTCTGCTGTCTGTCGCGGTCTGTCTCCGAGCGTCTCCGAGCTCAGAGCACACTGAGCACGCATAGCGATTGGTCCAAACTTGACGCAAACCCTTACGAATCACACCAAGTAACTATAGCGTCCCATAATACCGTTCCGACCGTTAATCGTGAAATGTAGTTGCGCCTTGGTTTGGTGGACACGGGTCGACCCTGGACACCAACCGGGAGGTGCAACGGTTCCGGATGCGCCTTGCGAACAACTGGACTACACCGGGCTTAACGGTAAAGGACTACTACCCGTACAGCCGGTCATCGAGACTTCGACTTCATCGTACGTACCTCGCATCTCGCGTCCTTCACGGCTCCGCTCTGCACGTCTCTCAAGACAGCAGCCAACGCGTGTGCAACATGAATGGAGCATGGGAACAATGCGTGCTTTTATTAAGTGGTTGGTGGTTGACGCGGCTGACAACTGTTGACGCGGTTGACAACTAACAGGTCAGTTGATCAGCTAAGACGTAAGCCAACCGCCAACTGCTCTAAATCACGGGGCAGGAGGTCTACCTTGCTGGAAACTTCTGACCAACAGATCCGCTCCACATAACTTCACCTCCGTACCTTCTGCTAAGAAATATTTATTATTAGGTCAAGGCAGGCCACATCCCGGTGGACAAAACCTTTCTTTTGCGCCGTTGTGTCTTACCAAAAAACATTTTACTTCAAAAATCTCAAAACCAATACATGTTATTATAATCGACGGTCGCGGACATGATTCAGATGGCCGACACCAAGCACAGGTCAAGCTCTGTGCACGTTTTCAGCATTCCCGAGCTTGTATCGCGGATTCGAAGTTCTCTGACCGAAGTTGGGGATGGCAGCATGACAGCTCGGCTTCGGCAGCTTTGTTTCGATTCTCGACACGCCTACGACAAGCAGCGGGCTCAACTGATGATAACGGACAGAAGCAAACCAATGACCCCGGTCGACTCCTTGGCATTAACGCATGGTCTGGTGTCCCGAGGCTGCCAGCCCGCCTCGTTATCAGTCGTGCTCGAGAGCGGCCCCACAACGGCCCGCCGCCAGACCTTGTGAGTTGCGCCATCAGACACCATCCTGACGCACTTGCCGGCTGTCGCTTGGGACATGGCCTAGGTGGTAGCACTTGCCGGATGTCGCTTGGGACATGGCCTAGGTGGTAGCACTTGCCGGATGTCGCTTGGGACATGGCCTAGGTGGTAGGAGTTGTGTCCACGTGGGGACGAAGCAAGGGCGACGAGAAGGCCAGTGCTGACCCTACCTGCGCGCCGCCTACCTTCGGGCCCGCCAGAAGCTGCTGCCCGCCACGAAGTTCCGTACATGACGCATCGCACCCTGCAACTCGCTCGCCTCCCTCGTCGCCTCGATTCCAATCACGCACGCCGACCACGTGCACGCACCCCAGGGCCGCCATCCTGGAGTGCTTCCGGCCTCCCGCCACCGAGCTCGGTCCCCCCGGTGCGGCGGCGGCGCGGCTGAGCCCATCCGAGCCACCGCCCGCCGCCGCGGCGGCGGCGACGACGACGACGGTGGAGACGGCAGTGCCTGACCGGCCTGCCGGCTGCCACGTCACTCACCTGGAGATCCAGTTGGATCTTCTGGACGAGCAGATGGCGGACCTGATTAGGGCTGCCTTTCCCGCTCTGTCGGAGTTGAACCTGCGTGGCGGCCCAGGGCCCTCGGAGGCCGTCGCCGCGGGGCTGCGGCGCCTCGGGACCGGTGCCCCCGTGGCTCCCGACGCCGGCGGCGCCGGCGGAAGCTCTGCGCCCGCGCTGGCGGGGCTGCGTCTGGATCTTATGACGAAGTCGCAGCTCGGGCTGTGTCATGCGGTGTACGGCTGGCGGCACCTGCGGGCCCTGCGCACCGTCCTGCCTGTCGCTACCTCCGCCGCGGAGGCGCAGGCGCTCGCGGGCCTGACCCAGCTGCGGGATCTCGACCTTACGGGCGTGGCCGACACAACGCTGCTGCCCGGTCTGTTGGCGCCGCTGACGGGTCTCACAAGCCTCGCGCTGTGCGACGCGGGACTGGACGGCCCCGCCGGCCCCCGCCCAGCAGCTTACGGTGAGGATGGTACGAAGCGCACTTGTATTCCGACGGCGGCCCTGGCGGACCTCTCCCAACTGCAGCAGTTGGACGCGCCCTCCCTTGAGTTGGGTCTGGAAGCCCTGGCGTTGCAGAACCTCTCCGGCCTGTCGAGCCTTCGGATCGGGGCGCTGCGTGCGCCTCGGGCCGCAGACCGGCGGGCCGCAGGGCCGGCCAGGGCGGCGGCGGCTCCGCCGCCGCCGCCGCCGCCGCCGCAGCAGCAGCAGCGGCGCTGGCCCCTGCCGCCGCAGCTGCGCTTCCTGGCTCTGTGCCGCCCGCAGCAGGCCCTCAGTGACCTGGCCAGCCTCGCACCGCCCGAAGCGACCGCAGCCACCGATGCGCCGCCGCTGGTGCTGCAGCTGGCCCCTGCGAGGACGAGCTGCGGCAGCGGCAGCGCCGCCGCTGCTACTGGCGGCGGCGGCGGTAGCGGCGGCGGGGGCAGCGCTACCAGTACTGCCGCGGCTATCACCCTGGCGTTGGAGAAGTCCAAGCACGTGACATGGTTCTACGGCGGCGGGGTGCTTCCCGCGGGGTTGGGGGCGCTGTCTGCCGCGGTGGGGCTGCTGGTGGCGGCCACGATCGCGATGGAAGCCCCGCTACGCGCACTGACGATAAAGCAGATGGAGGAGCAGGACGGGGATCATCGCGTGCGCGGTAGAGACGACTACGACGAAGAGAACTGGCAGCGCCAGGTCTTCTGCAAGGAGGGCGAGTGGTTCGGGTGCCTGGCGGAGCTGCGCCTCCGGGAGCTCTGCGTGCGGGACTTGGAGCTGAAGGCCGTCGACCTGGAGGCCATTGCGCGGCATCTGCCGACGCTGGAGGTACGACAGCTGGTTGTGTATGTGCGTACGGCTGCACAAATGCACATGTACCTGTTGAGTAGATGTGTCAAGGGTACGCAGCGGCGCACCTTCCCTCCCTCCCTCCTGCTCATCCGCACAGACGCAATGCGTGGCGGCCCGGAAGTCGCCTGCTGTGACAACGTTCCCTGACAGGCTGAAGGGCGCGGCAAGCCCGGCGGTTTGCACATGAGAACGGCCACATGTATGTCACTTACCGTTGGAGCGCCCGCTGCC
The DNA here is from genome assembly GCA_003117195.1 of Eudorina sp. 2006-703-Eu-15. Taxonomy (NCBI): domain Eukaryota; kingdom Viridiplantae; phylum Chlorophyta; class Chlorophyceae; order Chlamydomonadales; family Volvocaceae; genus Eudorina; species Eudorina sp. 2006-703-Eu-15. The sequence continues at coordinate 1,019,782 of BDSI01000020.1, forward strand.
ATGAACCCCGTGTGGATGGATCGGTGTCCCATCCATGCATACCACGTTAGGATTGCGACGGGGAGGTCTCCCACACGTCTTGCCCAAACCCCGAACCCCGAGCCCGCTCGCTCGCTGCCCCTGCGTCGCGTCGTCGCCGTGTAACCGTCTCCCTGCTTCCCCTCCCCCCCCGATCGCCCACCGCTCTTCCGTCAGTCAGCAAACAACCAGTCAGCAAACAACCCCCTAAGTAATGCAGTTCTCCCACCTACCTATGCCGTGTCTCTGCGATCCGTGCGTGTTGGTATGTGGGCTAACGGCTAACGGCTATCTATGTGTTCGTTGGCCGCGCACGCACAGGAGCTCCGTCTGATGCAGTACTGCAACTTCCGCCGCGTGGAGGAGCTGCTGCCGCTGTGCCGCCTGCCCCGGCTGGCCGACCTGTACCTCAATGTGAGCCTCCTGTTCTGGGACGACGTGGACAGCGACGACATGTACGAGGGGAGCGACGACGACGACGACCTTGACTACGGTTATGCCATCCACCCGTACGGCTCGCCGTACTACGGTTGCCAGCCCCGCACGCAGAAGAGCAAGCGGGTCACGGCGTACGACTACGGACAGATGACGCAGAAGGACAGTGCGGACCGGCTCAAGGGAGTTCTGCTTGGCCTGTACGACAAGGGCCGTTACCGGGGCTGCATCAGCTTGGTGTACGGCGAACCCACGCCCGTTCGCCCGGCGATCGCCACGCCGCCCCGTCAGCTGCAGCTGCTGGTGGAGCAGTTGGGGATGGAGCTGCAGCAGATGGGCGTGGAGGGCGCCGCGAGCAAGGTGGTTCCACGGGCCTGGCGTGATTGTTTCGAAGTTGAAGTGATGGATGGGGTCGGTGGGCCCCGGGGGCGGCCTTACTGAAGAATGCCACGTGCGAGGAGTCCCTGGTATTATCACGAGGATCGCTTCACGCGAGGAACACTTCACGCGAGGAACAGAGGGGCGCAGAACTGCTCTTATCCGTACCTCACAACCTTTTCGGGCGGGGCAGTATTGGGCAAGTCGAAGAACGAATGAAGCAACACGCAAGCCACCTGTTGGGTTTTGTTTCGGGGCGCTTCCGTAACGATGATTGCCGTACAGGCAGGCATCAGGCAGGTATGTACAGCAGGGGCAGAGGCAGCAGGTACGGGCAGCGATTGCCACATGAATGTCTTGTGGACTCGTCGAATAAACTGCTGGCTGATGGTGAGTATTTCCACGGGGGGTTAACTGGGTTGGTGTCCCTCGTCAACCTTGAGGGCTGGCTGGGGCATCACCCGACTGGCCACGCGGCCAGTAACCCCGCCTATCCAAGGGTAGCCCCCATCGGCGCTGCGTGACTAAAGAGATACATGCACACAAAATAGATAGAACACCGGTGCCAGCCACGTGCACCTGCATGGAAACACCTCGTAATGAAGGCACTGGCTTGGGGCCCTTGCTTGCTAGGTACAATCCATGCGTACGTACATGTAGGATCCGCCTGACGGGGTGAATAGATAGGTGCAAGTGGCATGGGCCAGAGGCCCGTGCGTTCAAACCCTTCCAGAATGATCATTCGATGAGATGCGACGACAGGGCAGGCCTTGAGCCACATCGCAAGCCCCTGCCTGCTCGTAGCTGCCCCCTTCCTGGCTGGGACCGCGGTAGGCTGTGGGAGTGCCTATCTAACGGGGACGTCTGATTGTGCTTGTGAATGGTGCATTGGCGCATTAGTAATGAGGAGGCCGCCCCGATCCCCCCAGATGTTGGACAGTACGGCAAGTATTCATTGATCTCTTACGTTCACCTTCTGCTCTGGAATGTAACATTGCCGCAGCTCAACGCTCTCCGGCCACATCAGGTACACAAGCAAGGACACATGTCGCCTCGCTGTAAGGGCGATACCGGACATGGAGCGATTTCTCAAACATCACAAAAACAGCTTGTAAATAACCGCAACCATGGTTTTACTGCTCTACAGCGTACCTGCTGGCGGTAGAAATCATGCACTGCATTGCAAATCATGCATTGCATACAAGGTCGCGGCATTATTGTATGTGTCGAACGGTCAGCAACAGAGAATACGCACGCAATCGGTGAACATAAGCGATATGTAATTTCATAATGACCTGCTGAAGTTGAATGCGTTCACGTTTGTGAAGCAGGTGTGCTGTGTGGACTAAGTGTACGGGGACAAGTAGGGGGTCGGCTTCCTTGAAGCCGGAAAAAGGGCGGGGCCCCCTACAATCCGTACAGGCCGCTTGCTTTACAACGGAAACTCTATTACCGCGCAAGAGTAGTGTGAGAGAGTGAAAGGGTGCCATTGAGGGTGTCGCTGATGTTGAAGGTGGATCGGCGTGCATAGATTGAGCAAGCAAGGTCAAGCAGCGAGGTAGGGTAGCCCCGAAACCTACATACGCGCCGCCAACGGCGGTCATCGCATCTGCATTATTATCGTAACGCTAGACGCCTCTGCACTACCACATCCGTCTGTCAAGCAGATATCAAAAAGCAAGCTTGAAGTAGTGTCCGTGTGTCCGTGAGTCGTCGCTGCTCCGTCAGCAATCACCCAAGCACGCAATGATAGATTAGATAGATTGACCCAAGCACGCATAAACCTGCTACCGCTGTGGGCCCTGTAACTTGCTCCGCCCAATGTCCGCTGCTCCGGTCAATCAATGGCCGCCGTCGCTTGACGGCCTATCTCGACTGATACAAGTGCGTGCATTATTCACGCATGCACGCAATCAAGCACCGCACACACCCTACTGTACGGCGGGCGGCATAGCTGCATGATACAAGGATAGGCAGCAGCAGCAGGTGCGGTAATGAATAAATGAACGAAGATATAGCTACGTATAGTATCACATCTAATCATCGCTACAGCGGACGGATCTCCCCCAAGCAACCAGTGCACAAGGCCGACGAGCGCGCGGTACCGCGGTACCGGTAGGCAGGTCGGTAGGCCACACCAGGGGTATACATATCAGACGGGGATTGATGAAGCTTGATGAGGGGGCAACTGCTGGCAACTTGGTGAATGTACGTATGTATGCCCCACATTCACTACATTCACTCATCATGTGCCCAACGAAACATGCACGGCGCTTGCGTGCTTGCCCCCTCCCCTACATACCTGCCGACGACCACCCGCGTGCATGCTCTCTGTGCGTGTCTGTCACAGCCATCTAGCTAGCTAACGTGTACGCGGATCCATGCATCCTCTGCATGCCTACGTACGTACCTCACCCCACCGAGCATCCCCTCTCCGTACATCGTGCGTCTGCTTGTTTGCTTGCCCAGCCGCCTGCTGTATGTATGCATGCATTCGTTGATCTACATACATGCATACATACTGCGCACTCACGCAGGCATATGAACACCGATCTACCTGCTGTCGACACGAACACATGCATCCAGACGTACATATATACACGCACACGGACCAGCCCGGGACATACACGTAAACACCACGGGTACGTTATTATTACTCCCGTCGTCATCATCCGTCAAAGTTCGCCTACCCACCTACCTAGCTAGCTACCTACACGCACCCTACTAGCTAGCTACCTACTTGATGACCGACCTGCCTGACCCTAGCTAACGGCTGGCACGCACTACGTACTGTAGTGTAATAATAAACTGATCCGATCCGGGGATTGTATCATGAGATGTCACGGGGGCATCTGCCAGCCGGATGCATGCATGGTCATTTTATTTCCGACATGAATATAATAATGTGACAAATGGTAACAAAACAATCCATGCACGTGAACGAACATACGTTATATATGTTCGATCGATCCACTGCAATTAGATGGACGGCCGGTATTATGTTTCTGCGGATTGAAAAGACATCGTGCATATATCAGACCTGCTGTACGTGGCGGCCAGCACTGCAACGCAAGCGCCTCCGCCGCGCGCGCTATCTAGCTGCTGAATAGCTAGATGCATGGATACGTAGCTCACGTTGGTCGATATGCATGTACGTACATCGCTTCGTGGAGACGCGCGTTTGTTCGTTCGTTGTAGCTCTCCAACACGCAGGTAGGAACCTCGATCGATCGATCGCTACGTACCTCACTCGCTCATAATCATTTCACCTAAATATACCGGTATGTAATTACATACCGGCGGTATGTTATAACATAAAGGCGCTGCGCGCGTGGACATACCAGCAAGTGCCGCCACGCACGCACACAGTCGCACGACTACTTTGCACGCATGCAGCAAGCGAGCCTTTATTTCGTGCACGTGCATGTTTCGATCGTCACACGGTATGGCGGCTGGATGCATGGATGTAATGGATGGCCATGCATGCATGCGCGTGTAGCGCGTGCGCATGTCAGACCGGCAGAGCAGCCACACCAACGTTGGCTGGCGGCACCGCCGGGCCATAACCATCAGCAGCGGCAGCAGGCGAAGCGGGATAGACGGTGGGCGCACACAAGCCTGGACGGGACGACTGGCCGCGCGGCGGAATGCCCACGGCGATTATGGCGAGCAGCAGCCCGGCGGTCAAGAGGAGCAGTCCCCACAGGGTCACCTCAGCTGCGTGCGTGCATAGCATAGAGCGAACGAAGGAAAGGGGGCGGGCGGGAGCGAAATAATGACCATGCATGCATGGACGATTTGCGGGTTTTACGTACTGATTTATGTGTTGCGGATTCTATCTGTGCCATTCATAAGATATGTATGTATAGGAGAAAAGAAACAGGCTCTCAATACATAATGACCACGTATTTGCATCGATCCTATTTCGCCTACAACCTAAACGCATGTGCGCGTGTGCAGTACTGAAAGAAGTAGTCAAGAAGTTCTCCCAGCAAGCTACAGTAGCTACATAGCTAGGACACAGCCGCCGCCGGATGATGATGTACAAGACTATGTAATAACGACAGCATAAATAACAACAAGAAGAATAAAAGAATAATAACAATAATGATAGCAAATAAATATTCCTAACGTACTAACAACGTTAAATATAACCTACTGCATGCCCGCCAGCCAGTAAGCTAGAAAAACATGAATTGCTTCCCCGTTTGAGATAGAGAATGGGAACCTAGCTGATGACCCGCCCAACCCTAGCCAATACATCATAATATGCAGTATCAGGCACATTCAAACTTGCTTGTTAAGTATGTAATAACAAGTAAGTGTGCGCGTGCATTCATGACACACATCACTATATATATATAATATATATAATATATTATATATATAATATATAAACCCTATAATATATAATATAATATAATATATATAATATAATATATATATATATATTATATATATAATATAATATAATATATATAATATAATATATATATATATATATTATATATATAATATAATATAATATATATATATATATATTATAATATATAATACAATATATAAACCCTATATATATATATACGTACATACATACCTACCAATTTCAAGGTTTGGAAATGAGTCATAGTACTCTTCACCGAAGTAATTGTATGTGATGTCGCTGTACGTCATCGCAGTGAGGGCAGCCACCATGGGCGCGCATGAGGCCAGCAGAGCCTGTACGAATGTGCGTGCATGTGCACAGGCAGGTAGGTAGGGGGCGAGTGGGCGGCGGAGTGCGTGATGCATTGTAGTTTTAATATTAATGTATGTAGCAAGACATGGGGCACGCACGCAGTACGGATGTTACAAGTTGTAATAAACATTTGACCATGCTTGGACGGAATATTTAAAATCTTGCGGGCGTGATGACGTAAATGACGTCCGATCATCATGCTATACGCACGCCATCCATATGTTTCGCCGAACACGAAGTAGATATGTTTGTAAACGTTTGTCAAACAACAACAGTACGTAAGCGCCAGCTTATGTGGTTTACTAGTAGTAGGCCACATATATAAGGGATACAGTAATAAGTTACTATATCTCTTACTTACTAATGATTATTACTATTAATATATTATTTTAAATATAGTAATATTTTTATTACTATTGTTGTTTTTTTATTAATATTATTAGTATTTATTTACTACAGAGGCAGTATGCATACATGCCAGCACGGGCCGCAGCACTAGCAGCACGAACATCGATACATAGCTAGCTAGTGTATACATGTCTTGACAGGTACGAATAATGCACGGTAACACTGGGCGGTGCAAAGGCGCTAAATAGACATCATATGCATAGGACTAATTGGACTGTGTGTGCACTGTACGAGTCATAACGTGCAAGTACGAGTCATGGGCAGCCGGTCGGGCATGACTGGGCAGAGTCATTGAGTGCACTGTAACGGTCATAACGTGCAAGTACGAGTCATGGGCAGCCGGTCGGGCATGACCGGGCAGAGTCATTGAGTGCACTGTACGAGTCATAACGTGCAAGTACGAGTCATGGGCAGCCGGTCGGGCATGACTGGGCAGAGTCATTGAGTGCACTGTAACGGTCATAACGTGCAAGTACGAGTCATGGGCAGCCGGTCGGGCATGACTGGGCAGAGTCATTGAGTGCACTGTAACGGTCATAACGTGCAAGTACGAGTCATGGGCAGCCGGTCGGGCATGACTGGGCAGAGTCATTGAGTGCACTGTACGAGTCATAACATGCAAGTACGAGTCATGGGCAGCCGGCCGGGCATGACTGGGCAGAGTCATTGAGTGCACTGTAACGGTCATGTGGAGGGTCATGACGCCAGTCATGGACATTTTATGACTGCGACTTATGACTCCTGGCCTGCGGGGTATGACTAGAAACCTGCGATCTATGACGGGTGGGAGCCCCAATGACCCATTCTAGTCATTTTGGGATCCAGTCATGATCGGTCATGAACGGGGCTATGAACGGGGCCATGAACGGGCCTATGACTGCCGCCAGTCATGAAGCCCCCGTCCATGAACGGGCCTATGACTGCCGCCAGTCATGAAGCCCCCGTCCATGAACGGGCCTATGACTGCCGCCAGTCATGAAGCCCCCGTCCATGAACGGGCCTATGACTGCCGCCAGTCATGAAGCCCCCGTCCATGAACGGGCCTATGACTGCCGCCAGTCATGGCCGCACTTCCTCATGAACGGGCCTATGACTGGAGGGCATGCCATGACTGGGATCATGACTGGGTTCATGACTGGGCCCATGACTGGGCCCATGACTGGCGGCACCCTCCATGACTGGTTTTTTCCACGAGTGTGCACCAGCCACATCTCCATGCATTGGCATTTTCACATACATACGCGCACGCACGCACACAGTAGTTCGTCGACTTCTATCATTGCCGGCTTGACTACACTGTATTGGACATGAGCGAGGTAGCTAGGTTCGCGCCTGCGTGTAGCTACGAGCGAGTTACGTGAGTGCTGATTCGTTTCGTTCATCAGCAGGCTGCTGGCTGCGTGACGTGGCCTTAGTAATGGGGGTTGTTCGGGGCCCACATGCATATATACATCAAGCGTCGTCATCGTCGGGTCGTGTGAGCGCCGGCGTGTATGTATACGTACGTATATATATGTCTGTGCGAACCCAGCCGACCGACGTGCGAGCCTACATACGATATACGTACACCATGTGCAACAGCCTGCCTTCGTTCACAGGCAAGAGTAGTCACCGCGCCCGCCCCGATGTCAATCCAACCTATGCACTTTACCAATACGTAATTCGTGGGTAACACTAATCGTTCCACACGCAGACAGACGATAGCGAGCGGGACCTGCTGTGTTGCCATGAACGTGGCCACATACGCACATGCATTCCGTCAAGAGTACCTACGTCCCGCACTAGCTACCTGCCCGCCTGCTACGTACCTGCAGGGTGCCGGTCCACTCGTAAGCCTTGCCGCTGAAAGCCCAAGAGAGTATGACGAGAACGGTAAGGACGGAGCCATACGATATTCCCCACTGCATGCCCAGGACGAGGCATGACGCAAGGTATATATGTATGTCGCAAGCGGTCAGATATGCAGCCGATGCGTGCAGGGCCAAGACCATCGTCTAGCACAGCTTTTTCGATGGAATACTAAACAACGCACGACAACGGACACATGAGGAAATTTAAATCTGCTGACGACCTGAGGGAAAAAGTGAATCCAACGGACGGACGGACGGACGGACATACCCAGTAGAAGCTTTTGTAGTCGGAACACAGCTTTCTCCAGGGAGAATCAGCATCAAAACCAAGGTAGTTATTGCAGTGCTCGTTGGCCTGCGTAAGGAGCAGAGGGTGAGGAGAGAGTGTACATAGTTGCTTGCTGCGGCTGCTGTAAATGTATGCAGACAAATAGCATGATAGAGACGGAGACGTATATATATTATATTTACAGCAACCTGTTTTTGGAGGTAATGTGTGTGCTCAAACGACGACACATGCAAAAAACAATGCCCCAACGCCTTCACCTTCGCAACGCCTACAGCGGCAGCAATTATGCCCAAAATGGACACAGATGAAGATATCCACATTGTAACTGGTCTTGCGGAAAGCTTCATGAGCTGCAAATCTTGACTTCTGCTAACTTATGGGCGAACCGAAAGAGTTGAAGTGAAGTTGGGATAGATTTCGAATTCGTTGCGGGCGAACAATTGTGATAGATACCGGTAAACGCTCATCGCAAATCTAATATATTGCAGTGTGAGCTGGCGAGGTGTGATCGTACTTCTTACATATTGCACGGCAATGTGGCGCGCGGAACATCCGACGCAGATTACTTGAAGGGCCGGAAGTACAGGGCATACCGCGACGACGGTTACCATACCTGCCGGCGGTACACGGTAACGAACACAACGGACAGACAACGGGCTCAGCGGGTTACGGGCAACACCGCAGGTTCAGCTCCATGCAAAGCGATATCTTTCCAAATATATAAGATACCAATTAGGAACGAAGTAACTTAGTCCCTGAGCCCGTTGGAAGTTTTGTGTTAACAGCAAGGTTACCTGTATGTAATGAGGATGAGATTGCGCTGCGCTTGAAGATGTATGCTTTGTGCAGAACAATTATTATTGACAACCTTATATGGCTGAATATGAGCAGTCGTAAACCCTGCCTTCCATCCTGATATACTGGGACCGTTTGTATCGTGCGTGTCTTACTTGCCGGCACTGTTACATACAAACGCTTTAACCAATACGAGGCCGAGATCGAGTGTACGGCCTTGGTCCCTGAGCCAAGCGTGGTCGGGGGCTAGTGGCAGACCGGGTCTCTGAAAGTGCACTTTAGCAGCTACTCATGAGGACAATGGCAAATAAAGGGGGGTGGGGGACGTGGGTAACATCAGGGTACTGCGGGGGTGGGGGCATTCACTGAGTCAACAACATTGCACAAGAGCATTGCTACACGTGTGCGCCATTCCATAGCACAAAGCTGATGCACTCGTCCGACACCACCCTTCCAAAGGCAAAGGGGAGGGGGGGCGGGGTGACATTCGGGTACATCACGCAAAACGGATGCCAAGGATTCCCATAACGCAGATCGCCTTTGCACTTTCACGCACTCCACCGATACCACGTTGACAAAACCTGCGGGGTGGGGGTGGCGGGGTGATCTGTACAAGAAACCCAGCAGCACAACTGACAGACAGTAAGTGCAGCATTACGGGCCGGCATTCACGAACGGGCCGTTAGAAGTTCCGTGGAAATAGGGAGGTTACCGTATGTAATGAGGATGAGATTGCGATGCGCTTTAAAATGCCAGGTGCATAACATTTATTATTTCTTAAAAGTGAGGCCGCATACCGGCCTTGAGGGCAACGACAGAGCTGATGCAGGCGCAACTTCTGTTGCTCGGGGCGAGGTACGCGCCACTGTCACCGAGCCGGCCGACAACGCCCCGTTCGACAAGTTATACTGGCTGAAAAAACGTAATACCGGTCACTACATTAGTGACCTGAACAAAGACATCTACAAGCGACTTAATAATGACACACTGGCAGGTTTCACATCCGACACATTACTGACAGAAAAATGGCATAACGCCTCCTCAAAGCTCGACCCCAAACCCAGCAATGCCTACCTCAGTAACTCTAACACGTGCCACTGGCTCAAACTACGTACAAGTGTGAAAGCGCGGTATGGGTTGCTATTTAACGCCAGACTGAAGAAACTCTAGGGACGCGGCGGGGACGGAACCTGCCCTGTCTGCCGGCACTGCGGCCCGACAGGCCCTACACCCGACTCCGGTGCCCACATCCTTGGCGGATGCCACCACCCAATCAACTCTGAAAGGCATGTACATCAACAGGCATAACCGCGCGACGCAGGCGATCGCAGAGTGTGTCAACGGAGGCCGATACGGGGGCGGTTATATGATTATGGATGGCGGTAAAGCAGAGGATCTCCCGTCGTACTGCAGGGGCACGCGCGTCCCGAAGTGGATGCTGCCACACTTGGCTGAAGAGGAAATACGCCGCCTCCGCCCTGACATCCTGTTCATACCCACCCTTGCTGCGCACCGAACCAAGCACAAACGGTACCAGGGGCCAACAAGCAAGGCAGGACATGATGTGTACATCGTTTAGGTGGGCTATACCGGAGACCTGCAGCACGCCGATAAGCTTGAGCAGAAAACCGCACAGCACGCACGGCTCTAAGAGGAACTCACGAAGGCGGGTTGGAAGGTACACTACACTGAGGCGCAGATCGTAACCTTGGGGAGCACTGGGACAATTACGAACACTCTCAAACCACTCCTTTGCAGACTCGGAGCGTCGGCGGAAAACGCCCACAAGGCATGCGTGCAACTGCACCGGCAAACGATAGAAGCGGCGGGCGCAATCATCCGGGCCCGGCGAGTACTGGAGTGTACCGTTAAGTAGCCATGAAGGAGTCAGTGGTTTCCCACGGTGGTCCGGGCATACAGGGGCGGCTACGCCGCCCCACAGTTCCCCACCCCCGTAATACACGCCAGGCTCCGGCCGGCGTAATCTTATTATTATTATCATACAGTCGCAGACTGCGATGCCGAGTTGGCGAAACCTGGTGCTGCTGCTCTTACTACGGAAGAGTTTCAAGGCGGGCTCCACAGTAATTCTTAACGCAGCCAGGGCAAAGAGGGCAGCGATCTCAGCGGCGCCAACCGGCCGAACAGCCGCAGAGAAGGCCGCCGGCAAAGCAGCTATCGAAGAGGCGGAACAGATATACCACCTGAGTCTGGGCGGTACAGTAGCGACCAGCATCTGTCGGCAGGCATGGTAGTGGTGGGGTGCATGTCGGGCATTGGTTGTGCGCCTTAGCCTTTTCTCTGTGGGAAAAGCAGCGCATGACTTTTGTCGGCAGATATGGTCGCAGCCGCGGTGCATGTCGGGCAGCGTTTGACGTGGTTTTGGTTTTATCTCCGCTGTTGGAGATAGCCTCGTCGTCAAGGTCTCCTTGCCCACACGACATTGGGTGTGTTGGAGGAGGTGGTGGAGGCGGCCGCTGACGCGGCCGCGAGCAGCGTCGGTGTTGGGACCGTTTCAGGCGACAGCGCAGGCAGACCGCCAGTCCAGCCTTGGTTCCCAGCAGGTGGCGCGAAGCTCAACACGGAGGCATGACAGCGGCGGGGTGCTGATTCAGCGGCTATCCGCAACGCAGCAGTTTGGCAGTTCGCGTCGGACCCCCCAGTATCCCACCGGATCCGGAATCACCCGACCATCACCCGGCCATCACCCGAATCACCCGACCATTGTAGTATCCTGGCTATGTACCATGAGATGTCCATCATGGACATCTGCCGATCGGTCCATTCTTTATGGCGTGATAACAAGTGGTATCGAGACCTGGCAGACACCGGTTCGATTAATCGAATAGCGGGAATATTCCCGCTAAGGGCATACTCTACAGTATGATTGATGACTTGGTGGACGTGGCAGCCCCACCCTTCAATGGTCACCGAGGACCGCTCCTACAAGAGGGGGGATAACATACATGTAGTATCCTGGGTATGTACCATGAGATGTCCATCATGGACATCTGCCGATCGGTCCATTCTTTATGGTGTGATACAACAACCATCACCCGGAATCACCCGACCATTCAACCTCATCTCGCGGCGATGGGCAAGCATTTTGACGCGCTGCTAGTAACAGGAGTTACGGAGCAATACGACGCAGGAGTCCATGGGGACATGACGGACTTAGCTGCAGTCGTAAACCCCCTACACTTGGTGCTGAAGCCCGACAAGTCTATTCGTCCTATCATCGACCCCTCGTGCTGGGGTATCAACGAGTGCATGGTAGAAGCTGCCGTGCCCGCTTCCAGACTTGGGGGTACACCGGTGTTGCTGCAGAACTTACCGCCGAACGGTTTACTCGGCAAACGTGACCTAGCCAACGGTTTTCATCATGTAATGTTGGCGCCGGATGCACGACGGTACGTGGCGTTTCGGCATCCAGTGTCAGGCGCTCTTCAGCGTTTTGTCGCGCTTCCGTTCGGCGCCAGCCAGAGCCCGCCCATCTTCGTCGAACTCACCACCGTGGCCCGGGACATCTTTCAGACGGCGGAATGTGACCGTCGGGGGTTACAAGTGCGCATCTTCGTCTACATGGACGACTTCATGCTGCTGGGCAACTCACATGAGGACGTGGTGGGCGCGTTTGAGGTGCTGGATGAGGTGGTGGGCCTCGAGTGGAAAGCCAGCAAAGATCGGGGCCGCGATCAACCGTCGCAGCAGTTGGAGTTCCTTGGCATGTTGTTCGATACAGTCACCATGGAAATGCGCATTGCGCCGGAGAAGAGAGCACGGTACGCTAGTGACATTGCGGCCCTCCTGGATGCTGCGAAAGTGGGCCCAATACGGCGACGTGTTGTATCATGCCTTATCAGAAAAGGACCAGCTGGCAGATGCCTTCCAGTGACATCTCATGATACTTATCCAGGATCGTTATACACTACACGACACGATCTCGAGGCCGTGACGGGCCGCATAATGTTCATTTCCCGCGCGTGTCGCTGGGGATACGCGTTTGTACAGCACATTTACGACAACGTCTACACACCCGAGAAACCTGCGCAAGCATTGGTACACCTCTCGGCCGCAGCAGCTGACGACCTACAGTTCTGGTTGGAAGTCCTTCAGACCGACCCATGCGTGTGGGACGGGGTCAAGCTCGCCACCACAGCTGACCTCGATTTGGTGAGGGGGGAGTTTACTGGACCTAATGGCGCAGTGGTCTTCACAGACGCCAGCGGCGCGGGCTTCGGGGGCGCCTGGGAAGCCGAAGGTGTCTGGTCTGACAGCTAGCGCAGCCTGCATATCGCTTGGTTGGAGCTGTCGGCGATTCTACGGTGTTTGCAGTCCTGGGCACCGCAGTTGACGGGTCGGCGGGTTCTGGTACATACGGTGCGACAATACCCAGGCAGTCGCCGCCATCAATAAAGGGTCAACGCGTATTCGGGACGGGCGCAGCATCAGCCGGCAAATTGCGCTGCTGACAAGCAGGTGTGCAAGACGCTGGTCCAAGCCATCCGGCGCCGCGCCGCCGCAGGCAACCTGCAGCCGCGAGTGAAGGTCCCGCTGCCGCTAATAAGCGTCCTCCTAATCGGTTGGTTGCGGGTGGAGGCAGATCGGCGGCCCTGATTAGCGGCGGCCTGCGATCAGGACGCATGCGCATTTGTGCTGGGTTTCTTCGGCATGCTGAGGTGTAACGAACTAGTCGGCCTTGACGTTGGGGATATAACAACGCATGCCGACGGAGGAATCCTGCTCAGGGTGGCTATCTTAAGATATAAATATCTATTCGGCCGAAAAACTTCTGAAATTTTAGATACTTTTGGCCTGCCAAAACATGGAGTTTAAGATACTTTGACCCCTTGTGTGGGACATGATATCTTCCCGTTGACATATACTCGGACGAGTGGTGGGGTCCCCGATATCTCCCACCCGGGGTCGGTTCTCGCCGTCTGCAGTCATCTATGGCTAGGTGTTGCACTTATGGGTTCGGTTCGTGGAAGTTCTCCATCAATGTTGCGCCCTGTCCGCTGCGCTCTGTAGATACTTCGGGCCGTTTCCAGTTGGAAATATCTCCCCATAGACAGATACTTTCAGCGTTTCGAAGCCAGGTGTATCTCTGGCCATAGATACTCCCAAAAATAAGATAGCCACCCTGATCCTGCTGTCTATTCGCAAAAGCAAGACGGACCAGACCGGTCAGGGAGAGCAGATGTGCCTGGCTGAGCTTACTAGGAGCGGGGTGCCAATCGGGCGCATTGTGCGGCGACACTGTGAGCGGCGGTTGGCAGAGGCCTCAGGGGCCCCGGGACACCCGGTGTTCATAGCGGCAGGCAAGGGAGGCTCTCGCGTCAGGTGGGGACTAGGGGCGGTTTCCGATCGGCTGCGGACCAGGCTCTGGGAAGTCATGCGGGCGCAGCCAGAGGTGCGTGCAGATCTGAGCAGCTTGTCTTCGCACAACCTGCGCAAAGGCGGGGCAACGGCTGCGGCGAATGCTGGAGTGGATGAGGAGGAAATCAAGGCGCACGGTCGCTGGAAGTCAGACGCGGTCAAGGTGTACATTAGGCGGTCAGTGGCATGGCGCCTGGAGGTCGTGGGGAGCATGTGAAGTAGATCGACTGGGAGGAGGGGGGATGTGCTGTGCCGCAGGCTAGGCAGTAGTTGAGAGCCTTAGGCGGCAGAGCACAGGTTGCCGCGCACGTGCCAGCAGAGAGAGAAAGGTTAGTAGCGCTGAAATAGAGCGCTCAGCTGGCGTGCGGTCTCGGCGGCGTGTTTCCTTTACCCCCTTTCTTGTTCACCTCCTAAGCTAGGGCGAGGCTGGGCGGTTGGTTGCGGTTGAGGCTTAGGGTTCCGTGCAGACGGTACACGAATGAGTGTATGTGTAATTGGGGTTCGGGGTTAACGCTGCCTGTCGAACCGCAGCAGATCACAAATACGCAGTATACAACAGGGTCCGTGGGCCCAGGGGGCGGCGGCCTTACTGCTGAATGCATATACTCTGGGAACACCGAGCCTTCGTTTTTGCTTCGTACGTTTTGCCCTCGTTTTCCCCCTCGTAACGAAGGCCTATGTGTACCATGCACCGCCAATCTATTGCATTATCATACACATATATATTGGTTATATTGCACATTCACCATGCTTTCCTGCGCTTCATTTGTATACATTGCCTTCCATATTTGATGAGTGACTACAAGTACATTTGATATGTCGTATGAGGCATCTGTAATCATTGACGTATCATACCAAGAATACACGTAATAATCATTAGCATCCTTCAAATCGAGTGTCGGGGAGAATCAGAATCTCCATTTGTTGGTGTATACTAGTGACCATGCTGATTGTAGTCTCAGCATTCTGAAGTGAAATTTATTTCGCTCAACATGCTGGACCGCCCTGTGCACCACCGGTCATCAGGCATCTTGAAACACGGTCTGGGCTACACATGGGGCTTGGCTTTGGGCCTGAGTTTGTAGGCTTTGAGGCTTTGCAGGGGCCTTGGCAAAGTAAAAATTAATAGGTCGTGTGCGATTGAGCGCATTGTCAATGCGTGTCAGCACGGGATCATACAGCAGCTTCTTGACATCCTCCTCCTTTGCCTTGGTCAGGCGCTCACTGGCCTTGTGAGCGTCCCCGCCGCTCTCCTGCAAATACTTTTTGTACAGCTCTGCGTAATAGTTTCGCGGCTTGTTGAAGCCCGGCAGGCGCTCCACAACAGTCGAGTAGAGCTGCAACACGGGCCGAATGACTTGATTTGTAATGTAATGCTGCATGTCTGGCTTGAGGCCGTGCTCACGCACATAGTCGACGTGCTCAATACGCTCCCCCTGCAGCGCCGTCTTGCGCTGCACACCTTGGGCGCCCTGCACAATGTACACGTACGGGATACGGTCGCTGGCCTGGGGTTTGTTGCCGGGATCCCACTGCGCCATCCAGTCCGCCAGCACCTTGTGTGTGATGCGCTCCGGATCTATGTAGTTGGCGTGCAGCGCCTTTGTCAAGACCAGGTCCTGAAGTGGCGTCCAGTCTGCTCCAGCTCGCGCAGACAGTCGTCCAGGAAACGAATGGATGCATCGATATTGTGCTGCTTGAGCAGTACATCGATGATGCCGCCATACACGCGCTTGACGATGGGCGCATTGTCGCGCCGATTCAGCATGATGCCCATAGTCTTGAGCTTGAACTTTTTGTCATCGCGCTCGTACAAATTTTCCACATAGCAATTCTTGGCCAGCAGGATGAATGGCCAAAATGTCTTTTCGTACTCGAGGCTATGCGGCGACTTGAGGCACTTGGCGTACTCTTGCTGCGCCTCGACAGTGAGCTGGATGGCCGGCATGACCGCGGCCTTGCCCTTTGGCGGCCCTCGTGGCTCTTGTGGCTCTTGTGACCCCTGGGACCCGTCTGGGCCCCTCTGGGCCTCAGAGGCAGCCGATAGCAGAAAGACACAGAATATAGAGTCTGTGTTGCCATACACCACCTTGGCACTGTACATTTCCTCCATAAACTGCTTGGCCTGCAGGATCATGTGACACCCTGTCGTCGTCGTACAGGCGGTGATGTCTTTCATGTAGATGGGGCTGGTGCGTGCACTGCACTGGCAGTACAGTGAGTTTGCAGTCACCTTGTACATGAGTTGCAGGCCGTCCAGAATGGTGCACTGGAACGGATCCGTCATCGCCTGTACGAGGCGACGCATCTCACAGCGTGCCATGAGCAACTTTTCAAGGATGTGCAGCAGCAAGCCTCTGCTGCATTGGACCTTTGATTCAGGCCCAGTATCCTGTGACTGTATCCTTGTAGTTCACGTCCGAGTACACAACACCCGTATGACAACCTGCCGGGTGTTGTGTACTCCCAGCAGGTTGTCGTGCGCCTTGTCGAGGATGATTGTGTCGGGGCTCAGATCCTCGGTGATCATACACGACGGGTACAGGGACGCTTAGTCAAAGACGGTCACTGGCCCATCAGTGTAGATGCCGACGTGCAGGTCTAGCATGATGGCGCCCTCGTAGGACTCTTCCGTGTCCTGCTGCTGCTGCTGCTGCAGCTGCTGTTGCTGCTGCTGCTGCACTACGGTCACCATAAAGCCATCGTCATTCTCTTGCTTGAGCACCAGGCTAAAGATCTTGATGCCCTGCCCACGCATGAAAATAAAGGACAGGGGCACCAGACACACGTTGGCCATGCCAATATTGTTTGCCAGGGTCTGCAACTTGATAATCAGCCGGTTGCACAGCTCGCAGTCCTGCATGCAGTACACGGCGATGACAGTGCGGTCTGCATCGCTGCCACGATGCAGCCAAAAAATGTCCGCAGGACTCATGTCGTGTTTCTGGCTGCCCAGAAAGTGGCCGGCCACGCTGTTGAGGCTGTAAGAATCGAGCCGGTGGTCGCGCATCACCACCACCACCATGTCCAGGATCGCGCGTCCCTCCATGTCCACATACCGCAAGAAATTGTCCCCCAGCGTCGAACTGCTCAAGCGCTTTTCAATGTACGCGCTGGCGCGCCCCGGCAGTCTGCCCAGGCACAGGAACTTGTCCTTGACATTGAGCGCGCACACGCGGTTGTGCAGGTACTCAAAGTCAAAGCCCAGGATGTTGTACTCAGTGACAATGTCGGGGTAGACCTCCTGAATCAGGTCACGAAAGCCGAGCAGCAACATGGCTTCGGTGTCAAACGTGCGCACCTCGGCCCCCGGCACGGGCTCACAGCCGCCCAGCGTCAGCATGATTCGGCGGTCCACCTCGGCATCTGAATGACAGGGTCGCCCTCAAGTGCCGGCAAGTGCAGCGCATCAAACTTGCGGTGAAGCACCTGTATCATCGCGTCATGGCACAGTTTATGTTGCTGCTGTTGCTGCTGGTACGTCTTCTGCAGCAACCTCGCAATATCATTGCATGCCTCATCCAGTCGCACTGCCTGAGCAGCGCTCAGTGGTGTCACAGTGTACACCTTGCTCATCACTGCCGCTGGGGGTTTGGATTCTGATGTCACCTTGGCAGGCGCCTGTGGAGCGCCTGGCGCAGTACCAAATGTGTGTCGCTCTCTAATCAATGGGCGTGTCAAGTCCAGCATGAATCGTTCATCTGTCACCTGAGGCGCCTGTGGTAACACCGCTGTAGCACTGGTCATCACCAACCTGCCGCTGCCGCTGCTGTTGCCGGCGTGTCGTTGACGCAGTATGGGTATAGCCAGGTCCACCAATTCTTGAATAGGTTTGCTATAATCTTTTATGGCCACTGGAAAGTCACCGTGACTGCTGGTACACTCAATGTCGAATGCCGCCACCATGAATGCAGTCACTTTGCTTGGCTGCGCGGCGATCTGCGCGTCCGACCTGGGGCACACATGCTGCCACTGTGTCTCGTAGTCCACTCTGCCGCCTTGGCCATGGCCACCGAGGCTAGACAAAGAAGAGCAGAGCAGAGGCAGACACGTTACATTCTTTGAGAGCACCGGGACACATCGCTGCCTTGCTATCACGGCGCATTTCATCTATATACCGTGTTCAGCATCCTGCATACCAGAGACTTGCCAACCCACAATGCAGGCAGCATCTGCACCCCTTCCCGCCTGCCGGGGTCTCCCTCCCCACCAGGAGAAGAGGAATGTAGGACGTGTGTCTGTCCCTGCAAGCACATCCACGGCGGTCGCACTGCCAGTGAAACATGCCCCCTCCCAGTAGTCCCTGTCTGAAACATGCATCTGGTGCAGTGCTCCGGGCGGGCGCCGCACTCCACTGTAAACCCCCCCGCCTCTCTATCATAGCCACGACTGAAACTACGTATGCATGCACACTGCGCCATTGCTGCATGCGCCTCACTTGGTCCAAGCAGTTGTGACGTCCTTATGTACAACTGTCCATAAACGGAAGCCAGGGATCCAGCTACCAGTGGAGGAGCATTCTCTAGAGCATCGGGTTAAGAGTGCACCATGCCTCCCAGGTCAACACCCAGGTGCAGGCCTGGGAGCAAATGTCCAGGGGGGTCAACACAAGCAGCACCCATCACGTCAGCACTTGTTGTTACATGATAGGCTGGAAGCCAGCCCTGCAACCCCTTCCTCAAATCCTCTAACCAAGCTGATTACCCAAAAACAATTTGTCCACATGTTCAGCCGCCCAACGCTCCTGTACATGCCTGGCTGGCCAAACATACGCACTTCTCAGCAACCGCTTGGCAGAGCCCACACAAAAGCGGCCGCAGCACTCTCCTGTTTCTCCCTGTAGGCCTGGATCCGTGGGCGGCGAGGTCCTGCGGAGCATCCCACCAGGGTAAAGAAGTGGACACCCTCGGTAACCGAATGCAAACCTTGGTGTTAATGAGCACGTGTACCTGAAGTTGGTGGGTCCACGGGTAGCATCTTAATCAACTACGACACATGAAATACAGACACCTGAAATACAGCACAGCACCCGGTGCTCAGCAGGAGGGCACATTCAATTGAAAACTCTATGTGTCCCGCTCCTACTGCAATAACTCGCATAACAAGCCTCTGCTGGCTGAGGCTGGGTGAGCCTTCATGGCTAGGTCTGTCTACTGCAGGTCCTGAAACAGGAGGAGAGTCGAGTCCCCCAAGCTATCACTGCCCTGTTCGGGAAGACTGTGCTACAGCTCAACTCCCAAGCCTGGGCTTTTCCGTGCAGCTGTGCTTAGACCACCCAGCAGAGGTGCACTCCAACACAACACGCAATCTAAGTAGGACGGGGATCATCCATCTGCAAGGATGCTGGGTTACCAAGGAGGCATGGCACTCATTATAGCCTTCATGGGACAGCCATACGACTCCTTGCCCACGCACCTGGTAGTATTCATCTTACTTGATGATCTTCAAAAGTTCAATCAACGGCGCCCTGTACTGTCGCATCTCGTTCGGTACCAGCTCGTTCGGTAACAGCGCATTGTTCTCAAGGAGGAGGAGAGCATTTGCGGGGGAGTCCGGCTTGTGGAAGGCGCCGTTGCTCATGTCCTTGAATCTGCGAACGGCTTTGTAGTTGTCGAGGCTGAGCCCCGTCGCAACGACGGCCTCATCCCAGGCCTTGTTCAACCAGTCGAAGTCCTCCACACAGGCCTTGGCTTTAGCGTCTTCATCTTTCCGCCTTTCTGCCTGCGCGAGGGTGCCCAGCGTCTTAAGGACGTCGTCCTTGGATGTCCAGGACGCAGCTGCACTTGCAACTCTGGGCGGAAGATTGCTCGGGATCTGGAACTTCAAGAAGACGTCATCCTCAAATTGGGAGACAAAGTCGCGGTGCCTGTCAATGTTCGGAACGCACAGCCGCATTCCCGAAACGAACAAGTAATGTTGCAGGCAGTAGCAGCCACAAAGCAGACAGAGGGTCAGACAGAGAACAGCCAGGGCAAGGGTAAGCTTACTGGGCACAGAAGTCCGTCTTGTCCTTGTGCGCGTTCAGCGTCATGAGCTCACTGCCAAACTGTTCCAGGAGTTTCGAGGCAAGCTGCATGACCGAGCCGGCTGAACTTTCCACGGCTCCAACCGCGTTTGACATCGCGGCGCAGTCCTCGGAAAGTTTCTGGTCGGCCTCCTTAAGCCTTGCTACTTCTGTGTCATGGTGAGTCTTGAGTTTCTTGGCCTTCTCTTTCATTTCTTCATGATTTCGGGCGGATTTCCGAACACCCGACATTGTCGACAAAACAAAGCAGTCGAGCCAAGGCAATTGCTTTGCTTTGACAGTGATTGACAGAAAACGCTATACGTTTGCGAAGTGCACATGAAAGCCCTGACGTTACATGCTTTGACGCTCGTAAGGCCGCACCCGGACCGGATCCCAGCTGGTACGACTGTCGTTCCCACAATTTCTCGCACAGCCAAAACAACGGCGCTTCCCAATCTGAATACAGGCGCGGTTTACGTAACATTACATTATGATAAAAGTGCTGATTGCCACTTTGGATTTGACGAAATGAGCATCTTTACCAAAGCAAGTTCGCCTGTCCACAAAACCTGTCGATTGCATCAAATGAAAAGTGGCACAACGACCCTTTCAGATGTCGAATACCTGGAAATTCAGTAGGAGAGAAAACGCAACGACAGAGACGACCCCGGTACCTCGCCACCGGAGCCCAGCGCGCCAGGGCAGCCTTTACACTCCGGTGCTCACAAATAGTGTCCCTATGTGGATAAGTCACCTTCTAGGCGGAAATGGGTTGGTGCGAGATGCCGCGTGACGGGGTTCCTGTTTCCCCGCCGGCACAGAATCAAAGGAACCGACTACGGCGGGGCAAAAGCAGCGGTTTATGAGATGTAATGAAAGCTGATGTTTATTGCTAGTGCAGCGAACGCTCGGGATGGTCTTATAGTAGTACAGTATTGACTGTTGCCACAGCCCCGTCGGCCCGCCGTACCGCCACGCAACCGTCTGCAGGCAAGACCGCTCACTCGCTCCCCGGCTCGGTGCAAGCCCAGCTAGACTGGTTGCTGCTGTACTGCACCCCAGCACCGGCTCTCACCGTTGCCACCGCCGCCGTGGCAAAGCGTCCCTGCGGGCGTCGCCGGCGCCGCCAGCCTCCGTCCGGAGCGGCCGGCATGGGTGCCGTGTATGGCCAAGCCTGCCGGCAAGCTGGCGGTTGATGTCCCCGCGGTGGCGCCGCCACCGCCGCCGGCACCAACGGCGGCGCAGTCCATGTGAGTAGCGACGATAACAGCAGATCGGTCCCTTTGGACCTCGATCACTCCATCAGCACTGTGATGCGGCCGGAGGGCAGCGGCGCCGCCGCGTCGGCAGCCGCTGGTGTGGGCCTGGCCGGCAGCGCCACTGCCGGGCTCGGAGGAACCGCGGACACGGCCGTTACGCCTGCGCGGCCGCCGCCCCCACTCCCGCAGACTCCTTTCACTCGGCAAAGTGATGTAGTCGTTGCAGTGACGGCATCATCGGCGGCGTTGCAACCGCCGCTGCCACCGCCACCGCCGCCGCCGACGCTGCTGCTGTTGTCTCCAAGGATCTGCTCAGGGTCATCTTACTTGAAGCATCAAGGATTGCCTAAGAAAAAGCCAAATTATTCTTCTCACAACCTTCCAATCTTGAACAGACAAAACTCTCTTTCTTGGCAGCACGTAGCAGACACATTGAAGAGGGTAGACTGTTCGTGTCACTGGACGAGACGTCGTTTGGACGTCATGGTCGTGATGTGCGAGGCTACACACCTGTTGGACAGCTGCTTACAATCCAAAAAAGTAGACCCAGAGTGACAACCATTTCAGCCCTGGTGGCAATGACGCGCGATACACTCGTTGCAAGACATCATGTGACCGGCGGCTCATTCATTACAACTCGGATCCTGCATGTCTTGAAGCAACTGCAGATCCTGGAGAGGGCAGTCATTTCGCTAGACAACGTCCGTTTCCACCACGCAAAGGCTGTCAAACAACTTGCACAACGGCGCCAATGGGAACTTCTCTACACACCGCCATACAGTCCGTGGTTTAATCCGATAGAGGCACCTCTCTATTGGGTGCTGTATACGGCGGGCGCTTCCGTGATGCTATGATTATTTCCGTACAGCAGGCAGCAGGTATGAATAGCAGACTGTATTATTGTGGGTGGCTGGGGTGAGGCAGGTATGTACGGGTGGGAGGCGATTGCCACATGCATGCAGGCGGCGGCCTGTGTGTGATCGAGCGTGTATCACCTAGATAGCTAGTGATAATCAGTATTTCCACAAGTCGGTGTCCCTCCGCTCTGCTCTGCGCTGCTGGAGGGCAACCAGCAGCTGCTGCTGGCAATCAATGTGCTGAGCGGCTGAGGGGCCACGTGGCCAGCAGCCCCCGCCTGTATAGCCTGTATGTATGTTTAGGCGGCTTTATATTACATCATCACCTTACATAGATAGCCTCCTGGTGCAGCAGGCAGCAGGTGACATACACACACAGACGCACGCAGCAGCTGCGTGAGTAGCTGCATGCTCGTGTGGTGTTCGTTGTGCGTGCTGCTTGTCCTATTATTTATCAAGTTGTCCCACGGCTGGCGGGACCCCATCCCTTCACGAATGATCGTTTGGTCATCACCTGCCCCGTTGATCGCTTGTGCGGGTTCATTCTCCGTTTTTGGGCGGGGCCCCAGCGCGAAGCGCGTTCGGGGGGCCCCGCCCCCTAGGATTGCCCATGTCCGTGTGTCCGTGTGTCCGTGGGTAACGGCAAAACGTTCATTATCCGCTAAACTAATTCGCTATGTTTGTCATATTAATTGTCCTCTACTGCAAGGTAACTTTGGTTTGGCTGAAAAAAATTCTTGGCGCACAAACGGTCAAAGTAAAGCTCTGCGGTCTCCATGGACCCGGGTCAACGTCCACCCAACGCCTCTCGCGCTCATACTTGCTTCAACGGGTGCCGCGTGATGAATACTTGGATTAAGAATGGGCGGCGCGTGCTAAATTGAACTTCCATAGTGTTCTGATGTTCGAACATCAAAATGCCACCAACATCAAGATTTGCCTTTCTGTCTTGCCAGATGAATACAATTCAACAACATGTATTGAACCAAAGTTTCAAGATGCAAAGGGATAGCTAGCATACCGAGTACCAACGAGTCCTCCAGTTCCGATGGCCGAAGTCCGGGTCTCACCGCGGCTTTTCGCACCCTGTTTTTGCCTTATATTTGCTATGTAACTATTGATGGCAAACGTTTAGAGGTTCACGTCTGCTGCGGGCGTGCAACTGCAGGGCTGCATGCTTGCCGACAGACCAAACAACTACAGTTTCACGGCAAAACAAGAATGATTTTTGATATCTGCTTGACAGACGGATGTGGTAGTGCAGAGGCGTCTAGCGTTACGATAATAATGCAGATGCGGTAACCGCCGTTGGCGGCCTGTACTGCAGGTTGGTTTCGGGGCTACCCTACCTGCTTGAGCTTGCTCAATCTATGCACGCCGATCCACCTCCAACTTCAACGACACCCTCAATGGCACCCTTTCACTCTCTCACACTCTTGCGTGGTAACAGAGTTTCCGTTGTAAAGCAAGCGGCCTGTACGGATTGTGGGGGGGCCCGCCCTTTTTCCGGCTTCAAGGAAGCCGAGCCCCTACTTGTTGTCGATCCTCCAGCTAGGAGTAACGAATTATATATATGTAACTCTGCAAAACCAAGCCACTTGTAATAACCCACTTCAGTTGCATAGATAGATAACGAAGTACTGCAATAATACCACTTCGCCAGTGGCATTGCTCCGTCCAGCAGCTGCTGCACCCGCCGTACCCGCCGTACCCGCCGCATGCGATGCAGCGGCGGCGGCAGCCACACAAGTACGTCCGTTTGTACAAGCCAAGCAAAGGTGTACTCCGTCACGACATATGCTACAATGAGCTGGTGGCTCACTCAGTGCCATGCATGCGGTTTGAACAGCAGTCCAACCTCCAATGAGTACGTGCATGCATGCATGTATGTATGCCATCCTGCATCGCTCGATTGCGCAGTAGTCGCCTCTGAGGATTGCTTTGGAAGCAACCAAGGTATCATAATCATCTTTAACCAACCAGCAAATACATCCACCCGATCGGTCGTTTCTGCTCCGTCAGCAATCACGCAAGCACGCAATGATAGATTGACCCAAGCATGTACGCATACTCCTGCTGCTGCTGTGGACCCTGTAATAACTTGCTCCGGTCAATGGCCGCTCCGGTCAATCAATGGCCGTCGCTCGACCGCCTATGTCGACTGATACAAGTGCATTATTCACGCATGCATGCACGCATGTAATGCATGCACCATGCACACAATACATCCGCAGACTGTACGGCGGCATGCATAGCTACATGATACCTCTTGATACAAGGATAATAAGCAGCAGCAGGTGCACCTGAATGAACGAATATATAGTGTACGTAGAAGGTGTTGTGCAATGGTCGGCCCTGCTCCGTCCTTAAATACGCGCGGTGCAAAGCACTGTCCCAGCATCTCGAGAAGACTTTGCCAGCTCTCACCTACTACATATGGTATCACATCTATCAACACATACACACAGCGGACGGACCTCCTCAAGAATCGATCGATAGAGGCATCCCGCGCGCGGGGCAGCACCATGCAGTACGCAAGGCTTAGGCCGATGATGAGTGAGCAGTACGTAGGTACCAACTTCGCCTACCTACCCACCTGAATCTATTTAGCTACCTACACGCACCGTAGCTACTAGCTAGCTAGCTACTTGACCGACCTGCCTAACCCTAGCTACCGGCTGGCACGCACTACTATGTACTGTATGTATGTAGTGTAAACTGATCCGGATTGTATCATGAGTAGTGAGATGTCACAGGGGGACATCTGCCAGCTGGATGCATGGTCATTTTCTGACATGCATATGATAAGGTTCATACATACACATGTATGCATGCATATGCGTGCATGCCATGGTGAAACATGGTGCCATGCATACATGCATTTGTACATGCTTACTTTCATAGGTCGATATGCATGCATAAACATCGCTTCTTGGAGACGCGTTGATTTGTTGGTTCGTTGTAGCTCTCCAATCAACACGCAGGTCGGTAGGAACCTCGATCATCGACAGCTACGTACCTCACTCGCTCATAATTATTTCACCTAAACATAATAATAAAGGCGCTGCATGGATGGACGTACAAGCAAGTGCCACCACACACTACACGGACGCAGTCGTGCGACTGCTTTGCATGCATGTAATGCATGCATGCAACGAGCAAGCCGTTAAACAAGCCTTTATTTCGTGCACGTGCATGCTTCGATCGTCACATGTATGGCGGCTGCTGCTGGTATGGATGCATGGATGGCCATGGATGCATGTGCGTGTCAGACCGGCAGAGCAGCCACACCACCAGTGGTTGGCGGCACCACCGGGCCATCACCATCAGCAGCAGGCGAAGCTAGCGAAGCGGGAAAGACGGTGGGCGCACACAAGCCTGGACGGGACGACTGGCCGCGCGGCGGAATGCCCACGGCGATTATGGAGAGCAGCAGCCCGGCGGTCAAGAGGAGCAGTCCCCACAGGGTCACCTCGGCTGTATGTGTGCATAGCAGGTATGGAGCGAACGAATGAAGGGAGGCGGAAGCGAAATATATAATGACCATCCATGGCGGACTGTTGGCGGTTTGTACGTACTGCTTTATGTGTTGCCGATTCTGTGCAATTATCAGAATTGCACGAGAATGAAATTAAACAGGCTCTTCATATATAATGACCACGTACTTGCATTTCTTTCGCTAACGTGCGTACCGAAAGCAGTCAAGTAGTTCTCCTAACAAGCTAGCTAGCTACGTAGCTAGGACACAACCGGTGGATGATGTACAAGACTGCATGTGAGAGAAAAATTGAAATAGTTTGTGGAAATTAAAAATAATGACAGCATTAGTAACAACAACGAATAACAATAAAAGTTCAAGTAATTGTAATAGTTATACCAAGACTCATAATTAATATACGCCGGGTGTAACCGTGGCACCATGGTCCCGTGGTTATATGTTTTTAGGAACCACGGCGCCACGGTTATATGCATATATATAAGCTATGTATATATAAGCTATGTATATATAAGCTATGTATATATATATATAAGCTGTATATATATATGCTATGTATATATAAGCTATATATGTATATATATAAGCTGTATATATATGCATATATATATGCTATGTATATATAAGCTATGTATATATATATATAAGCTGCTGAAAAACATGCATTGCTTCCCCATGCATCCGAGAGAATGGCAACCTAGCTAACCCGCCCCACCCTAGATAGCCAATATATATCAATATGCAGTATCAGGCACATTCATACTGGTTACGTGCGTACGTACATAATAACAAGTGCGTGCATTCATGATGCACATCAATATAAAACATACCTACCAATTCCAAAGTTTGGAAACGAATCATAGTACTCTTCACCGAAGTAATTGTATGTGATGTCGCTGTACGTCATCGCAGTGAGGACAGCCACCATGGGCGCGCATGAGGCCAGCAGAGCCTGTACGAATGTGCGTGCGGCGCGGTGCGTGCATGTGCACAGGTAGCTAGGTAGGGGGGCGAGCGGGCGGCGGGGCGCGTGATGTATATATGATGCATTGGCTTGCGTGGTTTGTAATTTTTATGTAAATGTATGTCGCAAGGCATGGGGCACGCACGCAGTACGGATGTATGTAATTTATAAATATTTGATGACCGTGCTTGGAAGGAATATTTAGAATCTTGCCAGCGTGCGATGACGCGACGTCCGATCATTATTACTTGCTACGCGCACGCCATCCGTACGAAGTAGGTTTGTAAACGTTTGTTAAACAACAACAGTGCGTACGTAAGCGCCAGGGTATGTATGTGGCTTACTATATCCCTATCTTATGGCCCGCCGTTTTCCTCCTTGTTAAGCCTTCTTCGCATTTTTTTCTGTATGGACAACGTTGCGGCGGCTCGGGGTAAACCGCGCGTTCACTCTGCGATTACTAATTCGTTCACTGTTTGATATGACCTTCATTACTTTCCGCATTCGATGACTGCCCCCGCCCCCGCGCAAACTACGCAAACGAACCCTTGCATCTATCTATTGCATCCCGCCCCCCTTAGATCTTCTAGTGGGGCGGGGGCTTTTATTATTAGTAGTATTGTTATTATTTTATTGTTTTATCATTAATTTCAGCAGAGGCAGCACGCATGCTATGGTTCGTTCATCAGCAGGCTGCTGCTGGCGCTGTCGTAGCTAGTCAGGTCGTGTGTGCACCGGCGTGGGTGTATATATTTGCGATGCCAGCCGTCCGACGAGCGGCGGCGGGCCTAGCCTAGCTACGTACACCGTACGTGTACAACAGCCTTTGTAGGCAAGGGTTAGCGCGCCCCGGTGTCAATCCGACCTATGCACTTTACTAAATTTTCATGGGTAATAATAATCGCTCCACACGCAGACGAACGAGACCGTACCTGCTGTGATGCCATGTACGTAGCTATCTACGCACATGCATATTCACGAATGTGTACCTACATACGTCCCGCACTAGCTACCTGCCCGCCTGCTATGTACCTGCAGGGTGCCGGTCCACTCGTAAGCCTTGCCGCTGAAAGCCCAAGAGAGTATGACGAGAACGGTAAGGACGAAGCCATACGATATTCCCCACTGCAAGCCCAGGACGGACGAGGCATGACGCAAGGTATACATGTCGCAAGCGGTTAGAAGTGCGACCGATGCATGCAGGGCCAAGAACATCGTCTAGCATAGCCGTTTCGATGGATTCTTATGTTCGACATTTCAAAGCTTACGGGTGGATGGCAAGGACTGCTGTGTACATGCGCGAGCGCGCGGAGCTATGGCTGGAGCATGCATGCCGTTGCAACGGGCATAGCATAAGCATGCTTGAGCATGCTTGGAATTAAGTCCGGTGCAACGGTCCTGAGCATGCTCAGAACATCGTATGCCAGCAGATTCCTATCTGTCCGCCCCAATCACATTAATACATATGTTGGACCATGGCATGACGTCAGATATCACATGGGTGGCACACGAAAATCTGAGCATCCGTTGATTGGCATGTGCACACGTAATATATACCTGCTGCCTGACCGCGTTCCCAGGCGCCCTATCATCAATGGGAAACGCCATGTTAGGGCCCAGCCAACATATGTATGTATTGATGTGGTTGGGGCGGCCAGATATCACATGGGTGGAACACGAAAATCTGAGCATGCTCAGGACCGTTGCACCGGACTTAATTCCAAGCATGCTCAAGCATGCTTGTGCCCGTTGCAACGGCATGCTCCCTTACTGCGCGAATGAGCGCTTGATCAAAATAAAAAACGCACTTGCGAGAAGAGTGAAACAATGCTTGCAGCAAGCTTGCTGCCAGCGGCTGCTGTATCCAACTGACGGACGGACGGACGGACGGACATACCCAGTAGAAGCTTTTATGGTCGGAACACAACTTTCTCCAGGGAGAATCAGCATCAAAACCAAGGTAGTTATTGCAGTACTCGTTGGCCTGCGTATGTAAGGAGCAGAGGGTGAGGAGGGAGTGTATATAGTTGCTTGCTGCGCCTGCTTAAAATGTAGGCGAACAAATTGCATGGTAGAGACGGAGACGTATTATCTTTACAGCAACCTGTTTTGGAGGTAATGTTTTGGCGCGCGTGTGCTCAAACGATGACACGGAAAACACTTGCCCCGACGCCCTCACCTTCGCAACGCCTACAGCGGCAACAATTATGCCCAAAATGGACACAGATGAAGATGTCCATATTATAGCTGTTCTTGCGGAAGGCTTCATGACCTGCAAATCTTGACTGCTGGGCGAAGACGGAGTTGAAGTGAAGTTTGGATAGGCTTGTTTAAGTTTGCGGGCAAACAATTGTGATACCGGTAAACGCTCATTGCAAATATAATATATATTGCAGTCTGAGCTGGCGAGGTGTGATTGTACTTCTCATATGTTGCATGGCAATGTGGCGGAACATCCGACGCAGCTTACTTGAAGGGCCGGAAGTACAGGGCATACCGCGGCGGTACCATACCTGCCGGCGGTACACGATAACGAACACAACGGACAGACAACGGGCCAGACCTACCTGAACCTAGGAGCGGGTTATGGGCAACCCCGCAGGCTCAGCTCCATGCAAAGTGATATCCAAATATAGGATGATACCAATTGAGATTTGAGAAGTAATAATGTGCTGTAGCGAGCATCTCATTACCGCATGACAGCGAGTAGTGTTACGGTATGTCCGCATCGAGCCTCATCGAGCTGTATGCCTCATGGAGCTGTCTCACGCCGGCCCTTTTTGAGCCCCAACCTCAACCCCAACCCGGGCGTTGGACGCTTTCGCACAGACAGAGGACAGAAGGCCAGAAGCCGGCGAGTCATCAGCCTCCGGCTCGGCGCACCGCCGCCCACCATACCGCCAGGTACCATCGATGGTGGGTTCAACGGTGCACCTTGATTATGCTTATTGCTTGCTTTCACCCGGGGGCCTACATCCGGCGGCCCCGGTCGCCTCCTCGGCCGCAGCAACCGCGGCCCCCGGCTACAGCCCCGGACCGGCCGACTCAACGACACCTGTCCAAGTAAGGGACACAGTGCCGGGGAGGCGGGGAGGCGGGGAGGCGGGGAAGGGAGGAGAAGAAAGAGGACAGGAGAGAGTGGGCAGGAGGAAGAGGACAGAAAAGGGACCAGGGAGGTCGGCCAGAAGCGCCTACACTGCCGGATAGCACCACATTCGGGGGTGGGCATTGCTGCCCGCCTGGAGCCGATGTGTTCGCTTGGATGCGACGGAGCGAAGCGACCGGAGCTTGCGAGCTTCCAAGGCTGGTTCTGCTGTGTGACTGTCGTACAACTGGATCGCAATGGCGGTATTATTGCCTTTCGCTCTATCTCCTGGTGAAGTCATTCTGCCTTCATGCAGAAGAGCATCACAGCCTACCGTAGTCGAATCTCGACTCGCTATCTCGACTGGCTGCTTTCCCGCCCCCATCCTCGGTTCCCGCAGACAGTATAACCGTCGCCGTGCTCCCTCCTCCTGCACGTCTTCCTTCGCCCAGATCTGCCACTGAACTGGGACCCCCTGGATCATTTACCGTTCAGGTACAAACCTGGTTAGGCAGTGCGCCATAACGACATCCCCACGTCCCCAGCTAGACCTCACTGCCGGCAGCAATAATGGGGACAGGACTGCTCCCTCGGAGGTGTCGAGTGACCTGTGTCGACGTGTACGGTGCCGCCTGGAAACACACGCACATGTCGTATCGTGTGTGAAAGAGTGCATGGATGAATGGATGAATGTCAAAGCGGCGGACTAGACAAAGAAGAAATCGATGCCTTCCAGGAGAAAAAGGTTTTTCAGTGGCGCCCCGTCGACAGCGCAGCGAGGCGCCCTCACACCACGATGCTCCGGAAGAAGCGGACGGACCCGGACCGCCAGCAGCACAGCCGCTCTAAGACGCCGAGGCACATACACAGCGGGGCATCTTTAACAAAGCAAACAAGACACGCCAAGGGCGCACCGCAGAACACAGGGGAGGTCGCCCACACAGCCACGCACCAGACAGGCTATATCGTGCGGTGTGCCCAAGGTGACCGACCTGAGTTGCTTTTCGTGCAGCCCTGCTCGCTCCCACCGTCAATGCCACCGCCCATCGCGTGTGTCATGCACACATTCGTACATCCGTGTATTTCGGACCTCCTACCTTCCGTCGTCACATCTCTGTGCATAGCGACAGACTCACCCGAACATGTCTGTGTATGTTTAGAATTGCAACCCGCCCGCCCACATGTCTGTGTATGTATGCGTGCTTAGTAAAAAACCCCGCACTTTATGGATGTCCGATCTCCATTGCTCCAGGGACGCGCGCCCAGCCGTGCACTGCAGCCAGGCAGCTTAGGTCATGCGGCCTGGCCTAGCAGCCGAGATCGGGCCACCCCGCACGTCGGCAACCAGACTGACCCTTCAGCTGAGTTTGATTGAAGGCCGGCCGCCTTCAAAAGATCAGCCCCGCAGGTTCTCCCGCGCGCTCTGTCCTGCCACTGCAGCCCCCACTTCCTCCTCTGGCCTTGCCGGGCTCCACCTACGACCCATAGGTCGCACGCCGCCTCCCTTTCAGCCCCAACCCCAACCCCAACCCCACCGGACGTTGGACGCTTTAACACGAAGAGAGAACAGAGGCTCGGCAGCCAGCGAGCTATCAGCCTCCGGCTCGGCGTTGGCCACCCACCACCGGCCGCCCACCATACCGCCCGGTACATTGATGGTGGGTTCAACGGTGCACCGTGATCATACTCAAGGGGCTGCTTGCTTTCTTTCACCCGGGGGCCTACATGCGGCGGCCCCGGTCGCCTCCTCCGCGGCCGCCGCCACCGCGCCCGCCCATGCCGCCGCCGGTCACAGCCCCTGACCTGCCGGATGGGGGCGCGGAGGAGGTCCGCTTGGGCTGCAGGTAGGTCTCCCCCCGGTCCAGCGCCTCCACCGCCCGCCGACTCAACGACACCTTGGCGGGAGGGGTGAGGCACCGAGGAGGGAGGCAAGGGGAAGCGGACAGGAGGGAGAGGACAGGCAAGGGACGCAGGGCCGCTAAAAGTGCCTCCAGTGAGGGGCAGCACCGTGAACCAGGTGGGTGGCAGTGCCGCCCTCCCGGGGCCGATGTGCGGTGCATTGCAGCCCGATTCACCCCATCCCACCCAACCAGCCACCCGTCCGCGTAGCCCCCCAAAGCATCTCCTGTGATGGCCGAACGCTCAAACCCGAGCGTACTGAACTCTTAAAAAACGATTAGGTTTTGGTTTTTATGGCTGCTGTAAATCCCCCATTCCCCCATCCGTGAGGATCCGTACAAAAACACATACACACACAGCCCACGCATGTATCGTCTGTTACGCTGGACTTTGCTTTTCGCGGCTCCGTTTCCTTTTATACACAGCCCACGCTCACCACACATACACCGACCATGAGCGGATCCCACGCGAGTCACTCAACACCCGCATATGCACCCACACACACGCACACACACGCACACAGCACACCCCCACCCACCTTTCCTCCCTCCGCGGAGAGCACCATCACGTCCACCAGGTCCCCCACCGCCACCACGGAGGCCACATCCGCGGGCGGGGGGTCGGCCAGCTCGCTCACGTGCACCAGACCCTGAGGGAGGCGGAGGGGGAGGGGGAGGGGGGGCCAGGGGGTCGGGAGCGAGGGTCCAGGGGGTCATGCGGGGCAGGAACAGGCGGGGGCTAAGGGAGGGGACGGATGCGCATCTCCAGCAGCGTCAACCCAAACCCATTGTGCGCCTCGAGTGGGTACACAGGCCCTGCCATCAGGCGCCCGAACCTGCACGCCTGCTGGGCGCTCCCTGCCAGGGGCGGCATGCGGGACCCTACCACCCCGGTCCCTTACGGTACTTCGCCCACAAGTCCCCCTTGCAGCCCCCGGGGAGGGGGGAGCCCCACCTGCCGACCCGGGCACAGCTCCACGAAGCAGCCGAAGGCCGCCAGGGACGTCACAGTCCGCTTCCTGCAGGTTCAGATTCGGGTGCGTTCGTATTTCGGAGCGCGGGGACGAAAAGCGGTCCGGCAGGGAAGCCCAGAGCCCCACACTCAGCGGGTTGGCGAACCAACTGGACGAGCCAGGGGTGGAATGGCAGGCTGCGCCGCCAGGCGCCGCCACGACTCTCCGGGCGGGGGGGGGCCCGCACAGGGTGAGGGCGTCGGAGCCCCGGGAACCGCAGACCGCCAGATCGCGGCAGTGCTCACCACAGGCCATCTTCGCCCACAGAATAGCCGAATAGCCGACACAAACCCGAATACCTCACACGCTCACTCCGGAGCAGCGGCCCCCCACATCGCCGGTCCGCGGGCGCTGGGCCCAATCAGCGCCCCATGCAATCCTTGGTTGGTTTGTTGGTTGGTTGGTTTGTTGGTTGGTTGGTTGGTTGGGTGGGTGGGTGCCGCCCCCCTCCCGGGTCCCTCCCGCACCTGCCCGTCCCCCTGCCCACCTGAGCACGGTCCCGGGCTCCGGGTCCGACACCAGCAGGTTGATGAGCTCCACCGCCTGGGAGTTGGCCACGTCGCTGGGGCCCACGATGTCCACCTGGGTGGGTGTATGGGGGGGAAGGGGGGAGCGGTGCGCGGCGGGGGCCCGGGGGGTGATAGGAAAACTGGTAGACATATTCAACTGCGAGGGGGCCCGGGGGGAAGGGGTTGCGGCGGGGAGAGGGTTGGGCCGATCAAGACCTACACGGTAGCCATCGAGTTACGGAGGTGGTATGCATCCCCCGCCAGGAAGGAGCGGGGAGCTCGATGTGACAGAGCTTGGAGACCCACCGCCACCGCAGCACCGACAGCGTCCACACAGCGACCGAAGAATCCAGGCGTGCGGTTCCCGACGAAGCTCTATGCCCCACTCCCGTGGCGCCAACAGGGATGCAGCTGATGCGCGCCGCCCTCCCTTTCAGGTCACATTCCCACCCACGCGGCCCCGCGCCCCCTCACCCCCATCCCGCCGCCTCCGCCTCCTCACCCGGAGCTCCCTGCCCGGTCTCCCTGCCCGGTCTCCCACCCATCCAGGCCCCTAGCCCCATTCCCCATCCCCCCGCCCCCCTCCCCCTCACCCGGCCCTCCTCGTCGATGTCCACTGCGTTGACCCCGGTGGACTCCCTGAGCTGCTTGATGGTACGGCCGCCAGATCCGATCACCGTACCAATCTTTGCCGGGTCGATCTGGTGGGAGTTGGCGGCGGTACATGATACGGTAGGAGATCATAGGGTGGCGGGTGACCCACGGGTCGGGGTGCGCTTGGGAGTGGAGGATGGGTGCGATTTAGCGGACGGCGAGCAGGGCCACGCTGACAGAGAAGACGAGAGTGGGAATGGAAACGCCAATGCAGACCGACTTTAAGTCGGACGCCAGGGGGTATCACAGCGTGCGTGGACGAGTCGCGTGGGGCACGTTGCGCATGCACCCAACACACGCACGCACACACACACACACACCCCGCCCCCATATTCACCCCTCCCTTCCCCTCCCCCATCCCCTCCCGGACGCACCGAGATCCGCGTCATGCGCGGGGCGAAGGGACTGAGGCGGGCTGCCGGGGGTGGGCTGCACTGCTCCATCTCGCCCAGGATGTGCTGCCGGCCCTGCTTGGCCTGCGCCAGGGCGGAGGCCATGATGTCCAGGGTGATGCCCTCCACCTGGGGTGGGGTGGGGTGGGGGGGTCATGGGAGGGGGATGGGAGAAGGTAATAGGAGGGGGGATGGGAGGGGGTATAAGAAATTGGTAGATGGATGGGAGGGGGGCGCCGCGAGGAGCGAGGAGGCTGAGGAGGGTCAGGGAGGGGCAAGAGTTACGAAGGGGAGGTGTCTCCAGGGGGGCAGGAAAAAACTTATGCTCCGGAACCATGGACGGGAATTTCTAGAGCCGAGGCCTCAGTTCCTTTCTTCGTGGGAAAACCGCCTCCTCTCTCCAGGCTATTGGGGCCCCCCCGACTGCGGTACAAACCAGCAACCGCAGGTACCATGGGCCAGCGAAAAGCTGTAAATGCGGTCATCTCCCTCAGAACCCTGAACCGGCCCCCCCAACACAACCACCTGCGCCCCCCCCCAACTGGTGCCCACCTTGATGTCCATTTGGAAGGCGGTGATGGCGTCCCTGTCCCCCGCCACCTTGAAGTCCATGTCGCCCAGCGCGTCCTCGCTGCCCAGGATGTCGGACAGGACCACGTGGCGCGGAGGGGCGGACCCATGGGTCGGCGGCTCCAGGATAAGGCCCATCGCGATACCCGCCACTGGCCGCGATATCGGCACACCTGCCCCGCGGGGGTTATGGGGTTGGGGGGGGCGGAAAGCGGGAACCCGACGGAAACCCATGGGTCGGACCGTATCGGACTGTACTTGGGAACGGGAGGCGCCGGAGGGCATGTGGCTCAGCTGACCCACGGGCCAGGCGAGCCGGCCAGTCACACGAAGTGCGTGTTCCCGTCGGGCCCCCCTGTCCTGCCCCTGTCCTGCCCCTGTCCTGCCCCTGTCCTGCCCCTGTCCTGCCCCTGTCCTGCCCCTGTCCTGCCCCTGTCCTGCCCCTGTCCCTGCGTCCCCTCTCCCAGCCCCTGCCACCAGGTCCGACTGGTCATGGCTGGCAGGACCCCCCCCATCAAACCCCACCCCACGGTCCCCACCCCCCACTCCCCACCCGCCTCCTCACCGGCGTCCTGGAGGGCCAGGCAGCCGCCACACACAGAGGCCATGGAGGAGGAGCCGTTGGACTCGGTGATGGTGGACTCCAGCCGTACAGTGTACGGAAAGGCGTCCTGTGGCGGTACGATGGGGGTGAGGGCCCGCTGCGCCAGCTCGCCGTGACCGAGCTCGCGCCGGCCTGCGGGGCGGTGGTGGTGGGTGGGTGGGTAGGTGGCATGACAATGAGAAATGCCACCGGTTCGGCCACCGGTTTGTGGGACCCCAACAATAACCAGGCTGTGGCTGTCACCGATGACCCGCGGGGTCCGCTGCAACATAACTGATACCGTAATGGTATGGTAGCAAGGAAACCAAACCAAAAGAGGGTTCTTCAGCACACATGGATGCGCTTGATCAGCCCGAGAAATGCCGATCACTGCAGGGGAGGGCCTTGTGGTCATACCGTAATCCGTAAACCCCCAACCCTGTCGCAGGGGCCTTCTGTTGGAACCACATAGGAGCATCACCCACGCCCGCCAGCCTCCATCCCCTCCATCCCGATTCCTTCACTGCCCGACCCCTTTTTGACGCAGTCAGGTGTGGCTGGCTTAGTTTTCTGCCCGGCCCTGCTTCTCGTTGTGCCCATCGAGATGTCACTGCTCCCAGCGGGGCCTGATGTGCTCTAGGGTTTAGGTTTGTTCCTGTCCTCCTCGCCCTCTTGCTTCCTCTTGCTCTGTCGTACTGCTGCCGCTGCTGCCACTGCTGCTGCCGCTGCTGCCACTGCTGCTGCCACGAGGCTGCCCCACCTGGAGCCCCCACACGACCCGTCTCCCCGACGCTCGAGGGAGGGAAATGGTACTGCAGGTAGAACCGGCCCACATCGCCATCGTCCTCGCCGTACGCCTGTCGTACACGCGTGGGGTTTGGGGTTGCGGCGTGCGTGTTTCGGAGGAATGCGACGGGCGTCAATCCTATCCTATCCTATCTACCTTGTTACGCGCATGCGAAGCATGCGCGTACAGCACCCGACCTATCGTTCACATCAGTACATGTCAGACAGACAAGGTGTGAACACCACCAGGGGAATGACTGGGGCACGTGCGGCCAGGCGCTGCGGGTTCGTACTGCAACGTGGCAACAACGTAGGGAGTCGGAGGGACGCGCTGCGTGAAGGTGAGTGTAAGCAAACAAGTCGTCGTACAGATTCGTCGTCGTACAGATCCATACCTTGCGCATGTTATCCGCCCGCAACGCGTCGCTTGAGGTGCCCAAGGTGGCCACACAGATGGCCTGTCGGTGAGGGCAGGGGAGGGCAGGGGAGGGCAGGGGAGGGCAGGGGAGGGCAGGGGAGGGCAGGGGAGGGCAGGGGAGGGCAGGGGAGGGCAGGGGAGGGCAGGGGAGGGCAGGGGAGGGCAGGGGAGGGCAGGGGAGGGCAGGGGAGGGCAGGGGAGGGCAGGGGAGGGCAGGGGAGGGCAGGGGAGGGCAGGGGAGTGAACGTGAAGGGGAGGAGCGCGAGAGGCGGGTGGGGCCGCGACGACGAGACGAGAGACATAACTGCCACCCGTGCCGTCACCGATGTCACCTCCATGACAGCGGGGTGCTGGTTGGGCACAAGTGGTCTGCATCACATAGACACACAGCACCGCAGCCACATAGCCACATAGCCCCGTTCACCGCACCCGTTCCGCTGTCCCCTCTGCATCAGGCCCCTGCAGATTCTCCCGGTTGCAAACAACCACACCCACTGAATGCCCCCCCCTCCCGCGTCCTCTACCCCCGTTTCCCAGCTCCCCCGGGTTTCTGGGTTTGGTTGTTCCGTTCAGCCCCTCCGCCCCTCCGCCCCCACCTGCGTCTCCCCCCGGGTGAACAGAGCACTGCCATGCGTCCTGGGCAGCAGCCCCGCCCGGCTGCTGATGGGCCTTATGTCCGCCACTCCGCGGCCGTCCGCGCGCAGCCCCTCATCCAGCACCAGCGACCGCATCACGCGACTCTCGACCGACTGCCGTACCGTACGGCAGTCACAGACGAGGGTTCGGATTAACGGCCCACAGCAGGGAAGGAGTAGGTGGCAACGGCTATTGAGTTCCATTAATCCGCAGGTCATGTACGACAGGACAGGACAGAACGGGATAGGTCTCATGGTGAGGCGGGCCGTGAGTGGGGAAGAAACGACGGACCCGGGGGAACCGGGAACCAGGGGGACGACGGCGGGGCGGCAGTACAGTACGGCGGAAGCGGCACCGGATTCGCATGGCAGGAGTTCCGCCACTGCGATAGTCAGATAAAATAATGGAATGCGGCCCAACGAGCGGCCCGGCTCTGCGTCAGCTGCCGTGTTAAGGACCGAAGACCGCTTGGGGCCTCAGGTGGTGGAGCGAGTACGTCATACCTCACAAAAATTGGTGCCGTACGGTCGTGCCATTCTGCACAACCCGGAACGCAGCTCAGCATCCCCCCTCTCACACAAACGCCACTGGCCCCACACGCCGCACGGCCCTCCCACCCCGAGCGCCCCCCTCCCCCGGCCAGATGGCCCCCACCTTGAGGGCCATGCTGATCTGCAACGGTGTGTACGACACAGGTCCGTTACCGTTTGCGTCCGGTGCCGCCGCCGCCGCCGCCGTCAGCTCCGCGGTTGCACGGGCCTGCGCTGCCGCCACAGCGGCGCCCCGGACATCCTTGCTCAGGGACGTCCTGTACGATAACGGACGTACCCCCACACGCGGGCGGTGCTCAGGTCGGCACGACGACGGTAAGCGAGCGGCCAAAGGAATTCCGCCTCATGAAAGTGCCACACACACTGAGCCAGGATTCCGCCTGTGCGCGCAGGGGCTCATGTACGGCAAGTACTGGGTATTGGAGGGATAAGGCCCCCACCTGTAGGCGTCCCTCAGCTCTGCGCCCACCAGCGCCATCAACCGCTCCTCCAGCTCGTCCGGCACCGAAGCCACGCAGTCGGTGCGCTTGGGCTTGCCCACCTGCGAAACGAACCCACACACCCACACAAAGACGCATCGGGTTGGGGGCGCACGGTAGGCCTGTGATGCTGAGCTGCCTAAACACGTCCCCTCCCCTCCCCTCCCCCCCCACCGGCAGCACGGGACCACCCGCCGCATCTGGACACCTACGTCCCCCGCCCCACCTTCTTGGCCCAGTCCTCCATTTGGATGCAGAGGGAGGTGATGGCCTTGCTGCCCAGGGCCAGAGCCTGGGGGAGGGGGCAACGGGATGAGGGGGCAAGGAGGTGAGGGGCCAAGGGGGCAAACAGCGCGACAGGTGTTGAGGTTCACGTCTGGGCAGTCGGTGGCAGCAGTCCTGGACCGGGGGTTTATAGGAAATTGGTAGACATATGGGAGGAGGGGTAAGGACCTCAACAAGGGTGTTGCCACGAGGATCGGTCGGACGTCCACGGATCGGTCGTACAACCTCAGCGCGCGCGCTGGGTGCCCCATGTCGCCCAACCCCCAAACGCACCGCACAGCCCCACAGCCCCCGCATGCTCCAGTCCTCCGTGTCTCTAACCCTATCCATGTCATCGCCAATTTCCCATTCCTCCTTTCCTGCGGCACCCCGTCCCCCGTCCCCCGCCCGCAACCCCGTGACCCGGTGCCCCGCCCTGCCCTGCCCTTCCCCGCCCCGACCCCGTCGCCTTCCCAGCTCCTGCCCCCGCCCCCTCCCCCTCCCCCCCCCCCGCACCTCCAGCATCTGCTCCTCCGTCAGGAAGTCACAGAAGCCCTCAATCATGAGCAGCGCGTCCCGGGTGCCCGCCACCATCAGGTCCAGACGGCTGACCTGTGGAGGGAACCCCGGAGGTGGGGGTGGCGGAGGGGGGATGGAAGGGAAGGGGGTGGAGCGAGGATGGAAGGGGTGCACGCATGGCAGGGAGGGTAGGCGCGTTATAGCGAGAAAGCAGAGCATACATGTATACATGGTACGGACCGAATCCTGTACGGCGGAAACGGATGGAGAGCGGCGACGGCTGAAACCCTGGACCTCCTTGACCCTCCACTCCCGCGCTTCGCCCCCTTGGTGCCTCCACCCCCACCGGCGGCTCCCCTCCCCTTCCCCCATAACCCCCGTTCCCTTGCAGGACAGTCCTCGCCTCGTCCCCCAGCCCCTGCTACCACTCAGCGCTACCCCCCGCCGCGGCTCCCCATAGGAGCTGATGAGGGCTCCCGACCTTCATCTGCTGCACAGTGGGATTGACGACGAAGCCCTCCTCGGGCAGCAGCCCCACGCGCACACCCGCCACCGCCTTCTTGAGGGGGATGTCTGAGGGGGATCGGACGCGGAGCGCGGACACGGCGAGTGGATGAGTGAGATGCAACGACTCAACGCCCACCCCGGTCAGCCACTTGCCGGTGCCCCTCACCCTTGGACATGTCATGTGGCACGGCGGGGCACACGCACGGGTCAGCATCCCCCCTTATCATGTCAATAAAGGCAGCGAACCCGCAAAAGAGCACCAAACCGGTCCGTTCCCCCCCCCTCCACCAAACGCGCGGACGCCTCGCTGCCTCTCTGTATTATTCCTTTTCATCATTCCTCGGCTAGCGGAATAGTAATTGCGACAAGGACCTGCAGCAGTGCGGGTTGTTCTGGGTTCATACACACAGCCCCCCTCCCCTCCCCTTCCTTGTACCCGAAATGAGCAGTGCGGCTGCCGCAGCGGTGATGGCGAGAGGCTCCGGCTCGTTGACACCGTCGTACGACAACACCCACTCCAGGACCTGAGCCGCCACGGGCGGCAGGCGGCAGGCAGCGCAGGGGAAGCCCCCAAGACACCCACGACACACGGGGCGCGGTGACAAGAGGAGCGGGCTTAACCGCGGCCTTGGATGAGGCCTGGATGGCCAAGGCATGGAAACGCGACACAGAGAGATGTCTACAACGCCCAGCCAGACGACCCTCCCCTCCGACTTCGCAGCCTTAAAGCCTGCCCCCCCCCCCCGCGACCCCAACCCCAGATCAAGCCCCTTCCCCCCTCCCCCTTCACTCTCCCCCTCCCCCTTCACTCCCCCCCTCCCGGTGGTCATCCCCTCCCGGTGGTCATCCCCTCCCGGTGGTCACCCCCTCCCGGTGGTCACCCCCTCCCGGTGGTCACCCCCTCCCGGTGGTCACCCCCTCCCGGTGGTCATCCCAAGAGCCGCACACCCCTTCCCCCCCACCTGCGTGTCGTTGGCCCACCCCTTGGCGAACATGGGCCGCAGGGGGCGGTCCACCAGGCGGCTGACCAGCACCTCCGCGTCCCGGGGCCGGCCGTCGCGCTTCACGAACCCGCCGCTGAAGAGGGGGAGGGGGAAGACAGGGAGGGGGAGGACAGGGAGGGGGAGGACAGCCTCACACTTCACGACACCAACATCCGACATCCTCAGCGTGTGATGCGGCGAGGGAAGGCCGCTCAGCCCCTGCCCAAACCGCTCTGGTCCCCCCGCTTAGGCCCCCCGATTGCTTCCGGCAGCGTAACCCGGGCGCGCTACCGTCGTACTGATGTGCACGATGTACGCTCTTGTCACGAGACGGTTCCCCGCTCAGGGAGCGGTGCAAGTGCACCGGACGGAGGGCTCATCCCGGCACGGCCCCTCGTACTGCTTGCATCGCCGGGCCGTGAGATCGGGCGCCATCGCTTCCCCGTTGAACGCCTCCACGCACTTCAACCGCAAATTATCTCCATGTCATACATACCTGGTCCGACCCGCGGCGCTGAACCGCTCGCCGTAGTTGACGGTGAGAGGGGTGAAGGAGCCGTCCCCGACGGGGGATGACGAGCAGCAGGCGGTGGCGTAGATGATGGTCTCCCCGCACGTGGCCATCACGGCGCCGTTGGCCTGCCGCCCGATCTCACCCGTCTCCAGTCGGATGGGCTGAGGGCGCCAGGCAGGGTGGGGAAGGGCGGGGCAGGGGGCCAAGGGGCGGAGGGGCGGACGGGACGGGGAGGCGGTTCGGGGATGCCATTGCGAGGTGGTGGACACGATGTTACATGAACAGAGGGGGTCAGGGAGGACGGCAAGGGGGAGGGCAAGGCGACGCGGTGGGGAGGAGGAGAAAGACACCCCGAGGTAGGAGGCCCGATGTGAGAAGGCTTTGGTCGGGAAATTGGGAAAGGGGGAGGGTGTAGAGGGTTTGAAACGTTGCTGTTGGTTCAAGGGTGGTTGGTGTGGAGCAGGGTGGCCGGGCGGCCCGCGGTGTGTTCGACGGTGGGTCGCAGCGGCGAAGGGAGAGCCTAGGGCCGACCCCATCCACATCGACTCCGTCGAGCTATCTGGGCCCGTTGGAACACCCGGTCGGGATACGGGTCCACCTTGTAACGGTTACATTTAACTCCGTACTAGTGTTGCAGTGGTAGCGGGGATACGCGCGGTTGTGGGAAAACCCCTCGATCTTGAAACGTCAGCCCCGCGCCCCTGATACCAATGTAACCACCACAGTTGCCCACCTCACAACCGAAGGTCCTAAACCCG
The DNA here is from genome assembly GCA_003117195.1 of Eudorina sp. 2006-703-Eu-15. Taxonomy (NCBI): domain Eukaryota; kingdom Viridiplantae; phylum Chlorophyta; class Chlorophyceae; order Chlamydomonadales; family Volvocaceae; genus Eudorina; species Eudorina sp. 2006-703-Eu-15. The sequence goes on from BDSI01000020.1 coordinate 1,061,774, forward strand.
GCGAAACAAACACGATCGCGGACGGGCCTAAGCACTAAACATTTTCAGTTAGCATTACCTGCGCGCAACCAGGAACTTCAAGCACGATTGCCTCAGCCGTCGGCGCAGCGTACGTCGCAGGCGCAAGCTGCGCGGCCACGCGTACATTGCGATGTCTTCCCGAATCCCGCTGCAAATGGAAAGCTTCATTTCCGCTTGAATTCAGTGTTACACTCCAGTGGAGGGCGGGGAGATTTTGTGCGACTCGGCCTGGTACCACAAAATGTGTCAAGTCGCCGGCACCATAACGACGCAGGGCTGAGGGCTGGACTAAGCCGTGAGATTTCAATGTAGAAAACATTTTTTCCTACGCAGCCCGGCAAGGGTGCTGCAGTTTCACGGCGTTTGCAAGTTGTGCTCAGTTCAGCACATCGACCTATGCAGTAACAGTGACGAACTAAGGATACCACAAATCGACGCACTTGTAAACAACGCCAAAGTGCAGTCGTGTAGTCGTTGCCGTCCGATTGCGCTGAATCGGTTCCGTTCGGAGCCAACCGAATAACCGCCGTCTCAGTCATCTGCGGCAAGCTGCATCCGCGCCAGCCCACTTCGTTTATCATGAATCCACGTCATCTACCTATGTTTTGAAAGTAATTGTTCCAACCATCATTACATTATGCCATGTCTTATCCAGGGATTCCGATTGGGGCGCGCTGTCCCATGCATCAAGTGAAAGATTTGGCGTTGCAAGCCAGCCATATTTATAATTACATATTCACTTTAGTTTGTGTGGTACTTTTGCGTGCTGTGCTCCGTTGTGAGTTGCGGTGCCTAATCCGTAGGAATTTACCGTATCTCCCTACGGCTGTACCGTGTCCGCCTGCCCCATGTCTCAACGTTCACCATATCTTTTCTGTATTAGGCATGTCCTAATGTGTTGCCGCGCACACCAGTGAAACCCCCAATGGTTGGATCGCACAGCGTTTGGGTACCGGTATTCAATGGTTCCAACAATATTTCCGTTTCTGTGAATACAGAGCATGACAGACGAGGGTGACATCTGACCGAGACCTCTTAAGAGTTGAACTACATTGACCAGTATGGGTGGACTACACGGGTACAACAGCCGTTTGCCTAATATTTGTAGAGCGGTGGCAAGGGATGGCAGTAAACATGGCAAGCGCCAAACAAATGTTACAATTTAATGTGCACACCGATGCAGACACTGCTTGGGGAAAATGCAGCGTGACAAGGGCTCCCGGCTGCTCGTGACAAACGCGTCGAGTGCGTCGAGAATCCGTACCACCAACCCTTTTTTCCAAGGCCAAAATGCAGAAATGTAAGGTTAATCCCCATTACCCGCATCCTACGGCACCTGCCAAAATACCCAAGCCCGAAGTCAATGGGCTAATACTTCGTGGACTGCGGAATCAAAAGTCCTTGCTGGACACCAGGTGATCCCCTTGCAATTTAAACCGGCGTCTCGAAGCCCTGTGGGTACTTGGACGCCCAGGCCCATTGGTGCTTGCACATGTCATTCACGTCGTACCTGCGCAGCGCCAGACAATGTGCACAGCCACCGTAAAATGCATGCTGTAACATGGTTTAACATAATCGTTCTACCTAAGCTCCGCTCGAAGTTGACAAACCGGGCATTCCGTGCCAGGCAACCGTATCAGTATTCTGTGACTCAAAAGAATCCATGCAGCGCCCCGTCAAGAATCCACCGCTATCGGTTCATAGGATGACGATTACTCACTTGGACTTCCATCCCAGCTCCTTCTCTGCCGTCTCCGTGGCGGCCCACACCGCCGTCGAGTCGCCCGGGCGCCGGTCCATGAGCTTGTACTCCACCTTCTTGCCACTGGCGTTCTCAAAGGCGCGCACCATCTCCAGCACGGAGGAGCCTGCGCGGAGGTCGACCATGTGCACTTCACGTGGGTGGCTTCACTTCTTTCCGTGAACGAGTTCACCAAGGGGCTGGGAAGGTTGATTGACCTTGCTACCCGGCGCAGGGAGCCCGACAGCTCCTACCACAGGGACCGCAGACCACGTGACAAGCAACCTCCCACGCCCCAGCGGCTGAGATTGCGTTGGTTAGTTGCGAGTGATCGTGTGCTAGGCGCATCCTACAGGCCACACTGACAGTGTCATGCCATTGCAGCCTTCCGCCCTTTGAGACCCTAACGCCGTTCGCTTCACGAATTTCGTAGACTCGTTCTCACCCTTGCCCGTGCCGAGGTTGATGGGCTTGCAGCCCATGTCCGGGCTATCCAGCACCTTGACCACGGCGCTGACGTGACCCTCCGCCAGGTCCATCACGTGGATGTAGTCGCGGATGGCGGTGCCGTCCGGGGTCGGGTAATCGTTGCCGAACACGCGCAGGAACTCGCGCTGGCCTAGAGCAACCTAAGCACACGGAAGGCATGATGGATAGCGGGAGCATGAGTTGAAAACGTCGTGACTGCCAATGTACCACGTTGAGCCCTGCAGGACACGGCACAGACTCCTCAAGACAATGGCATCGCTCGCTAACGTGTTCCTCGCAGCACCGAGGCACAGCCGACCGACAGTGCTGCGCCCTGTATACCTGCTGGATGTACGGCATCAGGTTGTTCGGAATGCCCACTGGGTGCTCGCCCAGCTCGCCAGATGGGTGAGCGCCAATGGGGTTGAAGTACCTGCACGCACATGTGTGAGGACGCAAGGACGCATCGGTTACAGCCAAAAATGGCACGGCCTGAAGACACACGGAGTGTATAGGAAGCCCAGTCTATAATTATCTGTCTAATTAGTGCGCGTAATGCGATTTACAATCCTCCTTTTCCCACGTTGCCTCAACCCCCCAAAACTGCGAGTGGTCGAGCATGGCCAGGGTGCTAGGGTACACTTAGCAGTCAAAACAAAAGGCGACAAGATCCTAACAGCCCGCACCTGAGCAGCAGGATGCGCCACTCCTTGTCGCCTACCGCAATATCGCGGAACATATCCTCCTGTGGGAATAACATTATCACAGGTGCAAGTCAGTCCCTGTAACAATGTGAAACACATGAACGGATGTTATCCGAAGCAAGGCAACGCCTACTTAGCCCTCCGTGCAACCTGGAGACGCGCCTCTCCGCACACCTGGAACAGCTTTGTGCGGCCGTAGGGTGAGATCGCCTTGAGCGGCGCCTCCTCCGTGATTGGCACGACCTCCGGCAGGCCGTACACAGTGCAGCTGCTGCTGAACACCATCTGCAGGGCCGCAAGCAGCAATATCCAAGCACTGTTTTGCCATTGGGTGTATCCAAAAGGGCACGACTTGAAACGCAGCACGCCCTCCGGTGTAACCGATCTTAAAAAACCGTTATTAGTCGGCTCGCAACGGCGAGACACGATCTGCGGACGAGTAACTACGCCGCGTGCGTACCTACACTCCAACCCGCTCGCGATCACTGCCCAAATGAAAAGATTTTGTTGCCAGAATGTTTGTATGCGGGGCCTTCGCAAAGGGATACCCGCCAGTTCACCGCGTTGGGCACCTTCCTGCCTACGTTTCCCAGTCCAGAGTGACCGAACGCTTTCAGTCCTATGCCGTTTTACGACCTGTTTTCCGTGTCTTGCTTGTGCGTATTATGTTATGCTACTTGGTGATCAAGCTGTAAATGAGCGAATGCTGCTGTGCGTAAGCGAATCAAAACGTATTGGACTTCTCGGCTTCTTTGGGCGGTGCCCAGCACACAGCGGCCCTGCGTCGCTCCCTGAACTTACGTTCTTGAGCTTAAACTTGCGCATCACCTCCAGCAGGATGACTGTGCCCACAAAGTTGTTGTGGTAGTACTCCAGCGGCTTGTCGACCGACTCACCCACCGCCTTGAAGCCGGCGAAGTGAATCACACAGTCGAAACTGTACACCGAAGCACGAGGATGAAACCAGCGTAGAAGCAGGAGGTCAGTGCACAGCACGTTAAGATGACGGCACCTGTGGAGCACCGCATCGCTCCACCGGTCCTCTTCTGGATCTATGATTCTGTTCACCGGATATGCGTGTTGCGCACCACAACAGTACCACAGTACATTACTGTGCCGTAATGCCGTTGATTACTAGCACGAAAGACGCAGGAGACCCTAGACCGGATGCGGCGGAACGCCGCGGCGCAAGCACATTGGGGACAGAGGCCGGATGTGACTTACGTCTCTTTCTCGAAAATCTTAGTCAGACCCGCCTCATCGTTAATGTCACACTGTGGGATCCCGTTCACAATGGGGAGGCGGGAAGGGACTTGGCGAACAGGGGCCGTGGACAGGCAAGCTGCAAGCAGGGTACGTCGTGCAACATGACCCAGATGCCAGGACTTGATACCACAGTGCACGGACGTGCCATTGTTCCTACATTCTAGAAGGACACGCTATAGCAGTGTCGTACGTCGAAACCTGGGGCATTTCCCAGCTGCTTCAGTGACGACAGTATGGTTGCACCGGGCCGTTATGCACACACATGACCCATTAACTTCCCGTCATCGCAACATCCCGATAACTTCCTGTCATCCCGACCATCTTAGCGAAAGCCACCTGACCATGCTCCGCACCTCCAAGCTTGGCGCAACTTCCCAAGCGTATTAAGACAATACCTGAGTGTATGTCATCCTGTCGGCTTTATCTCCAGCAAGCTTCTTCATGTGATCAAACACACGCTCAAAGCTGTTCGACAGGTTGTCGATGAGATGCACCTTGGCACCATGGTCCAGCAGCACCAGGACAGTGTGGCTGCCTGCGGCCGTATCCACAGATGCAATTGCGTCGCGGATCGTAACGACGGTAGACTAGATACAGCTGCCGTTAGGTAGTCAGTTGCTAGTAGTGATCTGACTGGTCGAGGCTATTTGCCAGAGTGCGTGTGCCAGGAAGTATTAAGATCATGCTGCTTACCGATGAAGCCCAGGCCACCCGTCACAAAGATATTCTTGCCCTCCAGAGACATTCTATCAACAACAGTATTCAACTCAACGCAACTGCAGAGGAATGGATTTTTAAACCAAATTCTCGTGATTGCCAAATTATGCCAATGGCACACTCGCACATGTATTGCACTGCAGGAGCAGAGTGTTATTTGGAACCGCCCGTTACGGCAATTTTGGACGAGCAACTGCGGCAGCTTCATAGCGAGCGAGTGAACCCAAGTTCTCCCTCTTGCTCTAAGGGGCCATCGCTACCATTTCTTTTGGTAAGACTATGCAGAAATTACTTAGTTACAATTAATCATTTATGCAACCTGCGCCGGCGGCGGGGAAGTCGGCGTCAAGCTTACACATTGCGGTGTGCTTGTTCATGCAGAACCTCTAGGACAGAAGACTTGGGAGGCTTTTTCAGCCGAGGACCAAAATGTCTGACGGGTGAGTCCGCCGTCGGTTTGCGCACACTTGGCATACAAGTCGGCGTCGCGCTGGGCACTTTGCCTTACTATGAATCAAAGATGACATGGATTTGAGCTGATAGGTGGCGGCGAAGGGCGATGTTTCCGATGCATGGCGAGGGCTTGGGTTGAGCAGCTTGACCCATTGACTGCAAAGAGAAGGCATGCATGACATCTGAGGTCAGTCTTTCATTGGGACCCTTGCAGAGAGGCTGCCCCTGTGGTTGTGGAGGAGGCCGCCGCCCCGGGCGAGCCGATGGACATCAACACCGCCGTGCAGATGGTCCTGAAGAAGGCCCTCGCGCACGACGGCCTGTGCCGCGGCCTGCACGAGGCCAGCAGGTGTGTTTCCCCGGGGGGCGAGTGTTTCACGATAGTTCTGACGCCAGCTTCACTTCTGTGTTCTGCCCCTTCCGGCCGTGCACCTGTCCTGTACGGGTCGCTCGCTTTCTGCACCTTCCCGTTTCCGCCTGCCTTTCTTTGGTCTGAAACAGACAGCTCGCATCTGTACCTGATGGCGGATGTGCCTGTTTCGCACTGAGCCTGTCTTGACCATCCACCTCGGCGTGTTAACCTGCCTTGACCCTTGCAGGGCTATTGAGAAGGGCCAGGCTCAGCTGTGCATCCTGGCCGAGGACTGCAACCAGCCCGACTACAAGAAGCTGATTGAGGCGCTGTGCGCTGAGCACAACGTCAACCTGATCTCCGTTCCGGAGAACAAGCAGCTGGGCCAGTGGTGCGGCGTAAGTAGGGCTCTGGTTTCACCTGGGTGCGTGCACGAAAAGGAGAGGGGATGGCCATGTTGCATATCGGTGTCGTAGCATAGCGTCGCTCTTCTTCCGCCAACTTCTTCCCTACAAGGCGATTTCGCTAGCCGGCGACGCAACGGGAGTTACGATGCGACCTTCAATGACCTTGCTATCCCGCCCCCGCCCTGGCCCTCAACGCGCAGCTCTGCAAGATCGACCCGCAGGGCGAGGCCCGCAAGGTGGTCGGCTGCTCGTGCGCCGTCATCACCGACTACGGTGAGGAGACCGCGGGCCTGTCGATGCTGCAGGAGTACCTCAAGAGCCGCTAAGCGACGCACACATCGCGGGGCAACTCGTCTCGGATGCTGTGCCTCGTGGCGGCTGCTGACCGCGTGGTCCGGGACTGGAGTGCAGCCCTCTGGACCGAATGCAGGCCTTGCCGCATCGGCTGACGGGTTCCCAGTAGAGCCCACCTATCAGGCCGTTTGTAACGCAGCGCGGTGAAGAATGAAGAGGGCTGTGTCTCTCACCGTCTGATTGATAGCAAAACAGCTTGACTCTCATACCGTGGACTGCGATTGTGATACCCAACAGCGTTGAAGTCGAGGCGATGGTTCGCGACGTGCATCCAAGCTCAGCGCCGACGGGGTGCCTTAGGCCGCCGTGTTGAAGAGGACCAATTCGGGAGACAGAAAGGTGGTGGGCCCGGTACGGGCGTGGTGGTGGAGGTGACAATCTACAGACCAATCGCCGCATCAGCCCATCCGTACCGTTGGAAGCTGTGCGACACGCGACTGCGACAACCCGGACGTAAACGGAGCGAAGCAGCGCAGCGCTGGTTGCTAGCCATGATTGGCAGCCCTTTTAACACATTGGTATACTCATCGGCTCCCGACTTGCATCGTTGCACGCCGTCGAAATAGTTTACTCACCCCTTACCCCTCTAAAAAGGGTAGCGAAGCCTAAATGGTCATCGTGTCTCCAGATAGACCGGGCGACCCCTGGGTTAAACTGCCCGCACGCAGCTCATGCGCCTAAGCAGCGCGGTCAGTCACCACGATGCTCCTCCAAACATCCACCCTACCGCATCACACGCAACCTGTCTCCAAAGTAACGAGCCGTAGCCCCGTGACTCGACGGTCCACCGCCCCGGGCTGCCAACGAGCTGTTGTGGCCGCACGTAAAGCACCTACGATCGACCAAGGGATGAGGTCAATCAAATATCAAATGGTCTAGCAATGCGCAGGCACAGGATGCGCGGCAGTACATGGACGGATCGGGAGCTTGGAGACCAACACCCCAACCGTGCATACTGTGCATCCCAGCCAGCACAGTGCGTCGCTTCGTCCATCGACTCCGCGGTGCGCGATGCACATGTAGCCCTCCGGAGTCAGATGCACGTGCACCTCGCACCGCGTAGCGTACACCTCGCCTCCGCCACATGCAGCAAGCGCCGGCCGCCGGGACCGTGAACATGTTTGTGGGGCACCGCGTTGCCAGCTGCGAGTTCAACCGCGTCTCGTATTGATTGGGGCCGCCATCTGTGGGGGCCCTTAAACCCCCTCATGGATCCTCCGGGCCGCCCACCACGCCACTGCACCCGCTGAGTTACGGGACATGTGCGTACGGCATCAGTAGCTTGACCGATGCACTGTGCGCGCGCCGGGGCCACCCGCATGTCTGGCCATCAAGTCCCCACCTATTTACCGCTACTAAAGCTTGCTATGAGTTCCTGATGATGCGTCTTGCGCGGGAGCTCACATGGCCATCTGCAGGAACGTGCCCGTGCACATGCATACACCATACACCCTTGATCATCTGTGGGGTCCGCTGTTCCACCCCATTCATGTGCAAAACGTTCAACACATGCCGCGGTATTAAGGTGGCAGCCATTTAATGGATTATTGGCTGACCAACGGCGCACATGCTCAGGGCTTCCCAAGGGCTCCTCCTACCCGAGTGAACAGCACCAACGCGGCTTCAGACGACTTTATTTTGCCACGAACGCCACCGCACACCGACTACACTCAATCACAGTACCTTGCCACGAGCTTGCCTGAAATGCGCAACTGCATGTGCGGCGTTGGGGACGCCATCGTGCGAGCCACATGGGCCGAGACACGACAAGGCACACAACACCGTATTGGACGTTGCTCTGCGGTTTGTTCCGCGGCGCATACGGCAGCGCCTACAGTACGACAGCAGCTATACCTTCATCCCCAAATCTTCACCCAGTGCGATCAGGCAGCGGCGCTTTCAACATCGCATTATTAACAATGTCAGGTCATGTGCCAACTGACGGATGTTGCTCCGCCCAAAGCTCCAACGGATCACTGCTGGGCAACCTTTCAACAGCGGCCTCTCGGGCCAGCTGTGGTTCCGTCGCACCTGTCTGTAGCATGCGCACGAAAACGATACGATATCCGAAGCCGACATGTACGGCATGTCGATATTGAACACATAAAAAAGCATCAAGCGGCAGGAGCCGGTGCTCCTAGTGCCAACCCCCGACCATGACAAAACTAACGTAGCTGCACCAAGGTATTTCAGCAGCGGAGTTGCGGCATCGCAGAGTTGCGGCAGGGTTGCGGCATCGCACTGTCCTCCCCAAAACAATCTATCTCCAGCGCCTCCCAGATCTCTGTATGTACGGCATACCGTATGTATATACCAATGGGCTAGCCACTGAGATCAAACTGATAGTCGTACACAACGTGTCGTATCTTATCACGGGAACTGCTTGGAACCTCCTCCGCAGTCCGCAAACCGCCCGCACATCCGAGTGGGGGCCGTCGGGGCCATCCCACAACAAAAACCACAATGCACAATCGCGGGGCGGGCTGTGACAGCGGCCCCACGACGTTGCCTGCCAGTGCCCGCACCGCCTGCTGATGAACCAAGCGCTAAATGCCGCGTGCGCGCGTGGGGTAGCCTCGGGATGGAGCCGTTATAACCGGGAGGGCTGACGCTCACTGGGGCGGCGGGCTTGACACCGGGGGCCCAAATGGTTCGATGAGATCGTAAAGGCTCACGGAAGCGAACTTTGCAATGCAGACAGGTGCCCCGTCCGGGTACGGCTCAGCTGTCAGCTGCTCCGCGAAGACGATGATGGTCCCGATCGTGGCCTGGGACTGCGGCAGCTCGCGGGTGGTCCCCTCGTACAGCACGCTCGACAGCCCGCCGTACGTCAGCTCGGGCTGCCGCGAGAGCGCCGCGCACGACGGGTCAGTGGCGGACGCGGTGGTGTTCATGTGGAGGTGGGTGCTGTTGCAGAGTTGCACGACGAACGGGGCAGTAATCTGTGCGGATGACTTCGCTGCGGCGTCCCGCAGATTGGTTGCGACTAGCCGTGGTAAGGCAGTGCAATTTAGTTTCACGCCAAATGGACGATCTGACTGCGAGGTAGAAGTGGTAAGCTTGACAGTGACGAATACGTTGTAGATCAAGCCAAGCGGGGTTGGAGGCGGAGAAGTGGCCTTCGGGGGAGGAGAGGAGCGGACCGGCTTCGGGGTTGGCGGGGGGCGGACCGGCTTCGGGGTTGGCGGGGGGCGGAGCGGCTTAGGGGTTGGTGGAGGGCGGAGCGGCTTAGGGTTTGGTGGAGGGCGGAGCGGCTTAGGGGTTGGTGGAGGGCGGAGCGGCTTCGGGGTTGGCGGAGGGCGGACCGCCGGCGTATTAACGTGCAGCAGCCGACGATCAACTGCTATCGATCCGGCGAGGTCGCCAGCCACAAATTCCTTGCTTTTTACACGATTTGGCAATGTCGATACAGAGACGGAAACTGCATCGCGTCGTGAAGCAGCGGGGTCGGGGGCAACGGTTAGGGAGCGGCATTATTAGAGTTAGGGTAGCACAAGTACGTCATAATGATGTAAAACAAATGTGAGTGCTCTTGTTGCGTGTTGTGATCCTTTGTTGAATGTACGCAACGATGCAAAAAAGGGCTCGGATTTCAGAATCGTCGGAATCGTCCTTCGACAGGTACACGCAAAGGCTCGCAACCACTAATTGATGATATCGCCTTCAAGATTATTTACGTATGCGCATTTTACCTGAAACATGAGAAAATATTAAAAGCGGCAAGAGCGCCGTCGGAACCTTGGTCGCAACACAGCGCGTCATTCTGTTCTATGTACTCTGTTCAACGAACACGATTCCAATTTTTGTGGCGTCATGTGATATACCTCTAGAACATAGCGACGGAACAACTGATCGAGAAACAACCGCTGTACTTCGGTACGGAATGTGTAGTGAAACCAGAGGGGAGGAGCGACGAAACTATCTCACACATTTAAGTGTCGATCACATTTGGTGTCACACATATCTCGTACAAATACCGATCAGCACCGAACGGCTAACCCCCGTTCGGGGTTACCCCAGAGCTTGGCGTCCGCTCTGTGTCCAGGCGCTGGGTTGGCAGCGTTTGCGTGTTGTATGCCTGTGCTTGGAGCACGGTCATTTCTTCGGGACCCGGTGGTTCGTCCCGTTCTCTGGTGCGGGGTTGGCTGCATCGGTGTGTTGTTTCGTCTCTGGGGCCGAGTGGTTGGCTCTGGTTCTGGGCGCTCGGTTGGCAGCGCCTCTGGGTCGTGCGGCTGGTTGTTTGCCGCTACCTTCTCCTGCCCTCGGGCAGTTCATTCTGTTAAAGGCTCGGGGTCTGGTGGTTCCTTGGCTGCTTTTTCTTTGGCATGGCTCCCTGCTTCGTGCACGGCATGCCCCTGGGGTAGGATGAACAGTCCGTCTGCGCCTGTACGGCGAGCGAGCAGCTTAATTGCTGGCCCCCCTTGTAACGATCGCTTCCTAACCCCCGGTGCTGGTCCCCCTTGTAACGATGCTTCCTAAACCCCGCCGGCAAACATGGGATGTTTGGAACATTGTCCCTCCAGATGTCCTCGTGTTCCCTTGCACCCAGACACCTTCCCAACTCGGAAGACATTCTGATGTATGTGCCTTTGAGCCCTTTTGAGCCGAGTGAGATCCATCATGTGTTTATTATTATTAGGATGTTACAGCGGACAGTGTCGCTTTTGAGGGCTCATCTGGGCTGACTCGGGCGAGCGAGTGTATGTTACCGATTGTTAAGCCTGGCGGCCGCGGCCACTTTGGCTCCCAACTAGCTAGCAAAAGGAACGTGAACTTTCCAGGACTCCAGCAATGGCGTGGCGACGGCAGCGGATTCAGGCGCGGTGGTCCTTGGTCATCTGACGATCTGTGTACAAGGGTACGGCAGCGGTACGGCGCTGGCGGCGCGATCGCAGCGTGTCCAACTTTCGGATCGGTATCTGCCATGTTTGTTGGTCATACCTCACTGTTTGTGATTCCCCGTTCACCGCGGCGCCCGCCCGCCCGTCGCGGGGAGATGTCGGGTCTGCGTTTGAATGTTCGGTATCATGTTGCAACATGACCGATTTGGACACTTCAAAAACCACAACAACCGGCCGCGCGTCCAGCGTCGAACGGTATGCGGGCGTGTGTTGCCTCGAAGGCCGTTGCAGAATATGGGTCCCGCGGCGTTGTCAGGTAAACCGCCCAGACACACCCAGCCCAGGGCCCCGCGGGGTCCACGGCAACATAATCGATTCAGGATACGGTGCTCTTGCATGCATGCAAGCAGAATTGTAGCAGCACCGTCAGTGAACCACCTCTCGCGTTGGCTTGCCGGAAGCCGGCAGATATGGCGGCCCCAATACTCTGTCTAAGACAAACAAAGACGATGAATTCTACAATTGTTTGCAATGTCGTTTCTACTAGGTGCTGACCATGCATGGAAAGGGGGATGTCACGATTGACCCGTGGGTCGGACATCAATCGGCGGTGATGACGGGAGCGTTCATCCACGCAGCCAGGCCAAAGTCTTGCATGACTCGTCGCACTGGTTTCAAACGCATCTCGACGGAAATTCTTTGCCGCTGCCATCGGTAAAGGAGTGGGTCAAGGTCAGGGCCATTCGTATACGATGCTTCGTCCAACGAATGCAGTTCGCCAGCTTTCAAACGCTGTATGTGGCGTTTTGCGAAACGATAGCGCCCCATCCAAAGATGAAACCAATAACGAGCTAAGCAATCCCAATATGCAAAGACCGCACTTCTCCACGACAAACAGTTGCTTTTGATACTCAGCGTTCACGTGCGCGGAGATGCTGCCGGCCGCCGTCGCGGCAACCCGCGGCGACCGGCGGCGGCGCGAGCCGGACATCGCGGCCACTCCCGCAGCAGTAGCAGCAGGCGGCGGCGCGGGTCTCCTCCCGCTTTCAATCGCGCCCGAGGCCATGGCAGCAGGGAGGGCCGCGTCGGTGGACCAGGAGGAGACGCTGCTGGCCCGGTCCCATGACAAGGTACACGACAGCCGGTACCCAGTTTCCGTACTATCGTCATTATTTCTTCTGCGGCCGTGCGATACGCCCGCCCCGGGGTCAGGGCACATCTTGCCCGGTTGGGTTCGTGCAAGTGGGCCTGCGCATTGCAATGATGAAAAATGGCCAACCACCAAACGCAACGATCGGTCGCATACGAGGGTACCTAGAACGAACCGCAACTAACGTCGCCGGGAACGTAGAACCACAGGCCGGCAGGCAGTCGCCTCCCGGCGGTACCGCCCCCCGATGTACGCTGGACTGCGTGAGCCTTGCAATCCCTGCTGCTTACGGACCCCTCCGCCCTCCCCCGCGGCCCGCAGCGGCCCGTAGCCCATCTAGCTGTAAGGCACGCCCCTTGTCGGTGGTGTTGGTGGGGAAACCCGCCCTGCCCAAACCAGTTGGCCCCGGACGTGTCTGTGGGTGATACATGTATATATATAGGGCCCCGCATGCGTGCCTGGGTACGACAATAAAACCCGAATGCGGGGTCTCCACCGACCTGAGCACCGGCTTGCGTGCGGGGCTCAACGGAAAGGCTTCAACAAGCAGACGGCGGACGCCCGTTCCCTCCCTCCCTCCCTGCCGTTCCGCCGCCGGCAGCCGCCGAGGAACGGGTCGCTGCGAGTCCAAGATTAGGTGAAGGGGTTTCGCGGGTCGCTGCGCATTCCGGTCTCCTGCCTCCACCCACCGCCGCGGGCTGGCTGGTCTGCCGCACCGACCCTCCTCCGTACGCCCCTGCACTGCTCCCTCTTCCCCGTCCCTACTGCACCGCCCCGACGGACGTCCCGATACCGCCCTCGTGCGCCTCTACGCACGTATCCATGCGCGCAGCTGCCTTGGCCGGCGTTCATCGCGCTGTCCTGGTCCAGCATCGGGGTCATATTCGGGGACATCGCCACCTCGCCGCTCTACGTCTTCATCAACATATTCCAGGACCTGGGCTCAGATGTGGCGCCCAGCAAGGTGAGGGCCAGCGAGGGTCGGCGGCGGGGGGGCCGCGCCTGGTGTGTGTGAGGGGCTCAGTTGGGGTTTGGGGCAGCAGTGCGCGTCCGCGCCTAGCGGCTTGGCACCCGGACGGCCTGGCTTTCCGTACATGTGTAACCCGAACACGCACGCGTTGTACTGGGTCTCCCGGCCCCGCGCACCCAGCCACACACACACACACACCGTTTGCGTGCGTCGTGCGTCTCCGTGTTTAGTATTTGCGATATGATTTGCCTTGCGGTGGTGGCGCGGCTGCCTTGTCCGCGCGCCTGCATATGGTAAGTTTTTTCCTCGCAGGTTCTATGGTAAGTATATTGGTACCTGGGATCGGGCGGGCGGGCGGGTTGCACTTCGAAACACACACACGCGCGCCGTCCCTCCCTCACCGCCAGGATGACGTGCTGGGGGCCACCAGCCTGATCTTCTGGACCCTGACCCTGATCGTACTGCTCAAGTACATTGGCGTGGTACTGCGGGCCGACGACCATGGCCAGGGTGAGCGAGTAGCTGGGGGTACGGCAGTACGACGGTACGGCGGTCTGCCACACGCGTGTAGAGATCGCCGTACCTGAAGAGGCGAGCCAAGTCGCAAGGCGGAGCGAAGAGCACACACACGCGTTCGGGTCGGGCGGGCTTTTTCTCTTATAAACACACACGCGCCAAGCTGAATGTGGCGGAGTGCAAAGGTGCCCTTCCAGCCAACGGAGGCAGGAAGGAGGGCAGAACCGAGGAGGGCAGGCGCTGCAGGGAACAACAACCAGCGGCGGGCAGGGGGCCCACAGCAACCAAAGCTGGGCACCGAACCCCGCCCGTGTAGGGGGAGCAGGGTAGGAGGCGAGGAGGAAATAAAGCGCCCCGGGAAGCCGAAACCGGGGCCGGCGTATCAGGTACCGTAGCCGGGGACATCACGCATTTGTATCGAAGATGGCGCCGACAAGTAAACCCACACCCCACGCCCCACATCCATCCCATCCCCACAGGCGGCACCTTTGCGCTGTACTCGCTGCTCTGCCGCAACATGGGCATCAAGCCGCACGGCGCCCGGGGGGCACATGCAGCCTGGGTGGCAGCCGGGGGAGCGCAGGGACCCGCCGGGCGGGCGGCTGCGGGCGGCGGAGGAGGCGGGGGAGGAGGCACCGGCGCGGAGCACCTCCCGGCGACCAAGACCTCCGCCGACTGGGGGCACACGGGTGCCTCCGCCCAGTCGAGCGATGACACCGTTGGTGACAGCGGCGACGGCGATGACGGCGGCGGCGACGACATCCATAAGGGAGTCGGTGGCGGCGGCGCGGGGCTGCAGTCCCGCAAGTGGTGGCAGCGCTGGTCGGTGGACAAGCGGAGGGTGCACGCCTGGTTCCGGAGGAGCCGGCGTGCTCAGGTGGGGGGTGGTGGTGGTGGTGGTGGCTGAGTTGGAGAGCTAACACACGCGGCGCATGTGTGTGCGTGTGCGTGTGCGTGTGCGTGTGCGTGTGCGTGTGCGTGTGCGTGTGCGTGGGGGGTGGCGGGGGGGGGGGGGGGGGGGGGGGGGGGGGGGGGGGGGGGGGGGGGGGGGGGGGGGGGGGGGGGGGGGGGGGGGGGGGGGGGGGGGGGGGGGGGGGGGGGGGGGGGGGGGGGGGGGGTGGGGGGTGTGCGTGTGCGTGGGGGGGGGGGGGTGCGGTGGGGCGTGTGCGTGTGCGTGTGCGTGTGCGTGTGCGTGTGCGTGTGCGTGTGCGTGTCGCGTGTGCGTGTGGGGGGCGTGTGCGTGTGCGTGTGCGTGTGCGTGTGCGTGTGCGTGTGCGTGTGCGTGTGCGTGTGCGTGTGCGTGTGCGTGTGCGTGTGCGTGTGCGTGTGCGTGTGCGTGTGCGTGTGCGTGTGCGTGTGCGTGTGCGTGTGCGTGTGCGTGTGCGTGTGCGTGTGCGTGTGCGTGTGCGTGTGCGTGTGCGTGTGCGTGTGCGTGTGCGTGTGCGTGTGCGTGTGCGTGTGCGTGTGCGTGTGCGTGTGCGTGTGCGTGTGCGTGTGCGTGTGGCGTGTGCGTGTGCGTGTGCGTGTGCGTGTGCGTGTGCGTGTGCGTGTGCGTGTGCGTGTGCGTGTGCGTGTGCGTGTGCGTGTGCGTGTGCGTGTGCGTGTGCGTGTGCGTGTGCGTGTGCGTGTGCGTGTGCGTGTGCGTGTGCGTGTGCGTGCGTGTGCGTGTGCGTGTGCGTGTGCGTGTGCGTGTGCGTGTGCGTGTGCGTGTGCGTGTGGCGTGTGCGTGTGCGTGTGCGTGTGCGTGTGCGTGTGCGTGTGCGTGTGCGTGTGCGTGTGGCGTGTGGGTGTGCGGTGCGCGTGCGCGTGCGCGTGCGCGTGCGCGTGCGCGTGCGCGTGCGCGTGCGCGTGCGCGTGCGCGTGCGCGTGCGCGTGCGTGTGCGCGTGCGCGTGCGCGTGCGCGTGCGCGTGCGCGTGCGCGTGCGCGTGCGCGTGCGCGTGCGCGTGCGCGTCGGGGTTCGGCGCCTTATCGATCAGCGAGTGTGTGCGTGTGTGTGTATGCGTGTGTGAGGTGTCGACGTGGGTTGGCGGCGGTCCCCGCCTCCCTCCCTCCCTCCGTCCCCGCCCAGGTGGCTCTGTGGGGCGTCTCCGTGGTGGCGACCGCCATGCTCATCGGGGACGGAGTGCTGACACCCGCCATATCAGGTGCGGGGCGGCGGAGGGGATCCGTGCGCACGGGTACGGGTATGGCGCGCGGATCCCCACCTCCAGGGTGGGCCCTCAGGCGTGTGGCTGCCTACCTACCTCCAGGGTGCGGCCGCGGGCAGGACCGCCCCCTGGGACCCGCACTCGCTCCCAGCATGCTCCGTTTCGCCTAGCTGGCGATGCTATCCACTGCCGCCTATTTTCTGGGACCGCTGAAACCCCCATTTCCTCTCACCCACCCACCGATACATGTATGTGCCCCGACCCACCCGCACCCACCCACCCACCCACCCACCCACCCGCCACCTGGTGGTGCCCACCTCGCAGTGCTGTCGGCCGTTTCGGGGCTGCGGGTAGCGGTGCCCTCCCTGGGGCAGGACGTGGTGGTGGCGGTCACCATCGCGGTGCTACTGCTGGTGTTTGCACTGCAGCAGCTGGGCACGGGGCAGGTGCGCCGATGAGGGAGGAGGGGTTTAGCGTGGAGGGGCTGTGAAGGAAAGCTCCCAGCTGGGTCAGTGGTGCAGTGGAGGCTGGGTGGGGACTGGGGAGCGGGCCACGATGGCACGGGCACCCAAGCACTAGGGGCTCCGCCCCGCCTGCAAGAACCAATCCACAGTCAGGCGACCCACGCAGCAGGTCAGGGCCCACCTACCTACCTACCGTGTGTGTGCGTTGATGCCTGCTGGAGGGGACTGGAACACTGGATGGGCGCGCGGGGGCAGGGATGGAAGGCGCGCGGGCGGCACTTCGGGACATCGGGAGGGATTGCTCAGCACAGTTCGCAGAGCGAGGGCTAGTGTTACGCAACCCTAGGAGTCCCCTGTTAGTTGCGCCACTACTCAATGTCCAGGAGCACTTGAGCACTCAATTGGCTGCGGCCTTGCGCCCTGCCTGAGTGCAAACGCGACAGTTCGCTGGCTTGTTTGATTTGTGTGCCCCCGCGGCCCCATCGCCCCCCTGCGCGTACGTACGTCCGCCACCTCCTCGCCCTCGCCCCTCGCCGGCCCCCCGGCCCCCGGCCCCCGGCCCCCCCCGGCCCCCCGGCCCCCGGCCCCCCGGCCCCCCGGCCCCCCGGCCCCCCGGCCCCCGGCCCCCGGCCCCCCGCCCCCCGCCCCCCGGCCCCCCGCCCCCCCCCCGGCCCCCCGGCCCCCGGCCCCCGGCCCCCCGGCCCCCCGGCCCCCCCCGGCCCCCGGCCCCCCGGCCCCCCCCCCCCCCCCCCCGCCCCCCGGCCCCCCGGCCCCCCCCCCCCGGCCCCCCGCCCCCGGCCCCCGGCCCCCGGCCCCCCCCCCCCGGCCCCCGGCCCCCGGCCCCCGGCCCCCCGGCCCCCAGGTGGGGCGCTGCTTCGCGCCCATCATCGCTGCGTGGTTGCTGGCCAATGCGGCCATCAACGTGTACAACATCGCGCGGCACGGGGCCGCGGTGTTCGCCGGTGAGTGATGAGCGGCAGCGACAGGGAGGCGGCGCAGCGCGCAGGCAGGCTTAGAAACAAGATAAACGCAACGCACCACCCACACATACAACCAGACCGGGGCAGGGCAGGGGCCCCGGGTGCAAGGCGCTGGGTGGCATGACGAGCACGCGCGCAAGGGTGGTGTGCGGCAGTGCGGGGTTCCACTGCCGTGCACAGCAGCGAGTAGCCAGTACTCAGCAGCCAGGCCTCCGGTCAGGCAGCCACTACTGACAACCAGCTGCTGCTGCTGTATGTATGTTTCGGATTCGTTGCCTGCGGTCGTGTCGCGTGAAGCGCTGCCAGGTGCTGCTGGGAGTGTTGTTGCCTTCCGTCAGCGCAACCCAAAACGCTTCGGCACGTGGGATGCCGCATAATGCATCACTGGTGCATTATTGGTTCCTCCCGACCAGCCATGTGTGCGGCCACCGATATGCCCTGCCGCTGCGTGTGGAGCCATCCATGCGCGATCGCGGCTGCGCGTGTGGGGTAACCTCTGATGCACGCCGCCGCCCTTTCCTTCCTCGTCTTGACTTCGCTCCAGCGCTCAACCCGGCCTACATCGGGTTGTTCTTCGGGCGGCATGGCGGCAGCGCCTGGAGGACCCTGGGCGCCGTGATGCTGTGCGTCACGGGGGCGGAGGCGCTGTTCGCCGACCTGGGGCACTTCTCCAGGGAGAGCATCTCGGTGCGGGCGGGGGCGGGGGCGGGGGAGCGGGGGCGGGGGCGGGGCCGGGGCCGGGGGGTAATATGGGCTGGGGAGGGTCGCCCCGGAGGCCCGGACGCGACGTATGGTTCGGCGGAATGCTTTGGCGGCTTTGTGGGCAGGGTTTCTCGGATGACTGACCGACCCGAGTCCAGATGAATGGCTCCCCGGGCCCAATCCGGGCTGTTATGGACGGACGCGGCGCGCGCGCATCGCGTGGGGGGGCACGCGGCGTGCGTATAACTTGGTGATAAGCTCCGCTTCACCAGGCGGGGCGGAGAGGCAGATCGGCAGGGGGTGGTCCGCGCGTGCTGGATGTGGAGGTGGATGCAGCGAAGCACCGGCCTCGATGCAGTCTTGCTGGGTTCCCGACGCAGGGCCATGGCCTTCGGTGTAGGCAAGTAAGCAAGGTCCGGGCAACAAACAAACCGGGCGCGGGGCAGCCGAACCAACCCGTCCGGTATGAGAGTGCGGAATGCAGCGGTCCGGGAGCCGCAAGCAGCATGCCCCTGATGATCCGATTCGGCAACAAACCGCGTTACGAAACCACCGCTTGGCGCCGCTACATACACACAGGTCGCATTCGGCGTGCTGGCCTACCCCTGCCTCGTCATCACCTACCTGGGCCAGGTGATGATGACGGGGATGGGGGAGGACCGGGGATGGGTGCAGGTACCGTACCTGGGGTGTGCCATCCCATCCCGGAAGTGACCTGTAGCGCTGTAGGTCGTCGTGCCTCGTGCGTGCGTGCGTGCGTGGGGGCAGTTGTACGCGTGGGGTGGTGTGGCGTTGAGCTGCCAGAGCGAACGGGGATCGATGCTCGATGTCCCGACCTCCCGACTTGCTGCTGACCAGGCCAGACCAGCAAGGCTCCCGCAGCGACATGGCAGTTGGCACGCCGTCGATTGCAACCGAGGCGTATTTCATTCGGGGGACTAGGCCGGCGGCTTAATTACAGCAGGAACAGCATCCCCCGCGCACCCAGCCGCCCCGCCGTACATGCTGTCGTACCTGCCGTCCGTACAGGCGGCCCACGTGATCGCCCACCCGGACAACACGGACGCCTTCTGGGCCTCCCTGCCCTCACAGGTACGGCAGCAGATCAGACGTGCAGGCAAGCACATAGATGGGACGTGCGAGCGTGCCTCTGCCTAAATTCCCCTGTCCCGAAAGAAGAAAGTAGCTTGAGAGGGGATCGATGGAAGCGCACGTGGGCGCCGGCTCGAGCACCGACACCAGCAACTTGCTCCATGCTCCTAACCTGAATGAAGGAACGTTACAGCGACCCCAAAGGGGATCAACGGTGTACACCAGGGCAAGCCCCGGCCCTGGCCTAACCTGTCGCCAGTACCCAAACAGCCTCCACCTCACCCAACTAACCCAACCCGGCCCTCATCCACCCAATCCCCTCCCGCAGCTGCTGTACCCGATGCTGGTGCTCGCCACCCTGGCCACCATTGTGGCCTCCCAGGCGCTCATCAGCGGCGTCTTCAGCATCATACGACAGGTACGGAAGTACGAATGTGCGGGCGTGCGCACGCCGTACTCACGCGCTAGAGTGCAGATGTACACTGCGCGTGAGTGTGTAGTGCCTTAAAATGACTGAAAAGGCTTAATCCAGTTGGCCCAGTACGTAGCCTGGTTCCCCGCCGGGTCAAGTACGTACGGCAAGCGCAGTACGCGTACGGCGGAACCATTACTGCAGCACAGTATCGTCCCAGCTTATTTCGTCAGGCGCGCTGTAGCAGTTTGCCTGCCCAACAGCCCCAGATCAACCGTCGTCCTTAATAATCGACCTCCCTTCGTTCGCACCGCACCTCTCGTCCGCCCGACCCCTCCCTCCCTCCCTCCCCCCCCCACACACGCCGTACAGGCGATCATCTTGGGCGCCTTCCCGTCGGTCAAGGTCGTACACACGGGCGGCAAGGACGTCGCGGCGGCGACCCAGGCAGGTGGCGCAGCTGGCCTACCCGCTCGCTTGCTCGGGGGTGATGGGGTCGGATAGGGTGTCCATGGGCAGCCCTGCACGTCGGACTGGATACTGGAGCCTGGAGGGGCATAGTCCGCCTGTCATGAGCTCATACGGACATAGCAAGGCCCTAGGTTTCACACACGTGCCCGATCGCACACACATACACACACGCGCCCGGACGGTTCGGTCGGGCGGGTTTGTTTTCTAAACACACGCGCCTTATCACACACACACACACACACACACACACACACACGTGCAGGTGTACGTGCCGCTGGCCAACGCGGTCCTGTTCCTGCTGTGTGTGGCGGTGGTGGGCGGGTTCAAGGACACGGTGGCCCTGGGCAAGGCGTACGGCCTCGCGGTGATGACCGACATGATGACCACGACCTGCCTTGTCACGCTCGTAAGTGCCGTACTGTACCGTACAGTACAATGCAATACATGGAAGTACAGAGCAGCGTACTACAGTACGGTCGGTTAGTCGGGCGACCGTACAGATAGCTTGGTGAGTCGCTGTACCATGTCCCGGGTCCTGCGTGCATCGGGCGTCATGGCCACTTGGCGCGGAGGGGTTCGTTGCGTGTGGGGATACCCCGCGTTGTGACGACCGGCAGTCCGGCACAGGGGCGCCACTCGCTAGGCGGACGACAGCGGTGTGGCGATGTGTCGATGTGTCAAGGGGCGGGGCGGGGCGGGTGTATGTTGTCGCGCATCGGCAAATCCCCGCTGGTGTCGTCCGTGTCCTGAGCTCGACTGTCTCGCCTCCACCCGCCTCCACCCGGTCACTAGGTCCACGAGCGAGGGGCATGTGCCGTGGGGCCATCCATGGAGTGTCCTTGTTGGCAGCAAATGGCATCGTCGCGCTGAGCGTTGCGGTTTGCGTCACGGCTGCCGCACACCCAGGAATGAATGTAATTCCTGTAATTCATCACCAAAGCTGCTGCTGCTGCTGCTGCTGCTGCTGCTGCTGCTGCTGCTGCTGCTGCTGCTGCTGCTGCTGCTGCTGCTGCTGCTGCTGCTGCTGCTGCTGCTGCTGCTGGCTGCTGCTGCTGCTGCTGCTGCTGCTGGCTGCTGCTGCTGCTGCTGCTGCTGCTGCTGCTGCTGTGCTGCTGCTGCTGCTGGCTGCTGCTGCTGCTGGCTGCTGCTGCTGCTGGCTGCTGCTGCTGCTGCTGGCTGCTGCTGCTGCTGCTGCTGCTGCTGCTGCTGCTGCTGCTGCTGCTGCTGCTGCTGCTGCTGCTGCTGCTGCTGCTGCTGCTGCTGCTGCTGCTGCTGCTGCTGCTGCTGCTGCTGCTGCTGCTGCTGCTGCTGCTGCTGCTGCTGCTGCTGCTGCTGCTGCTGCTGCTGCTGCTGCTGCTGCTGCTGCTGCTGCTGCTGCTGCTGCTGCTGCTGCTGCTGCTGCTGCTGCTGCTGCTGCTGCTGCTGCTGCTGCTGCTGCTGCTGCTGCTGCTGCTGCTGCTGCTGCTGCTGCTGCTGCTGCTGCTGCTGCTGCTGCTGCTGCTGCTGCTGCTGCTGCTGCTGCTGCTGCTGCTGCTGCTGCTGCTGCTGCTGCTGCTGCTGCTGCTGCTGCTGCTGCTGCTGCTGCTGCTGCTGCTGCTGCTGCTGCTGCTGCTGCTGCTGCTGCTGCTGCTGCTGCTGCTGCTGCTGCTGCTGCTGCTGCTGCTGCTGCTGCTGCTGCTGCTGCTGCTGCTGCTGCTGCTGCTGCTGCCTGCCTGCAGGTGATGCTGGCTGTGTGGCAGGTCAGCCTGCTGCTGCTGGTGCCCTTCTTCGGGCTGTTCCTGGTGGTGGAGGGCGCCTACTGGTCAGCCAACATCATCAAAGTGGGTGTGCGGACGGAGCCGCGGACGGGGGCATGCATATGTGTGGGGCACACATCAGGCAGCACGAGTGTTCGTTACCTGTATGACTGGGACACGCAGCGGCGGGCGGGTCGGCCTAGGTGCGGATTGCAGTGATGACCACGATGGTGGCGGCGGCGGCGGTAGTGGGAGGGACGATCGATGGTGGGTCCAGGACGCATGACAGCGCTTGCAGCCAGTCGAGGCTTTCCCCGGCCGGACAGGAGGCCGAAGAGACTGAGAGCCGAAGTGGAAACCCCGGACTGCATAGGGGCTCCGTGCTCTGCATGCTTCGCCCAATCCGTACAGTCCGCACAGTCATCAGGTGCGCCGTGCTGGGCAGTCGAGCCCTTGCCTGCCGAGCGCAACGCCACCACATAATCCGGGCCGCCAAGCTGACATCGCTCGCTGCCGTACACCATGCCGTATATGTCTTTGTTTCCTCCCCTCGCCTGCCCCTCTCTTCAGGTTCCGGAGGGCGGCTGGTTCACGCTGGCCGTCGCCGCGGGCGTCTCCGTCATCATGCTCGTGTGGTGGGCGGGCAGCCGCCGGCTGGGAGAGCGGCTGGCCGCCATCACCGCGGGGGCACGGATCCGGGTCCTCAACCACCCGCAGCCGCAGCCGCTGCTGCTGCGGCCGCCACTGCCGCCACCGCCGCCCAAGCTGGCGGCCGTCTCCAGCGGTCGAGGCGGCGGAGACGGAGACGGAGGCGGTGGTGGGTCAGCGCGCATCGGCCTCCTCGCGCGCTTGAGTCGGCTCAGCAGCTTGGCGCCCCTGCAGCGGGTGAGCTCCGGCGTACGGCAGCAGCGCGGCGGCAGCGCGACGGCAACAACGGCGGCTCCGACGGCGATTGGCCAGCCGTCAACGCGCAGGGCGGCGGCGGCGGCGATGCCGCCCTCCGTGGGGATGAGTACCGTTAATGGGATGATTGGAACGGCTGCCTCGGACAGCACCGGAGGGCCAGACACGATCGCAGTCCCGTCTATGCCGCCGCCGTACGTGTCGTACTCCAGCGGCGCGGAAAGACCCGGAGTGTTGGGACAGCTGGCAGCAGCGCCGGCGGGCCCCGCGGCGACCCGTATGATGTACGATGCGGGTGTCGAAGTCAGGCCGCCGTACCGCGTCGTGCTTGGCCCGTCGTCGTTAGGCGGGACGGCGGGTCCGCCGGCAGTGGCTTGGGGTACGGTTCCAGAGGCGGCCTTTCCACCGGGTACCTTGGCACTGGTGCTGCCGCCATCGAATGCGGAATGGGCCCCTGCCGCCGCCGACGCTGCGGCGGTGGCTGCCGATAGAGGTGCGGAAGCGGACCGCTTGGGCGGCGGTGGCGGCACCGCTGCCGTACCTGGCGGCGGCGGTGGCGCTGGTGACGGCGGCGGCGGTTGGAGGGCCGCGGGTGAAGATGAAGAGTCGGGGGCGGCGCCAGTGCCGCCGCCGGTCATCATACCCCTGACTGTACGGCTCCAGGGCATCGGAGTGTACTACATGGACGAGAAGGTACGATACGTGTGGACGAACGACGTGGCAGAAACTGTACAGGGCCGCCGTGAAGTGACGTGCAGGGGCTGGCCTTGCACGATTCGTTGCGGTTGCGATTGCTGCCTCTACATCTTGGCCGACTCAGCAACGAACTGCAGGCACGCAGGCAGGATCCCCGGCCGCGGCCAACAGATCATCATGGTGTCGATGTACGACTTGGGTTAAATTGAAAAAAGACTTGGGTGATCGGCCGCCGCCCGCCATCCCCTGCATGCACGCAGGTGGGCGGTGCCAATGGCGGGCTCACCGCGCTGCCGCCCGTACTGGTGCACTTCCTCAGGAACGTACACGTGAGTGGCGGGCGGAGGGCGCCGCGCACCATACCGCTCCCTTTCATGGCTGCGGGCAGCTGCGAGGCATCACATGTCGGGGGAACATACATGTCAAAGAAACGTCATGATGCAACTGCTTTACCTAACTGCGTAACTGGAGGATGCCTGCCTGTATGCACCCATCATCGAACCTGTGCATGCGACGATGCGAGCAACGCGCCGCCCTCCAAAACGAAATGTCTAGGAATCGATAGCTCCATGGCCTTGTCCGTCCGGTGCGTGGACCGGCGCCCCTCACGACGCCCCGGTCAATCGAGGCGGCACCCTCGCTCCCTCGCTCCCGGGCCCACCGATGCAGGCCATCCACGACGTGAGCGTGTTCCTGTCGGTCCGGCGGCTGCCCGTCCCATGCGTCCGCCGCCGCCACCGCCTGCACATCTACACCCCACGCAGCGCCACACCGCCCAACTTCTACCAGGTCGGGCACCGCGGTTGGCCGTTGCGCGGGGGGCAGTTGGGACACAAAAATAAGTAAGGACCAGAAATAATCGACAGGTGGGTGAATGGCTGTCGGTAGATTGACCGGCTGAAGTCAGAGATGTGGCAGAATACCCATTGGCGTATTGGCACACACACATACACACATACACACATACACACATACACACATACACACAAGGGGTTGCAATTCTAAACACACAAGGGGGTTGTCCGTGGCCGTACCGCTTGCGTGCCGTGTGCGCCGTACCTACTGCTTGACCACCGGCGCTGACGACCCTCCGAGCGTCGTTCTCATCGCCATCACACCGCCGCCCCGCAGCACAGCGTTCAACAAGGCCACCCCGTCCCTATCAACCAAAGTCCCATTCGGTATCCCATCCCATCCCATCCCATCAATGCCGGGTGCGTGCTCCCTCCCTCGTCTGGCTCCACCCGCCAACTCGCACCCACCCCCCATGATCAGGTGGTGGCCCGCTACGGCTACCTGGACATCATCAACCACGGCCCCGCCTTCATCAGCGAGCTCCTGGACGCAATCCTCAAGAGGCTGGTGGCGACAGCGGCGGCGACAGCGGCGGCGGCAGCGGGCAAGGCGGCTCCGGCGGCGGGCAGCGGCAGAGCAGCGGCCCACGCGAAGCCGCCCATGTCCGGCGAGGCCCCAGCTGCCGCTCCCGGCGGCGACAGCGGCGGCGGCGGCCTCCCCACAGCGGCCCGCAGCGACAACGGCGGAGAGCTACAGCCCGCCAGCAGTCTCAGTGACGGGCAGGCGTCGTCGGAGCGCTACAGCCTCAAGGCGCCGTGGGGCCCGGCGGCGGAGGACTCGGCCAGCGGCGGCAGCGACGGCGAAAGCAGTCCCGCGCAGCACTCCGCCTCCGGTCGCCCTCTGTCCCGACGCGGGCAGCACAGCGCCGCGGTCATGCTGCGGCCGCTCATCAATAATAAAACCGACCCCGGCGGTGCCCGTGCTCCCGATGAGGCGGCCATGGAGACCGGGCAGCGCAGCCCTCAGGGCCCATCCCCTGGCGGCGAGGTTGCAGCGGCGTCCGCCTGTTTGGAGCAGGCGTGCGGGCCACCCGTGGGGCCGCCGCTCCTCAGCGCCAGTCTGCACGAGTCGGCGGTGCCGACGATGGGTCGCGGGGGAGCCCTGGGGACAGCCCGGTCGCGGATTGAGGAGACGGTGGCCGCCTTCCTGGACGCCCAGTTGCATGGTGGGTGGCAGCTGGCAAGGTGGCTGGGTGGTTAGGTGGATGGTCAAGTGGTTGGTTGGTGGTTGTTTCATTAGGTGGCTGGGTGGGTGGCTGGGTGGGTGGCTGGGTGGGTGGCTGGGTGGGTGGCTGGGTGGGTGGGTGTGTGGGTGCTGGGCAAGCACAGATGAGCCCCCGGCTGGGTGTGCAGGTAGGTGGACCAGTACAGGTGTCCGTTGGGGAGTGTGTAACGTTGTGCGTGTGTTTAATGAGAAGCCCACCCGTAACCGCCAAGGCGTGAGTGTCGGTAAGGCTAGAGGGTTGTGCGTGTGTGTCGGCATCGGCGGTAGGCCGCTAGGCCCTGCAGCGCCGGGTCGGTGATGTCGGGCAGCGCTGACCCGTGCGGCGGTACGTCCTGGAGCCCGTGCGCGAGAGAGACACTTGTTTGGAACCACCAACCACCAACCACCAACCGTCTAGCTGTGTTCGATACTTCGATTGCAAGCGCAGCAGCATCTGCAACTCAAAAACACCCCGTCGGACCGCGCCGGCACGTCTGCCAGTCCATCCACCCGCGCAAGGCGCCTGAGTGATCCTGGCTTACTTGTGGGGTATCCAGGCCGCAGGAATCCGTCGCCCTTATTTGCAGCTTATTTGAATATTTCAAGGACGTACTATAGTTAGTTCCGCGCGGCGCCAACTCCGTCCCTTGGGTGCAAGCTCCCAGTCTTTCCGTACCTGCACGCGGCCAGCTGCTGCCGACGGCACGTGAGGTCTCGTCGTCCGCCCCTTGAGCCCTAGCTACTTCCGCGCCCCCGCTGTGCCTCAACACAGGTGTGGTCTACTACGCCAGCCGGGCGCTCATCCGGGCCACACCGCGCGCCTCCGCATCGCCCCCGGCTCAGCTTGCCCACTGGGTTGTGTACGGCCTGTTGTACAGGTGGTTGGCGGCCCTGTCGTACGAAGACATGGAGAGCTGGCAGGTGCCGTCCGACCGGCTGGTGGAGCTGGGGATGGCGGTGGACATCGGCCAGGGGGCCGGAGCAAGCAGCGGCGGGCGGGGTGAATCGCTGGCGATGTGAGATGCGAGGGCGGGAGAGCGCCGTCTGCGGGCTGATTGGGTCTTGGGACGTCGAGCTCGTGGCTGGCAAGCAAAAAGTGCGTGTTGGCCTTTGCATGGCCGCTGGCCGCTGGGTAATATATGCATGCCGCGGAACGGTCGGGACCGACGGTGTTTGAGCCGTGCAGTTGGTTACTTTTGTTATCGTTGGGGCGGGACAGACGGTTTCGTTGTCAAGCTAGCGCCATTCATTCGTCGGATGGGCTGTAGGGGTGGTTTGGCATCCGCCTAGTTTGTGGGGGGGGCTCCTGAGGTGTCGGGCGGAAGCCATCTAGGTGCGATGCACTGGGAGGTGCGTGGTCTTCGCTGGGCACGGGTGGATGGATGCAGGTGGTTGCAGGGGTGGGCGCGCACGACGGAACGGTTCACGACATCGAGACGGCTTGCTGTCGGAGACGGTTGCAATGCACATATACGGTACTTGGCTACTATTAATGATGTTACGGTGGACCCCGCAGGCCATCGGTGACAACCGGGCTATGTAATGGCCGTCAGGACCCTTCAGGACCAGCAACCCACCATCCGCAGGCGTTGACCGAAGGCCACGTCCCATTATGCCGACTTCTTATTATTTTTTCTTACATTTTGCGAGGTAATTATTCGGGTATCCAAACGTACTGCGCGTATCGGTTCTTCGCAGAGGGAAGCTCCTTCTTCCCAATGATACATCGGAAGACTGATTTCACAAATTTGTCAACACTATGCTAACTTAAATAGTACTCCAATATTAATCTAGATGATAGGATTGATCCGGCGGCGCCCTCCCCCGCAGAGCCTCTTAATCGCGCAGTGTCGTCTTCCCAAACCAAACCCCTGCGAAAACTGCAAATTCATGTTCCATAAATAGTTAAATAATGATTATGGAGAAATCGCGGGAGAAACGGAAGAGCGTCTGGATACGAACTGCGTCGTGACAGACTGGATGGATCGCCACACCGCGACTGTCTCATGTATCGGTCCCATCTCCCGGTCTTCACTGACCAGATCACATGTAAACACATGTCTGACACGCACGGATATGGCTGGGGTTGTACCTGGCATGGCTGCTGGCATGGCCGGCTGCAGGCAGGGCCAGTAAATGACATCCCCTCAGGAACGGGGTGGTTCCCTGATAGTGTGGGCACGGAGAGTGTTTCGGTGCACTTGTGGAGCCTGTCCGGTGCGCCATGGTGGCGCAGTTTCGTTTATGCAGTGTATGGTGAGGAAGCTTCGGCTGTCACCGATGACCCGCGGGGTCCGCTGTAACATCCTTAATAATAATATTCCGTACCTGGCACCCTGGATGGGTCCTAATGGGTGGGAGTACATATGCACCGCTTGTTGCCTTGGATGCGAAAGAGCGAAGCGACGGAAGCGACACTTTACATTGAGGAGAGCAGTGGAGAGAGAAGCGGCGGCTGGCACTTCCAAGGCGGGTGCAGTCAGCTGGGGACAGAATGTGAACTCGGGTTTGTAGGGTGTGCTCAGGTGCTGTTCGTTGGCTGGCGTAGTAATTGATTGCCGCCAGGTCCGGTGCATGCTTGAATTTCAAGTATCGTTTTGGCCCTTTCCGTCAAACATCTTGGACGCATCGACCCCCTTCCTGTCAATAAATATGCCCTCCATGCAAGCTAGGGCCGCCGCAGGCCCTTTCTAGTGCCGGACGCATCCGGACAACGAGCCTGTTCCGAAACGCAAGGCTCGGACACGTCCGCAAGAACACGCTGGGGGTTGGCTTCGAGTGACGCACTAGGTCGATGTGTAAGAGATAATTCTTTCGCTGATGTTAATTCCAAACTAACTATAACGGAGCGGCAACCGCTTCTAGAGTTCAGTTATTCAGTTCGTACGGTTACTGGTACAGTCGATCGTCAGACGTCCATGAACGCGCTTCATGCCCTTTCTTTCAGAAAGCACCGAAAATTGAATGGATTCATCATCAGATCAACCCGATCAACCGCAGGAGAACGTTTTGGCGGCACTGTCATTGCTGTTGTCGGAAGAGTTTTTTCTGCAGTGTAATTTCAGCGATGTGAATTTTCGAGATCTACGGTTGGTCCTACGTCAGGTGTGCAGGTCGCTTCGCGCGGCGCACGACCGAGGTCTCAGCGACCTCTACCTGGGTTACACCGACCAGCTGAGGGCTGTCCCTGCTCCCGACGCTGTTCAATCTGTGTACGACGCGGCGGTAGGACGTGGTTGCCGGCCCACGGCCGTCACACTCTGTCTTCCACCATCCGAGAATGTCGACGCCTCCGAGCTGTGCGCGTAAGTCGCAAATGCCGACCCGCATCAAGCGGAAGCCCAACGAACGATATGCGCTCAACACACACACGCGCGCGGCCCCGCAACCGCCGCCGGATGGCAACGTCCCTTCTCTCCTCTCTTCCTGTGCATGCAGGGTCGCGCTGCTCACCAGCCTGGCGCCCACCCTGTCCATTTCACGGGTGGCCCTTCAAGGCGCCACGCCCCTAACAGAGGCTGTTGCTCGGGCGATTGACGCGGTGAGCCCCCGGCTGTCGTACTTGGAGGTATGGTACGACGCTGCGTCGCAGTTGGACGAGCAATGTCCGGCACCACCCAGCCACGAGGAAGCCCGGGGTGGTGCGGCGGCGGTGCAGCTGCTGATGAGTCTGTTGGGACCCCGACTTCGCGATCTGCACCTCATGCCGGACGAACGCTTGTTGCCGAGGCCGGTGGTCGACTCTCTGTCGTACTGTACGGCGCTGACGCGGCTCGAGCTGTTCAGCGACTGCACGGACAACTTCCACGGGGCGCCGCTCGACAGTAAGTCGCGGGGACTGCCATTAATGATGGTGCCGACGGGTCCTCTCAGCTGCTCCGTCCTATCTTGTGCAAAGCTGCTGGGCCCTGTCACCTCCAATATGTAGCGCTCTCCATCATCTTTGTGTATACAGGTCCTGGATTTGATAACAAGGTCTCCAGGCGACCCATGGGTCATCGATGAAAGCATTGGATTGCCGTACTGAGGTGTTTGGGCGCGAGCGCCTTGCCTTGGCTTGCTCCCCGCACTACCCCGCGTTGAGTTGCTCCGTCCTGCGCTACCGACACACACATCAGGCTCCACATCCACCGCCTCGCACCCCTCCTCGTTCATCCTGTGTGTGTGTTACATGGTTGGGGATGCGTAAACCCATACCTGCACATACCCATACGAGCCGGAGGCCCAAGGGCAAACAAAACGCCCAAAAGCACTGGTTTGCAATACCGCATTAACAGGAGTCGACTAGACTAGCGCCCATCATCCGTTCCTGCCCTTCGCAGCCGAGACAGAGATGCTCCGGAATCTGTCCTCCCTGTCCACCCTCCGGCACCTGAACCTGAGCGGCGGCGCAGAGCCCCCTGGGGAGCCCCGCCTGAGGCAGGCGCGGGCGGGATTCCTGGAGTGCTGTCTCTGCCCACTGACCGCCCTGACCGCCCTGCGCCTCAACCTGCGCTGCGTGCGGCACTGCCCGGCCCTCCGCGGGGAGGGACCCTCCCTGGAGGCGATGCTACGGAAGCTGAAGGCTGAGGGCCGCCTAGAGGCAGCGGAGGAGCTGCGAGATGCCGCGGCGGCGGAGTGGGCCGCGGTGGCGGCGGCGGTCCGCCGCATGCCCCACCTGGCCGACCTGGACGTACCCGCCGTGGCCAGCGCTGCAGACCTGGCGGCCCTGACGGCGCTGACTCGCCTGTGCCTCGGGGACATCGCGCTTCCGCCGCCGCCACCAGCAGCGCCGCCGCCGCCGTCTGATAGCGCCGTACCCACGCCGCCGCCTGCTTTGCTTTCGGAACCACCATCCACAGCGTGCGATCTGCCCCCGCGGCTGCAGTCGCTGCAGCTCGTGGCGTCTCTGAGTGGCGCCGTCGCCGCAGCGTTGCGGAGGTCGTCACCGGCGTCCGCATGCGCCTCCGCCGCCGCCGCCGTTCCGCCTCCCATCGCGCTGGGGGCTCCGGACCGGCCGCTGGTGTTCGTGTTCAGGGACAGCGACCTCGACAGGGACTCTCGGCTGACCCGTCGAGCCGCGGAGGACATGCGGAGGGCGGTGGACAACCTGGCGGCGAACTTCACGTACTTCGCTTTGGCCGAGGACGATGACGACCCGTCGGTCGACTGCGATGGGTACTTGCGGATGGTTCGCGTTGTGTGCATGGACGAGTCTCATGCGCGCAGCCCCTCTGTGGCCGAAGCCGCTCCACAGCCAGCAGGCGGAGGCGGCGGTGGCGCTGGTGGCGCTAGTGGCGCTGGTGGCGCTGGTGGTGGTGGTGGTGGTGGTGGTGGTGGTGGTGATGGCGATGGAGGAGGTGGTGGTGATGGGGGTGACGGTGGCGCAGGAGCTGGGGTCAACGTCGCTGCAGCTGGGGACGCTGGTTGGTTTGTCGACGAGCAGGACGATGACGTCGACAGCAGCACGCACTGCGCTTCCTGGCTGGGGGGTCTGATCACGAAGCTGCGGCCGCTCACGGTGGCTCTCACCCGGCTGGAGCTGTCGCCGCAGGACATGCTGGGCCTGGCGCGGCACGGCAAGGGGATCAAGGTGCGCGGGCGGGTTCGTTCCGTCCCAAGCAAGCTCGGCGCAGCGAGCGTGCGTGCGTGCGGGGCGAACTGGTCGCATAGGTAGGGACGGCGGCATCCCCTGCGAGTTATGCTGCTGCGCATTCCAGCGGCGTTCGGTAAATGTACGGCGACGGAACCATGGGTCACTTGACTTCCAGCTGGCGGGCGGGCGCCGGCGACCAGAGTCCCGTACACATACATGAATGTTTGGTCGTTGCCTGCTTTCATTGACCAATATTATGCCATAAGTGATGATGAGTGCTCAAAGGCCCGCGCTCGCGAGTGGCTAGCTGGCAACCCTACGTCTTTGGTCCGTCCTTGTGCACCTGTCCCCCTCCCTGTTACTTGCATGCATTCCACAGACATCCATCGCCATCCTTATTATTACCTTGGGTATCTATCTCTTATCTATCTTTTTCGCAATTTCGTCCCCGCGGTCGATCTGTTCCTCCTCCCTGCCGCCCGACCGCCGCCGTTTGCTTGCGTGCTGCTGGCACCGATGGTGGATGCTGTATATGGCACCGAACGTGCACCCCTACCCGCGTACCTGCCTAGATGCTTTGCCTGGAGGACTGCATCTACGTCGTTACCTCACTGGCGCTGCTGGCGGGGCTGTCGAACCTGGAGGTCATGTCCGTCGATGCTAAATGGCTCTTGGACAGCACGTGGGAGGTCCAATCCGCCTTCCTGGCGCTTACGGCGCCCACCTGCGCAGCGGACGATCTGTCGCTGCTGGCAGCCGGGGAGGACGGGGAGGGCGGGGAGGTCGAGGGCGGGGGCGGCTACGGTGCGGCCACACCGCTGCCACTGCCGCGGCTGCGGCTGCTCAACGTGACGTGCCACAACGCGGAGACCCGGGATTGGGTCGCGCGCGCTCTGGCGCCCGTGCGGTTAGAGCTGCAGCGCCGGCGAGCGGTGCGCGCCGAACTGCGAGTGGACGTCCCGCTGGCGGCGGGTTGAAGCCATTCGCGCATGGAGTCACGATGATGGGGTTGGTTCGTTCCCCGAGCATGTATGTAGCCCAAATTGGCAATAAATCGTATGTTCCAGCGAATGAATGAAGTTGCCATCCATCCGTCGCGTGTGACGGCGTGCGTGGTCCTTGCATCGTGTGACGGGCTTCAAAGTACGTAACTGGCGGCCAACGCTGAGGCAGCACGGCTTTTGGGGCTGTGGGGCGGCCCAAGCAGTGGTCGCGCAGATCGAGGCACGACTAGGGGTGAGCATTCAAGGGCAGCATGTGTGGCTAGCCCAGCCCCCCGCGCGCGGGGGCACAACAGTGCGTATGGGACATCGTCGTCTTGCTTGGCGGAAACCAGCAGTGCCTTGGAAACGGGCCGGCGCGTGATGCGGGCCGCCTGGTCCAGGACCGCGGACGGTACTCCGCGTCCAACGGCGGGTGCTGAAGGGCTGGCCATCCGGCGGGCGGTGGCGGATTTTTGGAGCCGGCTCAACACCTTTGCAGAGCTAGGCGTAGGAAGGGTTGGTCAGAGGTGGAGGCTACGCACCCCATCTTGAAGGTGCAGGATGATCGTCTTGTGTGCCGTGGCCCTGTTCCGTCAGGCCAGGGTACTTAGCCGAAGCTCCGTGACCGCAGAGTAGTGGGTCGCGGATGGACGGGGCGACTGTGTGATATGTGGATCGTTGGTGCCCTTGATAGGGTAGGGAGGTATTAGACCCGGTAGGTGGGGCCGTCCGGACATGCCCCTGATAGTGGCTCGCGAGCCCCCGCCCGTCGCCTTCCAAGACTACGGGCCACCACTGGAGAAGTGAGCCCGCCTTACTTGGCTGGGGTGCGTGGTGGTTCGCTGGTAGGGGCGCCCTAGTGGCTAAATCTCCCTGAGCGGGCTTTATCCCTGCTGATTTTGTTGGTTCCCAGGAACGGGGTGCATGTGGTTTCCTGGTAGCGTGGGTGTGGGGTGTGTTTCGATCGGTGCACTTGTGGGGCCTGTCCAGTGCGCCATGGTGTACGTATCTACATGTAGCTGATCGATCGAGCGGGAGCGAGGTACGAGCATTGTTTATTAGCTGTGTGGATAGCTGTATGCGCGGTGCGCACACGTATGTGTGGCATCGTTCGTTCGTTACAACTTCTGTCTGTCTGTGAAATGCCGTCCACCTACCCGGCGGGTGCGCAGCGGTCGGTGGCGCCGGGGCTGGGGATAATGGCCAGCCGCACGCAGGCGGCCGGGACAAGGAACGGCGGGATCGATCGGTGCGTGTTCATGGCGCAGAAATGCGTGTACGACGCTTCTGTGCATTGCGGCAAGCTAGCGAATAATCACCATCCATGCATCTTCCATCATAGATGCACAAATAATACCGACTTGCACCCAATCAACCAACACGCATGACGGGCGCAGGTATATAAGACATGCTGTTACGATCTTCATGGCACGACGTAGTAGTCGACGACTTGCGTGTACGTCGAGTAGCGCTGCCGAGAGGCGAAGAAATTAATGCACTCGGGGAGGCCGCCACTGCGGGGCCGGACGTTCTCAAAGGTGAACGCGAGGAGCTCCGAGTCTCCGCCCGTGCGGTCTTGAGGAGCAAGCAGCGAGGGATACACCTTCTGCTCTGCTGGCGCGCCGCTGCTGTCTGATGACCGCGCGAGCATGTAACCCGCGCCCTTCCTGACCTGGAAGACCACACGCAAGCGCCCGTCAGCCGGTGCGGCCACGCGGGTCTGCCTGTGCGACCTGGGCACAATACCCAGCTCCCACGTGGCAGGGAAATGGAGCCGCGCGGACGACATGAAGGCTTTCCACGTCGGGCGCTGGGCCTCGGGCAGGAGCCAACAGGTGGGATCTTTCGGGAAGTGGGACTGCGCGAACGCAAGCGGGTGCGCCAGGTAGTACTCACGGGCCCACTGGCGGACGTATGAGGTGCCGTTGAGGTGTCCAGCGCACCAGGTGGGGTCCACCAGATACCAGGGGCCCCTTCCCCTGTTGGGTGTGTCCATCCGGACGGCAAGCCAGTTGTGGTTGGATTTGTATTGCTGGACGTCGTCGTCGCTGGACAGGTGCGGGCGCCAGCTGCAGCCCTTGGCGTAGCCCTCCACGATTTTGCACTGCACGTGCAGTGCCTGGCAGAGGGCCTCCATGAGCCGGGCGAACCCGTGGCAAACACAGCGCCTGCGTGCACACGTACACACGTACATGCGCGTGACTACGTACCGACGCCTCCGTCCTCGCTCATCACTCAACGGGGCTCGCTGTAACATCCGTAATAATATAAAAAATGAATAAGGATTATTCGTTTTAGATAGCATTTATTGCAATCGAACGTATGTATGTATGTACAGCAGGTGTACGAACTAGGTAGCTATGTATGCCCTCGCGCCCTTCTCTAACTACTCACGAACAAATGTATTTTTGTGTGCCAGCGCTCGATTTGCTTCAGAGTAGCTACGCACTACTTGCCTCTCTCTGAGAACATCTTGGGCTCCCATGGAGGCAACGGGGCCGCTGAAGTAGGACTCGGCGTCGTACTCGACGTTGAGGTGCAGCCAGAAGCAGATTGCGCGGACCTTCTCCTCTTGCGTCCTCGCGGCAACGCTCAAGTACGCAGCCAGGCCTGATATGGTTTGGGCTGCGGAGTCAGGGCAGGCACGGGCGTGCTTGTCCATGGCGTTCATGCGCGCCTCAGTCAAGCTGCCCTGGTACAGCGGCTCATGGGGCCCACCGCCGCAGGCCAGCAGGTCCTCCAGGGCGTTCAGGGCGGCGTTGACGTTATTACTAGTCATTGCTTGCAAACCAGCGGCGAAACCAGCAGCGATCGTTTTGCGGGGTTGCTTGCTTGGGCTCCGTTTATTTTATGTAACGAATCTCCGAACGCAACGGTGTACGAGACGATACGGCGTCGGTGATGAGATCCTGAATGCAGAAGCGAGGCAGCCGGCGCAGCGCAATAACAAATGTATAAACAAAAGCCGCATTGGTTGCTGTTGGGGACGGCGTGGCGTGCAGTGAGCAATAATCAAGCAAGTAAACGAGCCGGGGCGATGCCAACAAACTTTGTATTAAGCAAGCAAGATAGCGATTGCTCTCGTTGCGTCATGAAAATGTTGCATACCTATTTTAAGAATTGCTTTTCTTGTCAGTTTCATAATACTTGCTTGCCTCTCGCTGACGCACGGTGCACCTACCTGGGAAATCTCAACGACGGCGGCCGGACGGACTTGCTTGTGGTTTGGGTGCACCATCAAACGAGCTACTAATAACTTGGGTAGATATTGGGGTGAATCAAATGCAGGTAGAGACGGCGCTGGAGGAAGAGACCGTAAAAAGAGACGTTTCGTTCGGGTCTGTATCCCGGCCATGAAACAAATTTGTATTACTTACAAAGAATCATGAGTTTGTGGTAGAATCCGATAGGTTTCAGGCATCCGTGCGCGCCGTACAATAATCCATTTAGCAGGTACTTCAGCCCCTGGAACTGGCCGCCGGAGCTGCAAACGCGCAGAATGAAATACAACGCTGTTCATCAGTTCTAAGGCGTTCGAACGCAGTTCAAGGACCGACGCTCCAAACCCTTGCTTTTTGCGGTTGCTTATATAGGCTTAGCTCGATGTATAGGCAACATCCAGGCAGTAACCAAGCATGCGTGCCTCCTTCGTTCGTTCCTATCTAGCTAGCTACCTATCAACCGGCTGCCTTCGTTTTCCATGTCACGCACTTCCAAGGGAGTGCACGCAGCTGCTGCTGAGTAGTACAAACATTGGCATCAGATAGAGCGACGGTGCCTATACACGCAGCAGTAAGGTATGCATGTATATACGTATATACCCGTCCCTATGCTAGATAGGAAACTCGCACTTGAGGGGGGCGGCTGTGACCCCTACTATACCTACCTTGCGGGTGTTGGACGTACCCGGGAACGGGGACGGTGCGGCCAAGCAACGTACGTACACACCTACCACTTTTGGGGTTGCGGGCGGGGTGACCTAATGAGCAGCAGATCGAGGCAGGAGTCGAGCAGATCGAGGCTAGAATATATAGCTGCGCGCATTCATGGACAGAAAATGTGTGTGACTGGCTGGTCCAGTTCCCCCGCCCCCTCCCGAGTGCAACAGTACGGTAGTACGTAGTGCGTATGGATGGGGCACACATTGTCGTTTTGGCGGCAGCAATTGCCACGCACGGAAACGCGCCGAGCGACGCGCGATGGGGGGGTGGGGGGCAGCCCGGTCTACCTAGAACCAGCCTTAGTTGATATCGCCGGGCAGATAGACGGGAGTTGCAATTATATAGAGGGGATCGCCTCCCCGCGGGCGGCGGCGGATTTTCATTATTTTGAGCCGGCTGTACGTACGGTTTCGTGGCTGGAGATAGGCACACCGAGAAAGGCAGGGGTCGATGGTCCGCGAGCTGGGTCCTACATTCGTACGTACGCACCCCATCTTCAAGATACAAGACAACCTACCCTACCTCTGGCTGTGTATATATAGCTAGCGTGCCGTGCGTGGCCCTCTATCTGCTGCCACCACAGCAGATAGCGCAGGACAACTAGGTAGCCGGCGGCTTCGTTCCAGTGGCCTCAGTGGGGGCCCCGTCGAGGGGACGAGGTGATAACGCGACGCACGGCTGGGGCCTTTACCTGTCAGCAGGGCAGGATGGAGAGGCATTCCGGACAGACCCCTGATGGTGTCTATCTAGCGAACCCCGCCTTCCAAGACTACGAGACACCTCCGGAGACGCACGGCGGTAGTCGGTCTTGGTCATGGCGGTGGTTCGCTGATAAATAGACAGGCATACAGGGCCGCCTTGGTGTCTAACTCCCCCTGCTGATGAGCGGGCTTTCGTCATCCTCGGCTGGTTCCCAGAAATGGGGTGGATGGTTCATTCCGTGGTAGTGTGGGTGCGGGGTGTGCTCCAATTGGTGCACTTGTGGAGCCTACCGGGTGCGCCTAGGTAGCGCGGTATGTGGTGAGGAGGCTGCGGCTGTCATCACCGACTAATGACCCGCGGGGTGGCTGGGGGGTAGTTGCGGGGTAGTTGCATCATGCGTGTGAGATTACACAAACAAATAGTGTATGCATTCCGTACTTGCTTGGACAACCGGTCGTCAGTTCTCGGCTTTTTGTTCTGCGCGACACGGAGCGCGTGCGTGCCACTTTGCACCAAAACCATTCTTCAACCGTCATCGTCAGATATCTTCCACAGCCCCACACAGCACGTCCGACGAAAGTGACTTCTTCTTATATATTTGTCATTAATACTGTGAGATGTCCAGGGATATCCAGATATCCACGCGTATTCCGTCGCAGTGGGAACTCGCTTCTTCCCAGTGATACGGAACCTCATTAAAATGATGAATAACTGGTTAAAAAATGTTATTACTCAAGATGACAGGATTCATCCGGCGGCGCCCTCCCTGTAGGCGTTGCCCGTAACAAGCCCGTTAATCGTAAACTGTCGTCTTACAGATTCAAACCCCTATGGAAGCTGTAATATAATCTCAATAAAGAAATAAAATATAATTATAAGGAAACTACAGGAGAAAGAGAAGCAAGAGCGTCTGAACACGAACGCGTCGTGGCTGAATCACCACAAATAAAACCGAACTGCCAAACACTGGAGTCCTGACGGTAACTGTGAGCCGCTGATAACTATTTCTGGTTGTGGATTCTCTAAGTCTAAGTCTAGTGACTACGGTTGCTGACTTTGAGTTGACGGTTAGACACTGTTGCCCGTCGTCGCTGCGGCTTCCTGTACCACTACTGGGCGGACCTGGTGCTCACTAGCAAATTGCAAATCAACAATCGGTAGTTCTTCGTATCACCTCAATACCTAGTATATAGAGTGGTTTCGGGTTTAAGAACCAGTATACGGACGATCGATCGGCTCAGTGCTATACACGCTATACAGAACAGTCCTAGCGGGGGGAGAGAGTTTCACCGAGGGCCGACAGTGATCAGCAGCAGACAGAGAAGGTACTCGCTCGGCGAAGAAGCCAGCTTGCTTGCTTAGCGCTGACGTTCGGAGATTATGCGTTGAAGCGGAGGTCCGCCATGATCGTCTTGGTCAGTACTGTAACAGCAGGTGCGGAAGCGTCTCAGGAAAGATCATCTTCAGTCCACGTTACGTACTAATTAACATACTTACAAGTATTGAAGCCCTCGCACGCATGAATGTGGTTGGTTGTTCATGTTGGCGTACGACAACCCCTACTGGTGGGTGTACGATAGACAGGCGATGTTCCGATCGAACTCGTTTACAGGTTGTATGACTCAGCAATCCGACGAGGCACACGGCATAGGCGCGCTACCGACAGGACAGTGCGGCAACGGGACCACCCTGTGTATCACATACACCACTGGGAGCGAAACGGCGGGCCGCCGTACATTTAGGTCACACGCCCGAGCTGAACGGGGTGCCACACACCCGCCCGAGCGGGGAACCAACGGGCCACACATCCAGTTGGCTTCGTTGCTCCGCTGGCTCGCCGAAACTCTGTCCTCCCTGCATCCCTGCAATCCCACCCACCCAGCCTGCTGCATGTATATATGTCTTGAGAGCACGTATTCGTTTCCCGGACGCTAACATATTTATTTGATTGGTCGGTCATCAGCCGACCATGCAGGTGGACCTCTTCGCTCTTCCCGTCCGTCCTGCCGGTGGTGCCTTCTCGTGCTTGAGGCAACCGGCGGTTTTGTGTATGCTGTCAGCAACGTACGCACGCACAATTACTGTAACATATGCACTGCGCGCCAACTAACCTGCCGCAACAACATATCATGCAATCACGCGCGCGACACACACCGATCCATGCACGGCACCTGGCGTCACCTCGCGCAGCCCAGCGGAACAATAACAGCAAAGCATTCCGCCCTTCAATTGCCTCTCTTGCTTTCCACAGCAAAGCATTCCGCCCTTCAATTGCCTCTCTTGCTTTCCAAGCGTAAAACGATAGATCGTAGACGACCACATAAGGAAGCTAAACAAGCAACTAAAGCAACAACAACTCATTGGATGCATT
The DNA here is from genome assembly GCA_003117195.1 of Eudorina sp. 2006-703-Eu-15. Taxonomy (NCBI): domain Eukaryota; kingdom Viridiplantae; phylum Chlorophyta; class Chlorophyceae; order Chlamydomonadales; family Volvocaceae; genus Eudorina; species Eudorina sp. 2006-703-Eu-15. Next base: position 1,100,968 of record BDSI01000020.1, read on the forward strand.
GTTATGTAACCGTCGCAAGGTGCACCCGTAGTCCCGACCGGGCGTTGCAACGGGCCTAGATCGCTCAAATGCGCCACATCTCATCAACCCCTACCACGGACTGCACACCCATCCTCCATCACCCGCAGGGGGTCATGCAGCTATACCGGCCAACACACCAGGTTACCAGCGCGCCAGGTAGGATTGCCTCTCCTGGAAACCGCGCCGGACCCGCCGATGCATTTATGACATCACTCCCGAAAGGGTCTTACGGCCTGCTCGCGATACCGTGTTGGTCCTAGGTAGGCCGATCCACATCGGCCAGTCCGCTTTGTATTTGTGCGTGCCCTACCTTCGACGGACCGGACGGACGTCGTCAAGTCGCTCGGGTGTGTCGGGTCTGGTGCGTTGTCGGACGCGCGTACGTCGGGTGCAGCGCAGGGCGGGCACATGCGTGGTATGTAAGCACGTACGCAGCCGCTGCTGCCGGCGTGCGTGCGTGCATGAATAAATCTCATTCTCAACGAATGTATGTGGAAATCAACGCCGCCGCAAGCAAGCACCTCGCTGTCCATCCCAATGCAGCGAGCATAGAAATTCCAATATCGCATGATAAATAACAAACACGACGACCAACCCCTGCCCGATGCTGATGATGATGCGTTGTTTCACGCAGCACCTGGCATTGCAGGAGCGACAGACTCTCGTCGCTCCGTCGCTTGCTCGCTCGCCGAAGCGCACGAGTAGTGCGAAGTAAGCTCGCTGAATCGCCAGCGTGCCAACGAGCGTGCTCTTCTCCACGCAGAACGGAACACACCCTGACGAACGATCACACGGATGCACGGATGCGTAGTTCGGTCGGCGCCAGCATGCATGCAGCAGGCGACGGACGGACGCGCCCGGCATGGCCGAGGGCGTGATGACTCGCTCCGGCGACTTCCTACAGGGTGGTTGCTCTTCTGCAGAAGATCACCAAGTAAGGCTGCCCCGTTTCGGGGGTGTGTTCCCCACACGTACATGAATTGCCGATCGAATTTGCGCTATTTGGGCGTACAAATGCGCAACTTCATTGAATGCTTGCATGGCACACACACGCAAGAGCTGCCATGCCGTGCCAATGGACGTTCGTACCAGACGTACAGCTCATCATGATCACACGCGCGCGCATTTGGAACGACGCACGAACCCTCGCTTGCTCCATCTTCACATTCATACTAGATAGCTACTCTTTGGGACTCAATCGAGAAATTATGCATGTACGTGGGCATGCACAAAAGGAAATCGTCCTGGACACAGCCCTGCGCCGCCGAGGTCACGTTTCGCCACTTTCCTTGGCGGCTGCTGACTTCACCCACATGAATATGTAGCGGGTCACCCACCGGTCACGTCGCCCCGAGTGAATGTGAGAGAGAGAGGAGCGAACTTGAAGGATAAGAAAGAAAGCAATATGAACGAATGACATCCCATACATCCTGAAACCAGACGCGGGCTCCGCTCGCTGTCCATCCATCCACGCACAATGGGCCGATCGATGTACGTGTGCCGTGTAGCGACCGGGGCGGGGCGGGGCGGGGCGGCGGCATGCAAGCAATCGAGCTCCTGCCTTCCCATCATCACCACGCAGCTGCTGCCTACTGGACTGCTGCAGCCTGCTGAGCACGGAAGCAGCAGGTGCACGTCCCCGCGTGCGTACACGCCTGGGAGATGTGCGTGGGATGGAGAGGCGTGTAGACAGGATGAACGAACGACAGCCGCTCGTCGGCAGTCGTCCATACATACATGTATGCTATGTTCATCATTCATTTCTTAACGATGTCTGTGACCGTCCAGCCGCTATCGGTGCGAGAGTAGATCAAGTTGGCGTCGGATGCTCCGTTGACGGACGCCAGCAGGCCGGCAGACCCGCCGGTGTCCTGGACCCGCACCGCCAGCGCGTTGGTGCCCTTGGCGAGGGTCAGGCTGATCGGCCTGTTGGTGTACTGCCCCGGCGCCCAGCCCCACTGGACCGTCGGGCCGACCTTGATGCCGTTGAGGAACACGTCCGCGGTGTCATCCACGATGAGCTGAAGCTGAGCCTTTGTGCCGGAATCGTCATATGTCAAGATTGTGGTTGTGAACGTGGCCGCCCGGTAGAGGGACGAACCTGACTGGCCGGCGGCGTCAACCCAGATCCAGTTGGCCTGGGTGTCCGGGAAGGGCTTGCCGGGCCCCACGTTGGCTGTGCCCCAGTGATTGGAAGGATCACCGGCCTCGGCGAGCTGGACAGCGTCTGCGGGCACAAAAGGATAATGAGTGTGTGGACGGTGCGTGCAAGGACGGCGCCAGCGTTACTTGGTTGATCGTGGTTGACTGACGTGCGTCCCCACTGCGACAATAACATACGCGGTACCGCACCTCACAAATGACATCACCGCCGGACAAGAATCGCCCACATTAAATACGCATGATAATACCAATAAACAGTACACGTACTAATGAATGAATGAACGTATACTAATGTAATGATAATAACGTAGAAATAATGATGATAGCATGCCGGCCGGAGCCTGGCTTTAGTGTATAACGGGGCGGGGACCTGAGGGGTGGCGCAGTCACCCCTAAATGCCCGCATCATCCTATCAAATACGCAAGTCACGTATGCGCGCCTTAAATCCAGGTCGGTGGTGCGTGCGCGCAGCGCTGGACGTACATACCCTTCAGGCGTGCATTGCATCCTTAGTTATTTAGTTCGCGGTCATCATTCTGGCTGCCTCACATACTTACTTGGGGCATTCTGGGCGTCGGTGACGTACGTCCAGCCGCTGTTGGTGCGAGCCAGGATGCTGCTGCCGTCCGCGCTGGTCAGCGATGCCATCAGGGCCGCAGTTCCCTCAAAGTTCCGAGCTCTGATGGATACAGCGTTGGTCCCCTTGGCCAGAGTCAGCTTCAGCGGCCGATCAGGGTTGTACTGACCAACGGCCCAGCCGTACTGTACGGACGGCCCAACCTTCACGCCGTTGACGTACACGTCTGCGATGTCATCGACCATGAGATGCAGCAGCACCTGTGTGTCCTGGTCCCAGGAGAAGACCGTCGTTGTGAATGTGGCCGCGATCTCCTTGGAGGAGCTCGACAGAGCGCCGGCATGGTACCAGATCCACTTGGCATCCACGTCGGTGAAAGGCTTGCCGGGACCTATGTTGGTGGTGCCGTAGATCGACGAGGCGGCCGGTGCCAGCTCAACAGCATCTGCGCGCAGACATTGTCGATCCGTCCCGGGCACAAGCATATGCTTAATAACAGGCAAGCAGTGTGCGTTACATGCGCCAGGCGGGGAACCACGCACTACTCGCATGCATCTTATAAGTAATGATGTTGATATGGTGTACGTCCGGCGCACTGTCTGGGTAGGTTCCTCGCTAGGTTCCGTTCGGTGGTCCCGGTTCCGGAGCGCATCTCCTGATCGGGGCTATTCAGGTATCTTGTTCGAGAGGACTTCTGTTCCTCTGCTCCGTTGATATACAGTATGTAACAGTATTCGGCTATAAGCTAGTTGGCTCATACAGGAACTCAGCGCAGGTAGCCGCCTGGTTTATCCACAAATGATTTATTATATTTATCACCAGTCCGGTTGGTGTGATGAGATTCGGTTCGAACCGCGTAAAGCCAACACCCGCCCCTGCCTACACAGTTACCATGCTTGTTTGCGTGGCCACGCACTTACTCGGCGCTCCTTGAGCATCGGTCGTGTACGTCCAGCCACTGTTGGTGCGCGCCCAAACGGTGTTTCCATCAGCGCTGGTCAGAGATGCCAGCAGGCCGGCTGGCCCGTCCATGTTGCGAGCCCTGATGGACAGCACGTTGGTTCCCCTGGCCAGGGTAAGCTTCAGCGGACGGTCGGCGTACTGCCCCGCGGCCCAGCCCCACTGGACAAAGGCGACCTTGGCGCCGTTAAGGTACACGTCAGCGACGTTATCCACCATGATTTGCAGCAGGGCCTGTGCGCCCTGGTCCCAGCTCAAGACTGTTGTTGTGAAGGTGGCAGCGATCTCCTTGGCGGAGCTTGACATGGCGCCCGAGTGGTACCAGATCCACTGCGCCTGGGTGTCGGAGAAGGGCTTGCCCGGCCCGATGTTGGCGGTGCCCCAAATGGATGAAGCAGCTTGCGCGAGCTCAACGGCACCTGCAAATTAATGACGCGGGCCCAGTGCGTCGCACAGTTAGAGCGCATCGATGTCAAAAACGCAATCGGGAGACCATAATGCGTGCCCGTGGTGGCTGGTACGTACACGCCAAGCAGGCAGGTATGTCGATGGGGCGGGCTGCTGCCGGGCATATTAATTGGGCACCCGAGGAGGTGTGTGTGCGCTTGTTTGCGAGCAGCAGCGAAACATGCTATCGTGCGTGCTCGCTGTTGTGTTCCCGCTCATTCGTTGCCAGCCTGTCTATGCAGCCAATCAATTCACTGCTCGCTCCGTTACCATTATTAGTATGCAGCAGATAGACAACCAACTCACTTTGGGCGCCCGGAGACGCGACGGTGTAGGTCCAGCCACCATTCGTGCGCGCAAACACCGTGTTGCCGTCAGCGCTGGTCAGGGACGCCAGCAGCCCCGCGGGCCCGTACGTGTTGCGTACCCGGATGGACAGCACGTTGGTGCCCTGGACAAGCGTCAGTCGGATCGGCCGGTTCGTGTACTGGCCTGGGCCCCAGCCCCATTGGATGGACGAAGCCACCAGAGCGCCGTTGAGGAACACGTCTGCGATGTCATCCACGATGATGTGAAGCAGGGCCTGGGTGCCCGCAGGGTCTCCAGCGTAAGCGGTGGTCGTGAAGGTGGCTGTCACGTCTGTCGAGGAGCCCGACTGCGCGCCCGAATGGTACCAGATCCACTGCGCCTGGGTGTCGGAAAAGGGCTTCCCAGGCCCGATGTTGGTCGAGGGCCAGTTGGTTGAGGAGGCAGCCGCTGCCAGCTCCGCTGCGCCTGTATGTTTGCGAACGCAATGCAAGCGAGCGTGCCCACACGAGCGACCCAGCCAGTTGTTTGAGAGTGGCGATGACAACGCCAACGCAGCGATAAGGCGCAACCTGCTGCAGCAGTCAAAGAAGTTGTGCGGTGCCGTACATGTACGACCGACCCACGAAGTAGGGTGCACGACTGCACGTCATGAATCCAAGCATGCACCCACATCCCTGTAAATGTTTTGCCACGCTGCCAGCAGCAATGGTCTTCACCTTCGCGTCTTCATCCGGGCCCCCGCCCGCCAACTGCCGGACATACCTACGTATCTACCGCCGGCGGACACGAACTCACCGGGGGCGCCCTGAGAGTCGGTCGTGTACGTCCAGGAGCTGTTGCTGCGCGCCAGGACTGTCTTGCCGTCAGCACTTGTGACTGAAGCCAGCAGCCCCGCGGGCCCGTACGTGTTGCGTACCCGGATGGACAGCACGTTGGTGCCCCTCGCCAGGGTCAAGGCGATCGGCCGGTTGAAGTACTCGCCCGCCTTCCAGCCCCAGGTCACGGACCCCACCATGGCGCCGTTGATGAACACATCCGCAGTGTCATCGACAATGATATTCAGCAGCGACTGCACCTGGTCCGCGGAGAAGATCGTGGTAGAGAACGTCGCCGCGATATCCGTCGAGGAGCCCGACATGGCGCCGCTGTGGTACCAAATCCACTGCGCCTGGGTGTCAGAGAAGGGCTTGCCTGCGCCGATGTTGGCTGTCCCCCAGTTGGAGCCATTAGCAGCCGCGGCGAGCGGGACTGCGTCTGCGCGGGGCATTTAGAACAGAACCAATGAAAGTGGTGGGTGCATCCGTTCATCACGTAACCAAGCTTGGCAAACATCCTTTATTTCAGCATGCAAGCTTGCCAGGATTTTTCAGGTTTGCTTGTTTGGTGCCATCTGTCATCGCTTGCCATCAGCAGTTGCACACACAGGCAGGCACAGACGTCACCAGCTTCACGAGCGTGTGGTGCGTGCACGCGAACCCCAACCATCATGCATAGCCGAGGCCAACTGACACGGTGCATCTACATACATTTAAGCAGCCCGGCCAGTCAAGCCATGCGTGCTTGCGTTTGTATGAATGTCGGTTCTGTCGCACACACTTCCATTGCTGGCCAAGCAACCAATCAACTCACTCTGCGCGCCCTGTGCGTCGGTCGTGTACGTCCAGGCGCTGCTGCTGCGGGCCAGGACTGTCCTGCCATCACCGGTGGTAACAGAGGCAAGCAGGCTGGCGGGTCCGTACGTGTTGCGACAGCGAATCGATAGCGCGTTGGTGCCCTTGGCCAAGGTCAGGCTGACAGGCCGGTTGGTGTACTGCCCCGGCGCCCAGCCAGCCTGAATGGAGGACGCAATGCGGGCGCCGTTCAGGAACACTTCCGCAATGTCGTCCACGATGAGGTGCAGCAGGGCAGGTGTGCCTTGGTCCGCAGTCGCCACGATTTGTGCCGTGAAGGTCACCGCGAAGGCAGTGGATGAGCCTGACAGTGCGCCGCTGTGGTACCAGATCCATTTGGCCTGCGTGTCGGAGAACGGCTTGCCCGGACCGATGTTGGCTGTGCCCAATGGAGACGCATCTGCGGCTGCCAGCTCCACCGCGCCTGCAGCACGGACCGCATTGGTGGCAAACCGGTATTGTCGCACAAACCCTCATGAATGAAAGTTATTTATATATCAACTAATAAATAATTTATTAATTTATTGATTTTACTAAGATAGATATCGCCCTGCACGTATGTACCCCGGGTTTATAAACATTCATTCCCCGCTGCTGGTTGCGGATTTCCACACAGAAGGACGTCGTTGCCGCTCTCAAGCTCTCCGACGCAGGCCAGCCGACCTGTCGCCAGTGCTGCTGCGCGTGTCCGGCCGCTGCATGCATTCGACCCGCAGTGTCGCAACACTTCGGACTTCGCTAATGCTTTACCAACGTACAATAGCTCCCACGTCCACATTCTTGTGATACATCCTAGCTACGTGAGTGACTGGATACAACGAATAATTAAATAATAAATAAAATAATAATGAATAAATACATAATAAATAAATAAATTAATCATTTTCGCATATAGTGCCTCGAGTTGATGCGCGTTACCTGGGGCGCCTTGCGGGTCGAGCGTGCACGTCCATGCGCTGGTGGATCGAGCTAACACCGTGCTGCCATTAGCGCTACTGAGTGAGGCAAGCAGGCCGGCAGGTCCCAACGTGTTACGGGCGCGAATGGCCAGCGTGTTGGTGCCCTTGGCCAAGGTCAGGCTGTACGGCCTGTTGGTGTAACCTCCGGCGGCCCAGCCCCATTTGACATTACTGGCTACTAAGACTTTGTTCAAGTAAACATCCGCAAGGTCATCCACGATGACGTTAAGTAGGGCCTTGGTGCCCGCAGCTGCGGATGAGACCGTCGTTGTGAATGTAGCCGCGAGTTCGACGCCCGAGCCCGACATTGCGCCGCTGTGATACCAGATCCACTTCGCCTGTGTGTCAGAGAAGGGCTTGCCCGCCCCGATGTTGGCTGACCCCCAATTAGGTGCAGATGCTGCCCCGGCTAGCTCAATACAGCCTGCAGATACCGTATGGCAACCAGTAGGCGGAGGTGCCCGCCAGCCAGATTTGGGGGTAACCATCGCACGAATTCATTATTATCTATGAAGCTTACATAGATCTAGGTATAATGGATCTGTATGTGTATCTCTACGGCTGTGTATCTGGATCTGAAACTCAAACAGAGGAATTCAAATGTCAATTATTACGGCACTGTGTGATTCCAGCCACGAATACAATTGTATTTGTACATCATCGTTATATTTTATCTTTGTTGTTGTCCAAAAATAATATCATCACGTTGGAATCCTTCGCGCCTGGCTTGTGTTGAGGGGGATGTATACCTTCTCTGGTGGTCACTTCCCTTGGCCCCAACCCCGACGGTGATTTCTAAAACATTTTTCCCGAACGGGGCCGAACAGGGTATGCCGCCGATGACCTACCGGGTTGCGATGATGGTGGCGGCCGTGGCGACGGTGGCGCTTTCGACGGCGGAGGCGAGGGCAGCGATGGCGACGGCGGACGCGGCGAAGGTGGCGGGGGCGGCGGCGATGCCGTGGACTCCAGTCTCTGGATCGCTGGACACTCGGACGCCGCACTGTTGAAGCGGCAAACGTACACCCGCAGGTTATCCCCGCTGCTCCACGAGCCGCCGTACACTACCAACTTGTAGTCATTGAGCGTCAGTTGGGACATGGGTGAAGCGGCGCCGATGAAGGAGATCCTCCTGTCCTTGTTTCGGTATGCATTGGGATACGCATTATCCTGCAGATCGAGACACACCGGGTACATACAGTCGCACATCCGCCGGCATCCACGGGTGCCTCAGTCGCCGATGCAGCCGCGCGATCCCCGCCGTCCCTGGAGCCCTACGACCCGACCCCTGGGACCCGATCCGACCCCTGGAGCCCTACGACCCGACCCCTGGGACCCGATCCGACCCCTGGAGCCCTACGACCCGACCCCTGGGACCCGATCCGACCCCTGGAGCCCTACGACCCGACCCCTGGGACCCGATCCGACCCCTACCCGGTGCACCTATGACATTGACTGCACGCATCGCACGTACGTACGGCCGTCGGGGCCGTACCTTGTGAATCGCACGGCAAAGAAGGAAAAAAAGGCGGCTGATGCTCGCGACGGACATCCATAGGCGGTGCGCGCCAACAAACAACCCCAGTCTCAAGGCCAGAGGATTGAACACAAGCCCGTCATTACGGAACAACGGCAGTACGTACTACTGATGTGCACCGCCACCTACCTGTGTACCCTTCCCCCGTACTCGCCCGCCCAAAGCCGCGCCCGCACGCGCTCACCATTGAGGCGTTCACTTCATGCACGTTGATTTTGCCCGCGTAGTTCGGCCCCAGCGCAGCATCGCCGACTTTGGCCACACGGACTGCGATGTACAGATTCTTGCCAGATGCGGCGTCCTTGTAACTCGGCAGCCAGTCGGGCTGGACGCGCAGGTAGTTGTTGTTGCCGGTCAGGTAGGTGGCCGGCAGGCTGAATGCCTTGGCTGACCCTGACGGCAGGGTGCTGGTGTTGAGGCCGTCTCCGCCCGCAGCGGGGGTGGCCCAGCCCAACCGGCTGATCTCGGGGGCGTTGGGGCAGGCATCGCCTCGGCCCATGGCGGTTGAGTAATCGTCGTACTCGACCCCGGCTTGCCAAGAGTGCCACAGGCCTGGCCATAACGTGTCGGCGGATTGATCTCAGATGTGGTTAAGGCAAAGGCAGAAGAGCGATGTATGGTACAAAGGCGATGGATGCGTGGCACAAGGGCGCAGGGATCCATCAGTGCGAACCGCACCCTTGCGGGGCGAGCGTCCGCTCATCATCCTACGCATCCATAAACCTACAAATACAACGAGGACTCTGAACTCATTCTGCGCCCAACGTAGGGCAGGTGCTGGATAGTGCATGAACGTAGCTGTGGGCAGCCGTGTTTGGCAGTGGACGGTCTCCAGGGTTCCTGTCGTGGGGGGCGAGTAGAGGCGGCGGCAGTTGATGGGCCCACTTGTGGCTGTCCAGCTTACCGTAATTGTGGAGGCCCTCCTGCATGACGGTGGCCCAACGGTCGAGTCCGAACGCCGTTGACTGCATCCAAGTTTGCGTGCCAGGCACCATCGCAAGGCCCGACCAGGTGCACTTCCCACCCGCTCCCGGCGGCAGCACGTAAGTGTAGTGCGTGAAATTTGAGAACGTCGCAATTCCTAGCGCCCCCTGCGCAGCTGTGTTGGAGGAGAGAGAGATCGACAACCAGTCGCAGTCGCTGATGAGTGGTGCCGTACATTGCAGCGGTACGACCAGCGCCCGGAAGGCTTTGGGGTCGAGTTGAAATTTACCGTACGAGCACTGGCTGTACTTCTGCGCGAAGCCACCATTGCCATCCTGGTTCGGTCCCAGATATTTGGTCCGAACGGCCGCCTCGCTGTAGCTCGCACGGACTCCGCAGCTTGGGAAATCCATGATCATGACGAGCAGCCTTTGCGTGACGACGCCATTGGCAGTGGGTGGTTGGATGGCGATTGTCGTCAGCACGACGTAGGTCGATTTGGAGTCGGGGGTACATGTGTTGGTGGCCGCGTCGAACGAACAGTCCTGCACGTTTTCGGAGGGCCGAAGGCACATCGAGATTTGCGCAGTTCAGGCGGACAGGCTTTGGTGTACACCGGAATGTGCCATCCTCCCTCGCTTGTCTAGCTCGTCTTTGCGGGCCCCTCGTCGATGGCTCGTGCAGACCCGCGCGATGTGAGACGCCGCAAACCTGACATCCCGGCGGCATGGTTCTGGACTACAACCCACCATGCACGTGTGCATGCGTTACACGGTGCGTGAACGTGAAGGTGCTGTCTAACGACAGCTTCGATGCTCGCAGTTCATGGGCAGCAGCTATGTACGTGTGGCTATTGCGGGCACAATTATGCATGTGGGCAGAGCAGCCCGCAGTTGCAGCAGCAGCCACCTCCGGCTCCATTGGTTCCGATCCCCGTCGTTGCACATGACAAGTACCTAAAAGCAATGAGTGTGGACACGATCCCCGTGACACCTGCCATGGCCCCAACTGGCTCACCACTTGCAACACTGTTCCAGGGATGATGCCGTTACCCCGAGCATCCTGCTCAGGGGGTTGGAAGCCACTGGGCAAGCGCACCAGGGCCCCCGTGGGGTCTCGGATGAGGTACTGCTGCGCGCCGACCACCGTCACGGACACCAGCGTGCCTGTGACGGTCTTGCGCGTGGTGCCTGCATGGACCCCTGCAAGTACCCACGAGGTGCAGACACCGGGTGCACATACACATGCGCACACCGCCTTCAAGGCATGAGGGCAGAACCATAGAGGGCAGAACCATAGAGGGCAGAACACGCGTTCGGTGCATAAGGAGCTGCAGACATGGCCGCCCATTCCAGCACCACAACGGAGTCCTGGCCTGCTTGCTGCTACTCTCCGTCTGGTTGGGGTTCCGGGCTGGCTGCACTTCAGTTGTTACGCGAAAAGAAGCAGGATAAACAGCACATGAGGCGGACGTTGATCGCTGAGCAGCTGTGACACCGGGTGTGCGGAATCATCCCGCTGCTATGGGGACGCAGAGAGACCCTGTGCCGGGTTGTGTCGTGCTGTCGTGGCGACCGCCGGGTTGCCGACCGACAGGAGCCGACCAAAGCTGTTGGCCAGCGGCGACCCGCCAGAAACGCGCACAGGAGCAGTCTTCTAATGCACCTCAAGTTTATGCAAATGATACGGTCCCAGGCAAGCCAAAATCGGTTCACAGCGAGGACCGCGCAGACGCTGCCAGTGACTGTGCCTACCTGCGCATGTGCCACATATTAAAATGCTTATGAAAGCAAATAAAGTCGCCCGATGCATTTATGGGGAAGTCGCCCTTCCAGTATACTTCAACTTGAGTCTCCTCGTTTTGCCAGACGAAGCGTGCAAGAATTAAATTATCTGAAGCTCCTGAGGACGCAAATTCTATGTTAGTGCGGGCAGCCCAAACAAACGTCTCTAGCCCGCCTATTAAGCGAACGAAATAAGAGGTAAGAATCCCGGATCAATGTGACTTATTAACAATTACAAAGAAGTGAGATAATGGCGTCCAACGAAAATAGTTTGCATGACTTGGTATGATTGAGCTACAGGGAACTTGTACGGTTCATACAGCAATTGTCTTAAAGAGATCAGTATGACAAAATACCTGATGTGTTAATGTAAAACAACTTCTGGTGTGCAGGCTCTTTTGCGAGGTCCTTTACAAAGTGCTAATGCGTCGTGACGTACATTCCTTCTCCAGGAGTAAGACTACGGGAGTAACCAAAGGAGTAAACTGTAGCGGTAGTTATTGATGCTAGTACTTTACAATATAAGTAATATGTGCGTGAACTCTGCCTGGGCAATGGTACTGGCCGTGGAGACTCAGTACATCCTGCGACCATGCAGCTTTATATCCAGAATTCCATGCATGACACCATTTTATATCACGGCACAAATAACTTATCATTTGGGACCGATGAAACGCGCTGGGGTGAGCGGCGACCAACAGCTCACCTGGGCTCACAAAGTGCAGCGCGCCTGGGCTTGCTCGGCTTTGATATTATAAACATAATTATTTTAGGCATTTTTGGTTGGCCCCTATCTCATTCGATGGTGGCCATAAAGGAACCTGTTGCAGTGTCCGACAGTGTCCGACGACCCGGTCCGACCCTGTCCGACCACTGCGGCTGCTGTGTTTTAGTCTGCCGATCATTCACAGCGCGTCTGCTGCATGGCAGCCTATGAGGGAAAGCTATGCACGGCTATTCAAATAACATGTTTACACGTTCTGTTGTGCTTGGTTTCGTTATCGCACTTCGTCGCCGTGTGAGATCAATGAGATTAACTGTGACTATTGTTTTTATGAAATTATGAAATTTACTTTTCCGAGTTCTACTGAAGTTTTTTAAAAATTACCTGGGAACTCTTATGTATGCGCAGCCAGGCGCAGCATTCGTTGCGCACACGAACATTAAATTGGGGCACCACAAAGAGTATATTGGGGCTGATATTACTATTTTGTACCTTTATATTTTGTGTGGTATTTGTTTTTAGGCTTTCTTGCCGTCGCCCTACGTCGCGTGCCCGTTTGCACCTTCGCTACCTTCCCTGCCCTCGCACCTCTCCTGCTTGGCGGGCACTCGCGGGCAACGACAAGATTGCTGCCACGAAAAATATTGTGTGGTTTAAGCGAAGCTGCTCACATGTGAACAGAATGGGTGAATAGGATTCAGAGACACGGTAAAAGAGCATGCCAAAGTCGGAGGAAAGACAGAGCAGCTGTAACGACGGCGAGTTAATGACCGAAACGTAACGATTTTACGACGTGTCCAAACGCTGTGCGTTACAGCAGCAAGAGAAGGGGCATGTCGGGACGTGTATTCGAAGCAAGGTATGCCGGAGTTGAAATAATCCTTGCCCCGTCATGATTATCCAATCTCGGTGTGTTCACAGGTAGCCAGTAGGTTGGTTACCATTCGCACTGCTAGGCCAAATCACCGCAACGCACCTGGGCAGACCTACGGCAATGTATTCATGTGGGCAGGAATGGGCTGGCGACGTTTCTTCTGGAAGCATGCAACCTCAGTCGTCGCTTTCTATGAACCCGCGGTCACAGCGCACGTTTCGTACGGCGGAATCTTTGAGAGAGCGTTGTACGGATGATCACTGCCGCTGGTGGGATGGTGCAGGGAACCATGTGCCTATTGCGCGTTGAACTTCTTGCACCTTGCGCCGGAGCTCGTGCATGTGTTTGGCTAGGAGGTCGGCAATGCCACTTCATATTAGCAGCAGCGCAGGGTATTAAACGTCACTTCCAACTGTAAGAATTTATGTTGCACAAGAGTCCTGCGTCGCAGCCACCCCACGTTATGTTGCACAAGTGTCCCGCGTAGCAACCATCGCACGAAATCATTACACAGTCCCAGCTGGATGCACCCTAAAACACACAAGTCGTCACACAATTCTGTCCACCAAAGTCGTCGATGGCCCAAGACCACAGAATCGAACGGTCAATCCCACGGCCAGGTAGGGGCGTTGGTCATATTTTGTGGACTCAACATGGCACACGTCTAGCTGATACCGTCATGTTCGCCCATGTTCATTAAGCTCGGTCGCATGCCTCAGCCGCAGGCGCCCGTCCCGTTGCGGCAGCGTTAGCACTGCGGTATCAAAAAACAGAAAAATGTGCTCAACGACGTGGTGCTCGAAGGAAAAAGACCTCCGACAGCACCACATTGAATCATCTCCGCAAACCCCCAACCGTTACGCGCGGCATGTCCCCAATGACGTCACATCTGAAATACATTCCCGAACTAGTCCGTTACCCAGGCGAACCTCCGGCCGTGCACGGCTACATGTTTCGTCCTGGCCTGGAAGCGGGCCTCGTTCATGCGGCGATGTAGGAAATGCTCAGCACTTGAAATGCGCGTTGTACGGCGCAAGGAACTGGAACTCGACTCCAAGTTGCCGCCCCGCAAACCATCGCCCGTTCATGGCCGCCTGCGCCGCTGACGCGGCCTCCACGCTCGCGCACTTGAGGTACACGCAGCCCTGCACATTGGTTGAAGGGGGCAAGGGGCAGCAGCACACACGCCGCCGGAACGGACCCTCAAGATTACGCCTTAACATGGAAGCCGTGATCACCCACTCCGCCCAGCAACATGCCACAGCCGTTGCCAGGTCGGCAAGAGTGTACCCCTGGTTCCATGGGCAAATCGATGCATGCAAAAGGAGAACATCGCCCGGCCCCGCGAATGTGTGCCCTTGCCTACAACAAGAGCCGTGATGTGCAGGAGCCTTAGGCCGATGGATGCTCCTGAGACAAGGGCTCAAATCCGTGAAGACGCAAAGACCTGCGTGGGGCAGTTGTGCCTGCGTGCTTTGCACAGCGGGCGATCGCCTTACACCTGCAAATGGCGCCGGCGTATATACCATGAACCTGCACGTAACGAGCTCTCGTTGTTCACAACCGTGTTCATCCGTTCGGTATGCTTTGTGACACTGGGTACTTCGGGGCTGCTCGTCCGTTTCCGCTGCTGTCATGATGGGTTAAGTGACCTGCGAAAGAAAGACATCACCACTCCCCAGACTTAAACCCCGGACCATGCCACACCCCGCTTTCCACGATTTCGCGAAGCAAACCACCTGCGGACAAGCGCCAGCCCAGCGGGGGCCTTAAAGCATTCGGAGACTTGGCATCGCAGGCTTGGCATCAAGCATTTCCCGCCCGAGAGACATTCACACGCGGAAGGCGCAACAAGCCCCAGGTCAACAACCCAAGTAATTCCGACGACCATGCTTGGTTCTGTTCTGCCGGAAACTGTTCGTACTTACCTGCCCTACCCGGCTGTCAATGCCAGGAACCGCATACCTGACCCTGAGCGGATCCGCAGCATGCGGATGCGCCCGAGTTTGGGCGCTGATGCTCGGTGGCAGCAAGCATCCCGGCAGCAGCAGCAACGGCACTGCGTGTGATTGCGCATGACGCAACAAATTCAGCTGCATCCAGACTTCCAGTGTCAAGAGGCTGGTAAAAGCCCCAAGAGTCGTTTCTTAGGGCCCTATCTGCCGGGGTGATGCGCAAAATCTGCGTGTACGACTAACGGTTGTGAGGTTTCCTTGTTGAAGAGCTTTCCGAGGGCCGAGCTTTTGTCCAGGCGGCGCAACTGGAGGGGGCCTTTCCAATCGCTTGTTGATAAGATGATCTCGGGCGACCCAGACTTCTCTTCTCCATCTGGTATCCACACCCACCTTGCTGGCCTTGTCCACGTAGATATGAACTACGGGACCGTACTTCGAACACTCCTCCTGGACGTCCTGCGCAATCTCCTCAGCCCAGCCTTGTCCCATCTCGTCCTGCGCAGCCGCCGGGTCGAACATGTTCTTGATCAGGAGGCACGGCGTTGGAATGGGAGATGCCGGCCCTAAGAGACTTTGGATGAGCCCCAAACTCGGATCCAGCTTGGGCCCCGCTGGAGCGACCGCCGGGACAGCCGCGGGCGGCATGCCAGGCACCGCGATGCCCGGAAGCGCGGGCGCCACGGGCTGAAGCCCCGCAGATGACGCGAGACGGGCCATCAGCGCCTGCCGCCTGTCCGAGGTGAGCTTCAAACCGCCACGAGCCTCCTCCTCGTCCAGCTCGCCTGCGCGAGTATAGAGCCGCGAGAACACCACAACGTCACAAAATGGAAAGTATTACAACCATAATGACGCGAGAAAGATGTAACCGTGCTGCTACGTTATCGTCCCGGCTCCAAGAGGTCCACGCAATACTGGCTGTAAGACGCACCCACCACAGACACACACTCAGTTATCTTTTACACACACACACCCTCGCGCGCGCCCCGTCGGTCAGTGACCAATATGCACACTCACCGATTCCGGAGTTGTAGGCCTGTTCCTGCGCCGGGGGGGCAGCCCCGGGTGCAGCCGCTGGTGCCCCGCTGGGGACGGCCAGCCCGGGCACGGCCGCGCCGGGCATTGCCAATCCAAACCGGCTCGCCAGCTCTGGTGGAAGAGACAGCGGCACGCCGCCTGTGGCCAAGCCTGGCGGGCCAGGCAGCTGCAACCCCGCCCCAGCGAGGGCGCCACCCGGCAAGACAGTCGGAGGCAGCGGCAGGGCACCTGCGGGAGCGGCTGCAGGCGCGGTCGGCGCTGGGGAGACCGACGACACGGACACCTTCAGTGCAGACCCGGCCACGACACGCCCGTTCCAGTGCTCCACAGCCTTGGTCGCGTCCAACACATTCGCGTAGGTGATGTAGCCGTACCCCTACGGGACAGACAGACACGCAGTAGAGGGGCTCCAATATTTGGATGGGTGCTTGCGCACATCGGGATGCCTGAAGTCCGTCGCGTCGACTCGTGCATCTAACAAAGTCAGCAGAGTTGGCATCACGGCATGCAACCCGAACACCCATTTTCGCTGTCCGATACTTCGTTGTGCAAGAACCTATTGTCCAAGGCACGATGAGCCCAGAGTATGCCATGTGTCGATCCGCCCTGACGCGGTGATATTGGGGGAGTGGAAACACATGCTTTGACAGGATACTTTAGGTTCATAGGTTCAGTACCTGCTTGAACATGCCAAACTTGCCACGCAGGTCGGTAAATTTGGGCTACGCGACACCATCGGACAAGGCTCAATGCAACCCCCAGCAGGATATCAACATCCACTGCAAGACCGTCAATAGAGACCCTCATTCCTGTTCGGCGTAGCATGTATGGTTGCAATGACCTCAATCCGAGCTGCAGCCCGCTCCGGACCGCGCCCAAAAGCATCAAATGGCCCCTTGGGCGCTGCTCACCTGCGAGCGACCGGTGGCGTCGCGCACCAGCTGCACAGAGTCGATCTGACCGAAAGGCGCAAAGAGCTGCTGCACGTCCGCCTCGCCGATCGCCGCGTTAAGGTTCGCAACGTATAGCTTGCAGGGCCCGACCGGGAGCGCGTCATTGGGCCCCGTGACGCCCGCGGCCCCAAGCAGTGTGGCGGCCTTCAGCTGGCTCTGCTTCGCCTGCTGCTGCGCCTCCTGCAAACGTAAGGCACCGTAGGAACGAGGACAATGGTGTTGGTGAATGCAAGCACTTGTCGGTTAGACGATGCACCTAGCATGCGCGCAAGTAATCTACATTTTTAAGAGCTTGGCAGTATTGTTTCCCTGTTGTCCCTACCCTGCGCCGCGCCCTTATGCACTTACCCATGCCAGGTTCTTTTCGTGCTCGGAGCTCTTGACCATAATGGCCTGGCCCATAAACACCGTGCCAGTGAGCGCCACGGCCGCGATCACCTCCTCCACCTTACTGAACTCGATGTACGCGAAGCCCTTGCTGCGCTTCGTCGTTTTATCCGTAATGAGCTTGATGTCCACAACCTTGCCCACCTACTCGCACGGGCAGGCGAGAACAGGCGCACAGCATTAGAACCTCTCCAGCAAGGCCCGGCAGCGGCTGCGGGGCACAACCCCTCGACGTAAGACCAACGACAAATATGACATATGGCATGTCCAATGATCTTTGACCTTCAACCATGCACGTCGCATGCACGTCGCACCTTGGAGAAGAGCTGATAAATGTCGCGCTCATCTGCCTTCAGGTTCAGATTGTATGCGAACGCTGTTCGCGTTGAGCGCTCCATCTCACGCAGTTCCTGTGAACATAAAAGCTTCCATGATGACGTTGAATGGACACGCACCCTGCCTGCCTGCGGATACATACCTTCTCTGCTTCCCGCGCAGCGCGCACCTCCGGTGGAGTCCGTTCCCGCTCGCGTCTGCAAAAGGCATATTCATTTGACGCCTCATATTTCGAATGAGCAATTACTGGAGCGCGGTGAAGCTGACGATGTAACACTGCAACGAACCCCTAAAGCACCTGCGTGAGAAAAGCGGACACGTACCTTTTTTCAAAGGTTGGGTCGCTTCGCCTGCCGCGGTTATCGAAGTCCCGCCGAGGCTCACGATCGTTATCTCGCCGGTCTCGCAGGTCCCTGCTGCGGTCCCGGTCCCTGCGGTCCCGGTCATCTCGTCTGTCACGGTCATCTCGCCGGTCTCGGTCGTCTCTTTCACGCCGACGGTCGCGGCTCCGGCTCCTGCTCCGCCGCCTCTCACGGTCCTTTTCGCGGTCTTTGTCCCGGTCTTTGCCTGAGCGCTCACGGCTTTCGTGCCTTTCTTTTCGTTGATCATCTGAACCATTTACTGGAGCAGTAGCTGGTCCAGGTGCAGCCGCTGGCTCCTCAAGCTGACGCTCCAAATAGTCCCAGTCCGCATCTCCCATGGTCTTATCGTTACCTTATGTGCTGCTAAATACTACTGAACAGTTATATAGCTTGGTTGTCAAGTTTAACACTCAAGCTTCTCGTTGAATAGAGTGTGCCCGCGTGACAAAGTTGCAATATTGGTATAGTACGGTCTCTACCAACGAAAGTTTCCGAAGTCTTCATAACAAACATTGGGGAGAAGTACACTTACAGGTGTTGCAGTTTGCGCGAACGAGGTTCGCCGTATATTACCATAACCACCACCGTACCAACGACCTGCTTCACCTTAGCGCCGAGTGCCCGAATTACCGGCCCAATTCAAACGCGCCACATTACAAACGGGCTTTGCTGTTTCGTTCATCCTCAACGGACTTGACACCTTGTCAACGCCGCCTGACCCTCACACAAACGCCACAGCTGTACCGAATCCCGCCCAGAGCCTTCCCTCCAAACCTCCACCATCAGCACTTGGGACAGCCTCCTGCATGACCATACGCACCTCACCGTGTCGCACCCCGCACCTCAGGCTTTTGTTGTAACCGTTACAAGGTCCTGGACCCTTAGTCCCAGACTTGCGCTCTACCGCATGTGCAATGAGCCGACCACCCCACACGCCGTCATCTGAACCCCGGAACATTCTCCATCCGCCGCCGCTTGCCCTGCGGCCCCTGCTGCGCCGCAAGCATCGCGGCCGCCTGGGAGGAGCCCCGGGGCATGCCGCCGCCCAGTCCACGCACACCCGGCCCGGGCGGTCCCGGCGGCCCCGGCAGGCTGCCGTCGCCGTGCTGCACCCCGCCCTGGGCGGCCCCCGCGGCGACTGGGGGGATGCGGTCCAGTGTCATGGGACGACGAGGGTAGCGCACCAGCGGTGCGGCAGCGCCCTGCACGCACCACCATGGGGCGGTGTGAGGGATGCGGGTGGGAAACAACTGGGTGGTGGGTACACACGGTATGGCGGTACGTGAGGCGGCATGATGCAGTGCTGTGTCCTGGACTGAAGGCCATGCCGTGTTGCGGTGGGAAGCAGGTGTGCTGACTTGAGTCTTTCCGCGTGGGTGGGGTAGGGCGGTTCAGGAGGGCTGTCACTGCACTGCGGGCACCCCAGGGTCGTAGCAGCAGCCCGCAGTCCTCTGGGGGCTTCAATGACTGCCCGAATGACCTCGCGCAGCAAATCGCCGGGCCCGGTACCCCCGCCTCTTGATTCCTCGCCCCAACGCCCCGCACCTGCATCCTGAACACGTTGGGCCCGGGCTTGGGGTCCATTCTGAACCACTCGTGGCGCAGCGCCTCCTCCGCGGTGGCTCGGGTGGAGGGGTTATAGTCCAGCATGCGGGACATGAGGTCGATGGCCTCGCGGGGGGGCACACACTCCTTCGAGGGAGAAGGGGTGCGGGGGGTCCCGCGAGGTGACGGTGGGAGGGGGCAGCGTGTGAGGAGAGGGGAGGAGAGGGGAGGGGAGGAGAGGGGAGGGGAGGAGAGGGGAGGGGAGGAGAGGGGAAGAGGGACGAGGGGAGGAGAGGGGCGAAGGGGAGAGGGTAGTAGGCATTGGACTGTTGGTCGACGCCAAAGGCTCCGCTCCGCTCCGCTGACGGACAGAGCAGGCAATGTCCCGACGCGCAGTGGCTGGACCGGAGGTGTGGGTAAGGCTTCGCTGGTGCCGCTAGCGAGGCGGCTGCACGACACCACTCGTCTCCGCACTGCCACCACGGACACCTGGCAGCAGCCACAATGACCACAACGAACAGAATGACCACAACATCGCGCGCCTTCCTCACTTTCTTACGCGTTCCCTTCAACGATGCCAACACCCTCGCCCAACCCCGACCCCCGCCCCAGCCCCACCCACCTGCGGCACGTGCCCCTGCGCCCACGACGGCGCCGCCGCCCTCATGGCCTCCAGCACCGCCGCATGCAGCCCGGTGCCGCCCCACTCGGGCCGCCGCACCCGCACATTGTCCGTGTTGTCCACCCAGTGCGGCAGGACCTCCAGCTCGGGCCAGGTCTTTATGCCCGGGTGGCCCAGCACGCGGAAGATCCTGGGGGGAGGGCGGGGCAGGGGGCCAAGGGAAGCGGGTGGCGGGGGCGATGGAGGGCGGGGCTAAACGCTAAAGCAAAAAAGACAAGTCCAAACCGAGCCATGCGGTGGTGGGGTGTGGCAGGTATGCAGGTAATAAGGTGGTGTGTGGAACTGGGAATCAACCCGGCGATGTGAACACCAACGTCTTCCGGGTAAGGGTAGTGGTTAGAAACGTGCGCCGGACTTGCACCGCAAGATTGCCGGGGAGTTGGGCGGCGGGGCGGCCGTTCGGGATTGCCCTGTGCGCCGCAATGGCAATTGACACGTGGATGCCCGGGCGGGGCCTCGACTCCGGGCGCCTGAGAGCCCCGCACGGGTCGTTTCCTCGTCCTGCCCCCACTCCCACTGTTTGGAAGCCGCTCTCCCAACAGCCGCCAGCGCACACGCGCCCCACCCGCCACGTGCCACGTGCACGCGAGGTCCGCTGCCAGGGCGGCCTGAGCACATGCACACCCCGCGCACCTTGTTTTGTTTGTTTTGTTTTGTTGTTGTTTTGCTACTACCTTCATTTGCAGGTTTTCATGGCAACTATACTGGTAACCAGTTTGGGTGGGTCGCCAAACGTGTTTCTTATATTCACGCCGCCCCCTGCCCCCTCCCTCCCTGCCCCCTCCCCTCCCTGCCCCCACCCCTCCCTGCCCCCTCCCCTCCCTGCCCCTCCCCTCCCTGCCCCCACCCCTCCCTGCCCCCTCCCCTCCCTGCCCCTCCCCTCCCTGCCCCCTCCCCTCCCTGCCCCCTCCCTCCCTGCCCCTCCCCTCCCTGCCCCCTCCCCTCCCTGCCCCCTCCCCTCCCTGCCCCCTCCCTCCCTGCCCCCTCCCCTCCCTGCCCCCTCCCCTCCCTGCCCCCTCCCCTCCCTGCCCCCACCCCTCCCTGCCCCTCCCCTCCCTGCCCCTCCCCTCCCTGCCCCCTCCCCTCCCCGCCCCCTCCCCTCCCTGCCCCCTCCCCTCCCTGCCCCCTCCCCTCCCTGCCCCTCCCCTCCCTGCCCCCTCCCCTCCCTGGCCCAGTTGCTCACTTGTCCAGCTGGTCGGCTTGCAGCACATTACCCGGCGTCTTGCGCTCCTGGCCCTGGAGCGCGGCATGAGGCGTGGGGACCAGGCCGGGAAGGGGGGGGGAGACACATCAGCCCGGTGGGGCGGTGGGGCGGCGGGGGCTGGCAGCACCACAACTACAAACTGTACATGTGTGCGTGTACGCCACTTGGTAACCCGCTTCTTCCTTTTCTCATGAAGAGTACAAAGCGGGGTTACCGGCTCACACACATACGGTATACACACGCCCCTGCCCGCGCACCTGGAACAGCGGCTTGAGGGTGAGCAGCTCGGCGAATATGCAGCCCGCCGCCCACACATCCACGGCGCGGGTGTAGTGCCGGGCGCCCAGCAGCAGCTCGGGGGCTCTGCGGGGACCAGGGGGCCGGGGGGACCGGGGCGTGGGGGTGTTGCAGCTTGCGGCGCGGACTGGGCGGGGCAAGAGGGGGCTTGCGTTTCCAGGTCCAGTTCCAGCGCGGAGGCGGAGGCAGGTCCCAGTGGCCGTTCCTACAGTCACGATACAACTTGGCACGCCCCGCAACAGCATTGGTGGTACCGACTACGGCAGGCCCTGTCGCGAAATCCCGCTTGCCGGAAGGCGGTGCTTTGCCGCCCGATGACACCCACTCTGGGACGCGATTTGGGTTCGCTCCTCGCTGCGACGGAGACCGCCCTCAACCGCCAACACAAGCGGCCACTGCACCAGGGAGGTTACCTTCAGCCCCCCCTCCGGGAGCAGCCGCCCCCTCCCCCGCCTCGCCCCGGCCCTGACTTACAGCCCCCCTGGAGGACCCCGCCCCTCCACCCCACCCACCGGTACCAGATGGTGACCACCACCCCGTTGTCGGAGAGCGGCCGCGCGGGGGCCTGCGGGAGGGACAGAACAGGGGGGTTACAGGAAATTGGTGGACATGTTCATACTGCGCTGCTGCCAGAGCGAAGATCCGGTGGATAATCAACAGAGCGGGGGGTTGTCACTCAAGTGGGAGAGTATATACGGGTAGCTGAGTGGGCGGAAACAGAGGACAGCAGGCAATCGAGAATGCCCTCCCCCCGCCCAGCTAGCTGTTCTTCAAGGACCGCCGGTAGGGACCGGTGATACGGTAGTGTGCGATGGAACGTATGGGCGAGTCAAAGACTGGGCCGGGGGGTGGGCGCGTGGGCTCGCGGGTGGAGCGCGGTCGAGGAAGCCACGCCTGTGTCCCAGCTGAACGGGAGCCCCCTCGTCGTCCTCCCCATCAGAGACTCTTGGGACATGCAGGTCCCCGATACGCACACGTGCAAACCCATCTCCCTCGCCCCCAACCTCGCTGCAGCCCCTCCCCCCGGCCTCCGATGTCCCGATCCGTTCCGGCCTCCGAAACCACACCCCGTTCCACGGCCCCCCCTCCCCCCGGCCTCCGATGTCCCGATCCGTTCCGGCCTCCGAAACCACACCCCGTTCCACGGCCCCCACCTCCCCCCGGCCTCCGATGTCCCGATCCGTTCCGGCCTCCGAAACCACACCCCGTTCCACGGCCCCCACCTCCCCCCGGCCTCCGATGTCCCGATCCGTTCCGGCCTCCGAAACCACACCCCCTTCCACGGCCCCCACCTCCCCCCGGCCTCCGATGTCCCGATCCGTTCCGGCCTCCGAAACCACACCCCGTTCCGGCCTCCGAAACCACACCCCGTTCCACGGCCCCCACCTCCCCCCGGCCCCTGCCCGCCCACCTGGAATATCCGCGCCAGCCCAAAGTCCGCGATCTTGACGCACCCGTGCTGCCCGGGCGCCACGGCGGGGTCCTCGCCCATCACCAACACGTTGGAGGGCTGCGGGGCAGCGGGAGGGGGTGGGCAGCCCCGGCGGGTGGGCCGTGGGAGACCGGTGCCTTGTTGCGGTTTCGCTGTCTTGATTGACACCCAATCCTCCTGGGCCAGAATGAATATCTCTACCAAGCTCCTACACCGCCCTCGCCCCACCCCCCTGTGGGGATGGTTTCTTGGTAACCCCCCAGCCCCACCCCCCACCCCCCGCCCCACCTTGAGGTCGCGGTGCACCACCCAGTGCTGGTGCATGTAGCTGAGGCCGTTGAGCAGGTGCCACATCACCGTCTTGACGCTGTACTGCGGCATCAGACCTGGAAGAAGAAGAAGAAAAAGAAGAAGAAGAAGAATAGAGAGAATCGGTTTGCGGCATGGGAAGGTGAAGGGGGTTGGTCACGAGGGGGTCAGAGCCAACACAGGTCGAGATGGGAAGAGCTTGGTTGCGATTGATGGGCCGGATTACCGCAGCGGTTGGGCAGGGGGCGTTGCTGGGCTCCGCTGGGTCTCTAGGGTGCTGTAGGCTCACCGCCGGCCCCCTAACGCTCGGTACCCGTAGCCAGCTGCCCCGTAGCTGCCCCGCGGCCGCCCCCGCCCCTCAACCTTCAGCCGCCCCCCTCCGCCTCCGGCTTTGGCGGATTTCCCTTCCGCTGCGTTGCCCCCGCAATCAAACCCCCGGGCCCTGCACCCCTGACCCCCTCCCCCACCCGCGGCCTCAGACAAACCCACCAAAGGGGTTGTCCCTGCGGTTCTCCTTGTTGTCGCGGTGGAACTTGATCATCTCGTACAAGTCGTACTCGGCGTATTCGAAGGCCAGCCACAGGGAGGGCTCGCTGTGGTTGATGTGCACACTCTCCAGCTGGCGGGGGAGGGAGGGCAGGGCAGGGCAGGGCAGGACGAGGGCGAAGGGGCGGGCAGGAAGGGGGAGGGAGGCGGGGGAGAGGAGGGTTGGCAGCCCTGCGAAGCAGTGAGGGGCTGGGCTGGCTGTCACAGAGCACGCACCTGAGCTGAGGTTTACCTACCTGTGACCCCCATGCGCAGGGGCGCGCGATTGCCACGCGGCTTCACAGTCACGAACGATGCATGCGTCGCTGTGGTGCCCCTGAGTGTTGTCACGTCGCTGTGGTGCCCCTGAGTGTTGTCACGTCGCTGTGGTGCCCCTGAGTGTTGTCACGTCGCTGTGGTGCCCCTGAGTGTTGTCACGTCGCTGTGGTGCCCCTGAGTGTTGTCACGTCGCTGTGGTGCCCCTGAGTGTTGTCACGCGCAACCTCCTCCGCACAACGCGCGCGATTCCGTTCCTCCCCAAAACATTCATGTGCCTGCTGCCCCTTCCCCTCCCCCCCCCACACCCACACCCACACCCACGACCACTCGCACCTTGACTATGTTGGGGTGGCTCATCTCCCGGAGCAGCATGATCTCCCGGATGGCGGTGGGGGACACGCCGTCACCCTCCTGCGCGGGCCAGGACGGGCCCGGGGAGCGGGGCGGGCGGGGGCGGGGGGGTGGGCCCGGGGTGAGCTCGGTCGGGCTGAGTGCGGGCAGGGCTGGCAAAGGGGGGTGGGGGGCCGGGGCAGGACCAGCAGCGGATGTGCCACCCCGGGCCCACCGGGTATACCCGCTGCCGCAGCGCCCTCGGCCCTGGCTCCCCTCAAGCCCCGGCTCCCTACCTCTACCCCAACCCTCCCCAACCAGGGGTACGTACCCTAACCCCTTCCCTTTTCCCCTCGGCCCTGCTCCCTTATGTCACCGTCCCCAGCTCCCGAGCCCCCACACCCGACACGCCGCCACGGAGGCCTCCCCGCCACACCAAAGGGCCAAGCACGAGGGGGGGGCTATCACGAGGGGTGAAAGCAGCAGGGCCAGGGCCAGGGCCTCGGCGGTTCCCGCGGGCACTGTGACGCTGTGCTGCAGCAAAGGCGCCCCTCTGCCGGTGTCAGCGGGCGAGGTGGGGGTAATGAGGGAGGTGTGCGGGAGGTAGGGGGTGTGCGGGGGGTTCCAGTCCTCACCCGGCCGCCCTTGAACTGCTTGATGGCGTAGCGGCCGCCGGTCTCTTTGCTGCGGGCATGGTACACCAGGCCGTACGTGCCCTCGCCTGGCACGACGTGGAGGGAGGGGGGAAGGAGGGCAGAGGGAGCGGGAGGGGGGGCGGGGGGCTAGAATAGGGAAAAGCGGGGGCTGGGGAGGCAGCAGACTGCGCGATCCGCAAGAGGGAGGGGTGAGGGGACGTGAAAGCGCAGTGGGGGGCCGGGGCCGGTGATAGGTGCATGTTTGGGACAGGGGGCGACAGGGCTTGGCGTGGTCATGGCCGATCACGGCAGCAGTGGCACGAATCCCACGGTTGCTGCACTTTGACGGTTGGCCCCGAGCGCCTGGCGCTTCCTCACCGATCTTGTCTCCTTTCTCAAACTTGTCCCATACCGACGAGCTGGTCGCTAGGGTGCTGCCGGTGGTGCCGTTGGCGCCCCCCTGCTGCTGTGCCTGCTGTGCCTGCTGCGCCTGTTGCTGCTGTATTTGAAGCTGGCCCCTGACTCCGTCATATTGTCCACGCAGATATTGTGGTTGGGGCTGCTGCTGCGTGGAGTTGTTCATAGGGCAGTTCGCCCTTTCAACAAAGTGCGTGCGTTGCCCCCAATGACCTAAATACCGTGTCCATGTACGTGGTATTTATGAATGATATCATACGTAGGATAGTTGGACAGCATTCAAGCGAGCAGTCCGTTGACGTTGGAATTAACAGTCACGGTAAAATCCCGACAAGAACCTTTTTCACAGTATGGTATATAAAGAATGTAAAATATAAGTTGTAGCATTCAAGGATATAAGATGACAAAAATCAAAGATACAAGCAAACGGTTGCAGCAACGACAGTCATGCAAGGAAAAACACAGCGCGCGATCACATTACGAACATGTGTGACAATTTTTGCATGAGATATATACAATTTGCAAAGTAAGGCATGGCACGTCCTTCCACATCGACAATTTCCATCTCACGCCTGGCATGCTGCGCCGACGACAGCGTCGACCAAGGCTCATGCCGCATCCGCCTCCCCGCCAGCGCTTGGGCAGCGGCTGGCATTGCTTACCACAAGCCAGTCATGGTCAGCGTGCCCTGCGGTGAGTCTCCGCCAACCTCGTGGCCCACCACCGGCGACGTCTCTGGCACGCGCCTGGTCGCACATGCGATTTCGCCTACCAGCCCTGACCTATGCACAGTCCACAGTCCACCGACACTCCGACCCCTTCTAGCCGGTCGTCACACACCTACCAGAGAACACCCCAGATCGCGAATCCATGCCATCCATCCCTTTGACCGCACGCAGACGGCTTCACCCAGCCCTGGCGCTTCCTATGCGTTGCCGCCCTTCCATTCGTGGACGACGTTTCTTTCGACGTCTCACACGGTTATGAGCAACGACAACTTTTGGAGCCGTCTCCGGCTGCGCTGACACCACCAACAAGGAGAACACCAATAACAACAACATCGCAGCCACCACAACCGCTCAAACAGCACCCACAGCAGCAGCAGCAGCAGCAGCAGCAGCAGCAGCCCACGACACCTTCCCAGGGACGTGCCTGCGTATCTGTGGCGCTTGGGGTGGTGGATCCCTCCGTCGTGGTGCCGCCGCCGGGGGCCTCACCCGCTGAGCTGCGGAGCCTGATGGCCGATCCCGCAAAGCCCCCCACGGCCTCCGTAGCGGCCTGTCGGGGACCGGCCGTCGCAGCCGCGGCTGAGGCGCGGGTAGGTGGCAGGGACCGCACATGCTGTTGTCGCCGAGTTACGAATGACAGAGACGGTAACTCGGTCCTGTGCGACGGGCGGTTATGACATGGCGGTTGGTGATTGGTGCTTTGGCGGGGCGGGGTGGGGCTGTGCGGCGACACATGGCCTGGCCCGTGTGAGCCCCGACCCGACCTGACCTGACCTGCGGCCCCCTCTCTCTCTCTCCCCCTCTCTCTCCCCTTCCCTCTCTCTCTCTCCCCCTCTCTCTCCCCCCCTCTCTCTCTCCCCCCCTCTCTCTCTCTCCCCCTCTCTCTCCCCTTCCCTCTCTCTCTCCCCCTTCTCTCTCTCCCCCCTCTCTCCCCCTCTCTCTCTCCCTCTCTCTCTCTCTCTCTCTCTCTCTCTCTCTCTCTCTCTCTCTCTCTCTCTCCCTCTCTCTCCCCTTCCCTCTCATGCCATCCGACTCTCATACGGGCTCCCGCTGCATACGGGCTTCATCTCCCCGCCCTCTCGCTTTCCCTGCCTTCCCCCCGGGCCCCGCCACGTCGCCTTCCACCCGGGCCCCGCCCTGCCTTCCTCCCCCGCAGCTGCGGGTCGCCCCGGGCCAGGAGCACCTGGCGGGCCCCCGCATGGCCTTCAAGCTGCACCAGGCGCTCGTGTTGCCCGGCTGCTGGCTGCGCCTGTCGGTGAGGCGGGGAGGCGGCGGGGGGGGGATGCAGCTGGTGTGGGACCCCGCGGGTGGGCGGGGCGGCGGGGTGGCAGCTCCCGGATATGTCGGCGGGATCAACAAGGGCAGTACGGGCCCCACGCGTGGCAATGCGTGATTTTGGGGGCACTTGGCACCTGAGGGGGCGGGATCTAGGTGTTGGGTCAAGGGCGGGGCCGGGGCGGGGCGCCCAGGGACGGGGGATAGGTCCTGGTCCTGAGGACGCTCAGGCCAAGGGGGGCGAAAGGGGCTACCTAGGATCAACGAAACCGCGAAACGGTCTGCAGACAAGTATCGCACGGGGACAAAAAAGGGAGCCGATGGCGGCGGACGCAGCCAACCCGTTCCGCGGCTGGTGAAACCGGGGTGATCAAGTGCCCCGCCCGGGGACGAACGCTCCCGACCTGCAGGCCTCAAGCTACGTGGAGGTGGTGTCGGTGCTGCCGGAGCTGCCGTACCCCGACCAGCCCGTGCGCATCGTGCCATCCACACGGCTCATCCTGGTGGGCCGGATCGGCGAGCCGTACTCAGAGCTACAGCCACTGGTCACTGAAGGACCTCAGCTACAGCCATCAACGTCGCGAGACGCGACGGGTTCGGGGGGCGCGGGGGAATCGGCATCCTGCCCCAGGGGCCGACGGGCCGGGCCGGCTGCGGCGTCGGCTTCGCCGTCGCCGTCGGCGCTGAGGGGGCCGCCAGGCACCACCCCAAGGGCCTCGGCCGCCCGTCGGAAGGCCAACCCGGCGGCGAGGGGCAGCGACCGGACAGCCGGGGAGCTGCCGCAGCCGTCTGAGAAGCAAACGGCGCCGGGAGGGCGTGCTGAGGCGGGAGAGTCGTCAGCGCCGCAGGCGCGCGAAGTGGAGACGGCATCTGGGGCGGGGACCGGCCGGGGCTCCGCAGCTGCGGATGTGACAGGGGCATCGACGAAGGCGGGGGCAGCAGCTGGGGACCCCAGGTCGGAGCCAGCCACCCCGAACGGCGGCGCCGGCGAGCCTGGAGACGCACCTGCCGCATCAGGCGGCAAGTCACGCAAACCCAAGTCGAATGCCCAGCCGGAGTCGGAAACCGACCGGCAGAGCGAGCCGTCGAAGCCCTCGTCGAAGGCCAAGTCAAAGTCGACGCCAAAGTCAAAGTCGGGGGATGGCAAGCGCTCTTCGAAGGGGGGCGGCATCACGGCCACGGCGTCGCTGTACGATGCGTTGCTCGGATTGGACGAGGAGGACTGACTGATGCGAGGCCGGGAAGCGTTGGGCGCTGGCGAAGTAAGGTTCTGTGACCTCTTCGCAGCGCTGTTGGGGCCTCATGGTGACCCGTGGGTCCGACTGCAGGTTCTTGGTCATTGGATTTTGTTGGTTTGCGCTAATATTAATCTGTCGTCCTCGCACATTTGACCTTTCAGTCGGCTTGTTCGGTTTTGCGGAGATGGAATTCCACAGGAAGAGATGGTCGGCACGGGGGGGCGTTTCGTTTGCCGGGCCCGCGCGTAGTCATCGACGGATGGACAAGCGAGGATGGCACTGCACGGAGCCCTGTACGAATATCTGTACGGAGACTTGTACGGCACTGCACGGAGCCCTGTGCGAGGACCGTTGCAGAGAGTGACGTCCGGGCCGTCATGACCCGCGGGGAGCGGGTCAGCTATATATACATCGGGTGCTCAGAACAGCCAGGGCTGTCCACGGGGGAGAGCGGCTCGGGGTTGCAAGTCGATCTGTTCCCACAGCAAGCTTGCTTGCGGCTAGGCAGTAGGCACGTCTAGGAGCAGTGATGGCGCAGCTGCGTTTTGCAGCTAAGGCCGGCCTGGAACCCCCACATACGCCACCTACCACTGCTAATGCCGCGCAGTGCAGTCGCCACAGGCCCACGCCGGATGTGCGCTGAAGGTGTACAGCGTACACAGCCCTAAACAGCGAGCCGCCACAGCGTCGCTTATGTCCCGAGGCCCAACGCAAGGTGGCGGAGGGTCCGAACGGGGAGCGCGATCAGTTCGAAGAGGGCGAGCCGTCCATTATTACCACAGCCTCTCGGTCAATGCCCCATATCGTATCGCACGGTATCCCCAGGCCCGGGTTTGCTAGGGGTTGCTCCCACTGCTGTCGTGGCCCCGCTGTTACTGTCATTGCCAGCTGGTTACGGTGTCCTCTCGGTACCTTCCTTGAAAGTGAACTTGGATGTGGAGCTTTGTGCTGGTAGATGTTGGGCCACATCCGTGCTGGTCTGCCCCGGTCGGTGCCTTGTAGTTATTTGATCCTGCCATGTCGCAAACTACTCGTGTAGTCGTAGCATGGCATCCCGTGCGATGCATGTTACGCACCGCCGTACCTCGCTTCTAAAAATCTGCGGATGCACGTTACGATTGTACCGAAGTCGTACGTTTGATACAATCGTCCGTGGATTGGACTGGGCAAACTTTATTATTTATCTGCATAAGGTGTATCTTTGCAACACCTGGACACTGCAACGCAGGCTTCCCTGATTGTTGTTCATAACCTTCGTTGTGATGATGGTTGAAGGTGTCCTATAGCATCATATGAAACCGCGACATAAACCCTTAGACAGGGCCCGGAAGCCTATCCACACTGTAACGGTAGTACTACTACTACTACTATAACCTTCGATTTAGTCCAATCGCCGTGATTGTCCTGCGTTCTGGCATCTAGGAAACCTTCAACCACTTATTGCAAAACACGGCGGTGCCATAGAGTAATATCCCGCAAGGACGTGAGCATATTCCGGAGGTCGCTGCAACCATGAGTCAGGCCGCGTCCCCGCTCGCGCATCCCGTCGTCCTGCGTTGCCTTACTCCGCTGCTCTTAGAAAACGACCTGTCATGTGGCCTTCGCCTTGTGAATAAGGACATCGCCGAGCAGCTCCGCGACTGTACCTCAGTCAAGCTGTCTCAGCCCACACCCCCAGACCTGTTCCGAGCGTATTGGGGCGCGGCAGGTCGCATGCGCTCCATGCCCCTCCATAAACGCCGCGAGTTTGTTCGACTCACGGCGCACAGCGGCTGCGTTGCCAATCTGGAACTCGCGGTAGAGGTCGCGGGTCTCGATCTGGGCGGCACATCATGGGCGATGGAGGCGGCCGCCGGCGCGGGCCACACCCAGGCATGTGCTTGGCTCCGCGAGCTTGGCTGCTCCTGGGGCAAGTGCCTCCGCGCCGCGGCCGGGGGCGGCCACGCCGCCACCTGCTCTTGGCTGCTGGCCAACGGCTGTCCCTTCGACGCCGGTGCGCGCTCCACGGCCGCAGCGAAATGCCACGAAGAGCTCGCGAGGGGGCTGCTGGCGCATCCCCCGGGGCAGCCGCCCGCCCTGGCGAGCAGCAGCGCGAAGCGCGGGGCCAGCCTGGAGGACGAGGTGAGCCTGCTGTACGAGCTGGTGTATGGCGCGGTGTCACACCGCGACTTGGCGACGCTGCAGCGACTGACCGCGACCCTCCTCGAGCTGCGGCGGGACCCCGACGTACCTCGCGGGTCGCGGTGGGACCCCAGCTCACCCGCAAACCACCCGCTGTACTCCGCCCTGGAGCCCGCGGCGTGCAGCCTGACGCCCGACTGGCGCGCCAAAGTGGAGTGGCTGGAGGCGCAACTCCAGCCGACCCCTCTGCCGGCCGACGTCTGGAACAGCCGCCACTGGCTGCGCATCAACGGAGTGCGCGTCTTGTCCTGCCCGGATGCCCTGGACCGCTTGGCGTGGTTTGCGTCGCGCGGCCACGAGTTCAGGAGTGACACCCTGGAGAAGGCGGCGCGTCTCGGCAACCTGCCAGCGCTGCAGTACCTGCTGCGGTACTTCGAACAAAGAGGAACCGCGCCGCAGAAACTCCCCAGCAGCTGCACCGCCGCGGCTGCGGAAGCGGGCCAGGTCACCGCCCTCAGGCTGCTGTTGGACCACGGGGTGCCGGCGGGGCGTTCCTCTGCAATGCTGGCGCTTCGCCACGGCCACACGGAAGTGCTACAGCTCTTGGCTGAGCGCGGTGTACGGCTACGGCCGTCTGACGTCATATATGATCAGCAGATGTTGGAGAGTATTAAGTCACAGGCCATACCCTGGCTGGTGGAGACGGCGGGCATGTCGGTGGCACGGCGGTGGAATTTGTTGGACAGGGCGGCGGCCGAGGGCAATGTGGAGATACTGGCGTGGCTGCGGGCGCGCGGCTTCCCCTGGGGGCTCCACCTGTGGCGGCATGGCTGTTCGACGCTCATAGCGGCTATCGAGGGCGGCTGCGAGGAGGCCATCGAGTGGCTGCTGGAGAACGACTGCCCTGCCAAGGTGAGCTGAGCGGACGGGGGGGCGCCGTTCGTTCCCGGGGCTGGCTGAGCGGGGGCAGGCACGGCGGAGTGTGCTTCGATGGAGACACCCGCCTGGCCCAAACCAGTAACCAATACACTTACGATGCGGCCGGCGACGTGTGTGTCGTGCAACTGGATGGGTGCAAACCTACCAGTTGCATGCGTACTTGCGGTTAACTGAGGCGCCAGGCAGTTTTCGATCCAAACGGGGGCCCTGAATTGATCGGCTTTACCCCTTAGGTTCCCCAAGCTCAACAGCCGCACCTACACACCGCCCGCCTGCCTGCCTCAGGTGGACGACCGCAAAACCTACGCACAGGTGGCTCGCCAGGGGGACCTGGCCATGCTGCGCTACTGCCTGCAGCGCCGGGGCCTCCCCTTCGACCGCCAGGCGCTGTTCCGCAGCTGCGTCAAGGACAGCGAGGTGGGGCTGGCCACGATTCGGTGGCTGGTGCAGGAGATGGACTGCGGTCCGGGTGATTGGGGGCCCGTCCTGGAGGAGGCGCGGGCGGCGAAATGCCCGGGCGCGAAGCTGGCATGGCTGGAGGCGGAGGCGGCGCGGCAGGCGGGTGGCGGCGCGCAGGCGGGTGCGGAATGAGTTTTTGTGTCTGGGGGCGCTAGGTGGAGGGGGAGGGGGCGGCGGTGGGGTGAGAGGTGCGCACCCCTGTGGGTGTTTCACCAGGTAAACAGTACAAGTCCCGACCCGTGGGTTTGATGTGTTGTGGGAAGACTGAGCCGCGGTTGCTTCTTGCCTGCCCGAGTAGAGGGGGGCGCGGGTGGGCTTGAGGTGCGGGATGGCATTCATTTTGGAGCCGGAGTGGCTCATCAGGACGTCTGGAGGGGCTGTGTGATGGTCCGGAAGGCGGGATGAGGTTGACGTGCGAGCGTGGCGGGTGGTTGGACAGGAGGAGAGTGCAGTGTCGGTCAAGCCGTAGCTATGGCACGGGCAGTATGTGACGTACGTACGGATCTTGCGACACGAACGTGTACAGAATTCCATGCATGGGTTTGAATGCGCACCATTGGTGAGCGAGTTGAGTCCATCTACAATTACCTGGCGCAGCGCCGCACGACTTCTTGTTCGACCAGTCGGGCAGGTCGGTGGCTGCGTGTCGGCGAGCCTGCGAGGAAGGCCATACCTGTCATCGCGGGTCGTGCATTGGGCGCGAAGGAGGAGGTGGGCGGCGCCGCACGAGGAGGAGGAGAAGGAGGAGGATGAAGAGTCGGGACTGGGTCATGGCGCATGCCGCGTCACGACACAGGGGGGCACTTGGTGTGCTCGTCCTACCCTTGTACGTAGGACTCGGCGCTACGGCGCTCAGCACTTGGCATATCGATGGGGCCCGCAAAGGACCTGCAGGACGAGCCATCTGGACTGAGGATGGTTCGCTTGTTCCGCGGCGGGCAGGTTGGTGTAATAGCAGCGGGTGGGTGGGGCCGCTGGGTCCGGAGTGTAAGGTGCTTCGGGTGAGGAATGCTTTGGGCGTTTTGTGCTACGAAATTCCGAGACAGAAAGCTGTTCGCGAGTAGCCGGATCAACTCGGATGGCCGTCCGGTGTGTATGTGCGGCAGCGGTTGGTTGCCGACGGAGGAGCTTGCACACGTGTTTTCGCGAGGCGGTATGAGATCATGTGGCAGGTGGGCTGCTGTAACGCCTTCTCACCCCTTTCCACGGCTTCCTCTGTGCATGTACATGTCCTGTGGGCAATGAGTGCGGCACGGCGTCCAATCCATATCTCGCAAGTCCGTACGACATTTACGGGTCAGTATGATAGACGGCGGAATGTCAAGTGGGCATGCATACATACATGTTGGGCCTGCTCGTTGATCGACACATTTCGGCGGGGTCGTCATGCCAGGAGGGGCTGCGGTGCGGCGTTGCCCGCATCTGTGCCGCGGTATTAGCCCGATGCCATTCGTTGCGCAAGGGCCGGTCAGTGTCTCGTCTGCGTTGATGCCTGAAGTGTTGTGAGTGGAACGGCGAATAACCGAGTCTGTCTGTGAATTCAGGGGAGTTGCCACAGTGATTGTCGCGTTCTGTAGCTGCGCCCAGTGGTTACCGTGAGGCTGCAGCAGCAGCAGCACTACTATGGCCTAATAATTGTGGCTTCGCTGCTCCCGCCCCCACCAAACGATGACGGTTCCATGGCTGGGTTTGCAGGCAAGGTTCGTGTGTAACGGTCGGTATTAATTGAAAACCGACACTTTCTCGTCGCATGTGGTCCCGTTCTCACCGTCAGACCACCGCCTGGCGGGGGTTACGATCATTACACGGGCGGCGGCCCAAGTCCACGGGCCGGGCATCCCATGAGCGAGTCACTCCGAGTTTTCCGACACACAGCGCACACGCACGCCTACTTGGGACTTCAGGTGGTTGGAACAACGCGGCACAGGCCCGGTCCAATCGCGAGACCCATCGAGGGACTGGTGGGCCGGCAAGTGGGGCTGAAGATGGTAGACGCGGCCGAGCAAACACTGAGGAGGCCTCAACGAGCAATCAAGCGCGGGCACGGCGGCGGCGGCACATACAGGTAGGTGCCAACGGTTGGGGGCAGCGCAGCTTGCTTGGGAGGCGTTGGACGTACGGGCGGCAAGCGGACGCGGACGCTCTCGTCCAATTTCCTGCTTTGCGTTTCGGCCACCCAGATGCCCAACGGTGCGGCTGCTGAGCCGCACCACTGCGAACGCCCCCGTTGAGCCGTCTATCTCTAGATCCCTACAGGAGCTCGCGGGCGGGATGGATGCGCATCGATAGGCCAGTGCCGCCGTCCGCCCTACCTGACTTCCGGTCCACACACACTCAGAAGCAGCAGCGGCTGTGCGTGGAGGGACTGTGCGTGGCGGCTGCGTTGGGAAACATACTACAAGGAAGCACTCTGGCGGCTCTCGCGTGCGCGGGTGCGCATGACTCATCACTCTCGCTCGCTCTCGCCTGCGCACCTAATCCCGATAGGGGAGTAGTACCTTCTCCACCTTAACAAACAGGCCTGGATCAGTGGCCGAGGGGTTGTGAAACCCGATCTGCTCCAAAACCGAACGGAAGCGAGCATACCAGGTACTCGGAACCTGGCGAAGGCCGTACAGGGCACGGCGCGGCGCAGATGGCACGCAACACTCGGTCCTCGCTCCCTCCTCAAAACCCGGCGGCTGCTCGGTGAACACAACCTCCTCAAACACTCCTATCAGGACAGCGGTCTTGATGAGTGAGCATAGATAGCCCAGCCAGCTACCGCTGCCGACTTGCTTGCGTGCTTTTTTGCTGGTAATCTTTTAATGTACGACCGCTCGTACATCGAAGTTGGCAGACGTAAAGTGCTTATGTGTTTGTGTTTGTCTACCTCTTAGACGTCTGTCCGCGTGGGAGTGGTGATTTTCGGCCAGACTTCGGCCTTGGCACACAGCAGTGACAACCGTACTCGTGACACCCGTGGTGTTCGCAGAGGCAGACTTGCTCGTTATTCGTGTGCGTTACATTGAGGCCCGGAGCCATCTGATAATTGCGCTTTGTGTGCACCCAACTGTACGGCGCTCGTTGTCTTTGAGTATACCTTAGGCTATTTTGCACACGCCTGCTTTGAATTATCAGGTGGCTTGAGCAACGCGGCACAGGATCCAATCAAGAGACCTGTCGAGGGGCTGGCAGGCCGCAGCCAGGGTTGAAGACGTGGCTCAATACAGCAGGCGACCAGTGTCCGCGGAGGCTTTAACTGCAGGGCGTGAATGTCACCATACAATGTTTCAGCGCAAGGCCGCCGTCCTTCAATCCTAGCGACTGGCGGCTGTAATAATGGCCTGTTCATTTGGCATACATGCCGATCATCGACTTACAAGCATTGCTGACGATGTCGACCACCGAAACTGGTTCGGTATGCATGACAGACTGTTGATTAACCAATAAATTATTATAGCATATAAAGGCAATCAAGTAAGAAAGATATTACATAGTGGAGCTTCGGAATAGTTCCCATCTGTTGTCTGTGTATCACGTGACGTGACGTGACGTTTCCTCACACGGCTATCATGGCGGCGGCTTGATAATAAGCAAAGACAAATGTTGTCTACCAGTAAATGAGTTATTATATTATATGAAACAAAGCACTTAATATAAACTCGGAGACGGAGCGTTCGACTTGCTGTCGGAACAGTCGCCGGAAGCCCTGGAGGGCCCGTGGAGATACGTACCTGCCATAAACTCGAAGGTAAATCACGATGGACTAAATGATTGCGTGGGTCCTGTCATCATACGGAAAGAGGTGTGGTTGTCGAGGTTGTCGGTGTAAACGCGGAGCCAACAACTCCTGGAGCAGGAGTCGGACTTGCCATATAAAGTAATAAAATTGCCGTTTTTGTTGTTGTTGTTGTTGGAATTGGCAGACCTGACATCCCGAGCGCTCCAACAGTTGTGTGTGCTCCATCCTGTGTGTGGGTAAGCTACCGGTACCAAGCTCACAAGCTAGCAAGTACGTATGTAGGCAAGCACAGCGTACGAGCGAACACCTACCGACGGAATGAACGTTGCGCATGAAACAGATGAGAACAAATTCTCAGCAGCTCAGACTGTGCACGGGCAATGGACGTGTACCATGCTTTCCGTCTGACAACTGATGGCGGGGGCCGACAAACAAATATACACGGACAACCGCGCGTGTGTGTCTATAATACATGCCGCAATCGATACATCGATGGGACTGACTTGGACAGTATTTTTCAAGTAACAACAGTATCATCATACTGTTATTATTGGTCGGGTAAACCCTAGCGTGGATCAAGGGACAAGCAGGCACGCAGGTAGCAGGTAGGGGCGTTAAGGCTGCTGATGAGCCTATCCGCCGCCAGCGGTCATTATTCAGCCACCGGGGAATTTGTTTACGTACCTACGTGGGAACGAAGCTGCCGTTGGCCCGTATCTATCAGTGCAACAAGTCTCCATCCCGCCCCGAATCATTGTCCTCGCTCGTACGTGCGTGATGATCTATCCCCGCCGGACCATTTGGTTGGTCGAACGCGCGCGCGCTTGACGCGCACAAAAATCTATCTATGTATTTCAGGCAGTCGATTGATCCATGCCTAGCAACCACGCACGTACGGCGGCACGCAAGCGCATGCTCATTTATCATCAGGGGCCGGCCTCGGATCCGACTGAAGAATGATCGAAGGGGGCCGCCGTCTACGCCGTCCATCCATGTGCGCGTGATGAGTTCCCAATTCTTAACCAGGTGTATGCGAATGTCCCCACCGCGATTAAACCAGCAAGCATATACATATACATATACATATACATATACATATACATATACATATACATATACATATACATATACATATACATATACATATACATATACATATACATATACATATACATATACATATACATATACATATACATATACATATACATATACATATACATATACATATACATATACATATACATATACATATACATATATATACCCTTATCGTTCGGGCGCTCGTACTTCACCGGCCGGTACTTTAGGAAGCAGTTGATGTACATTGGGTTGATGCATAGCCGCAGCTTCCCGTCCTTTTCAACGACTCGCAGGCCGTTGACTACGGTGGGCGGGGTCTGCCCTTGTGGCCACTCCCGTATGACTCCCCGCGGCACGCACTTGCTGAGCTCCTCAGTCACGAAATCCTTATGTTGGGTCGCACTGCTGTGGTTCGGGAACGCCACCGCGTGCGGGCGGTTCCCGGCATCTCATCCGGGTCCACCCCCGGCTTGGCGGCCCGCAGCATCTCCCGTACAATCCGTAGTTTGCGGTCATGATCTGGGGCGTTTTCCTGACCCGGGTGGTCCACCGGCACCCATTCGAACTGGATGCCACCCTGCAGGTGCTTGAGGAGCGTCTTCTGTGAGTCGGTCATATCAGGGCTGCCCCGCCGTTTGCGAGCTGGAAGTATTCACGCCAGAGCGGTTCGTACTGCTTCAGCCTCCCCGGCTGGAAGCTGTCCGGGTCCGGGAGCACTGTTTTCAACGCGGCCTCATATTGGCCATCGTCCGTGGTATCCCGCGCGTCTGGCTGCCCCAATTTCTGCAGTCGCGCCCAGGCCTCTGCCAGGAGCTGTCGAGCTACGTCCAAAGATGCCCCGTCCTGCCCCTCTGGTCCCGCCCGATCCTGGTCGCTTCCCCACGTGCCAGCCGGCTTCCCCGTCGGCACGCCCAGGACCTCAGGTCTTCCCGCGCTTATCTGGTTCCCTGGATTACAGGTGTTGTCGCTTAGGTCCAGGGGGTCCGCCTCCAACGATAACAAATCACCCTCATCCATCTCTACATCCGGCCCTTGGGTGATCTCCAGCTCCGCTGCTCCCGTGTCCGGGCCACCCTGGGGGGGGCGTTCACGGCAAGCCACAAGACACTGCTTAGTTAACCCCACCGCCCGGTGCCGCATTGAATAGGCCAGGTCCAGCGAGTCGCCCAACAACGTATTACTGACCGCCCTTGGCCGTATCACATAGACAGTCCCACTCGCCTCCACCCACGGTCCTGGCTCGGTGTCTCGCCCGGCCGCCTGCACTACTACTTTACCGCCTATAGACACCCTTAACGTCAACCTGCCTGCCGCTCCTGGGCCCGCCCCTCGGCGCACAGGTGGTCGGCGATGCGCCCGGCTACCACAGCCAGGTCCTCGTGGACAAACTTGCAGCTCCCGCCGTAGACGCAGTCAATCCGGAGCAGCGAATGATTCACGCACGTCTGCGGCACCAGCCCCTTGGGGCCGGGGCGTCCGTCTCGCGCTGGTTGCGCCCCCGCCCTCGCGAGTTGAAACAGCGCGTCTGTAGACGCGCACAGCGTGGTGGGCAGGTTCCGCTCCTGGAGGGCCCGGTGCATCGCGGCCAGGGCCTCCTTAGCCTTCTGCGCTCGCTCCTCGCCCCCGTCAGTTCCCCCGCGGCCCCCGTCGTTGCTGCCGCGCCGTCCGCCTGCGGCCGACGGCACCCCCAGGCCTGAGGCGCCCGCCTTACCGCCTCCCCTTGCCCCGCCGCCGCCGCTTCCACCTCCCCCCGAGCGGTACGCCTCGCTCATATGAACTTTCTGGAGGCTGTCAGCGGCATTGTCGACCAGCTCACGGATACGCAACAGGCAGCCTAGCTGGAGGCCGTATCCCTCCAGCCACATGTCGCGGGTCATGGGGTGGTCAAATACCCGGCTTGTCTTCAGGTTCTGCGCCGCTCCGTGCAGCCACCTGCCCTCGTTGGCTCCCAGCCCCGTTTGGCTCGGTTTGAGCGACTGCAGCGCCACTTCGGCCAGACCCAAACCTCCGAGGAAGGCTGCTACTTTCGAGGCCACCGTCTGCAAGTCCACGTCTGGCTGCGACGCGTATTCTTCTAGCGTGCGCAGCTGGTCGTTAAGCTTCTGGCCCAACTTGCGGCTCACACCCTCCGCAAAGGTGTCATCCAGCGGCCCCGCCAGGCTGACCTGCAGCCGCCTGATCAGCTCTTTACCTGCCGACCGCAGGACGGTCAGCACGGCCTGGACAATGGCTGTGTGCGACTGCGCGGCACCCTGCACTGGCCTCCGCGCGGCCGACATGGACGTGACATACTACTTAACACCGGAAGACTGGCTATACACGACGGACGACAAGAGCGGCTATTGGCAGCTGCCTGTAGTGTATAACGATCCTGGATAAGTATCATGAGATGTCACTGGAAGGCATCTGCCAGCTGGTCCTTTTCTGATAAGGCATGATACAACAATTTGGTATCGAGACGGTCCCTTCTGGGGCGTCTCGTTGCGCTCATATCTCGATCTACGCGTTCTCATACTTACTTCTTATAACCATATGGAAGCGGATACACAGCCCGACCGCGAGCTACCGATGGCCGACCTCGCCGCTGCACTCCTGGATGCCGCTGACGAGGGTCTGTAATTTGCATTACCAGCTTGCGATATTGCCTTGTTAGGTTGCCTGTGTGGCTTAGCTGTTGAGTGACCGCAGGTTCGGCAAAGTCGGCTGTCGCGCCGCGCAAGCTGCGCATCGGCCTTCGCAACCTGCGGCACCACCTCGTCCGTTTCTTGGCCGAAGTGGATAAGGCCACTGGATTGAGTAGGTTCTGAATTCTTTGTTTAGTTGCGCGTTCGGTTATCTGTGACGTTCGGTCCGCATCTCTGTTACGATGTTCGCGCCGAACTACCCGAACGTTGCGTATCCTCCTGTCTGGGCCGGCATTGCACCGTTTTTAGGCAATGTTCCTTATCTGGGTTGGGGACAACTGCCTGGTCAGGTGCCTGCTGCTGTTCCGAATGCAGCTCCGCAGCGGGTGAACCGTTGGGGTCCGCCGGTCCGCTGGGGTCCGGTCCCGCCTGCTGCTCCTGTACCTGCTGCGAATGCCGTGCCTGTTTTTAACGCTGCTGCACCGGCCATTTTCGGCGCCGCTGCGCAGCCTTTCCCTGTTCCTCCTGGTGCCTCTAACGTGCCTGTGCCTGCCCCAGCTCCCACTGCTGCAGTCCCTGAGCCTGTTCACTCCGTTGACGGTACGCCCGCTGTACTGGGGTCTGGTCATGCAGTCAACGATAACGGGGCTGCGGCTGGTGCGGGTGGCTCGGCCGGTCAGGGGGCTCCGGCCTCGACCGACAAGGGCGCCGACGATGAGGTACTGAAAATGACCATATCTGTGCCGAAACTGTCCTTGCCTGCTGACCTTAAGCATGCGGATCCTGTCAAAATTGCGGCACGCACGCGGGCGTTCGTACGGGATGCTAGGAACTACTTTGCGGTTGTGAAGGGAGGTCATCTGGACAACATGCGCTGCCTTTTTCTGGCCACTGCCCTTGAGGGTGCGGCGAAGGCGTGGCATGACTCCTGGACCACCGCAAAGGAAACCTTCACCTCGGAAGAACTTCTGACCGCTTTGCTTAGCCGTTTCGCCCCGCGCATCCTGTCTGCTGAGGATGAGGCCCGGCACAAGCTTGCATCTGGCAAGCACCGCATGCGTTCTGGTGATAAGGTCGCAGCATACCATAGCCGCTTTGAGGCTATCATTTCTGCCATTCCTGATGTCTCTGATTCCGAGAAGCGCTTCTGGTTTCACAAGGGCTTGACTGCTGAGCTCGCTGGTGATTGCGCATCTGATTCTCTCGGACAGACCTTCCCGACCTTCCAGGACCTGCTCACGTTCGCTTTCGGCATGGAGCGGCGGCTGGAGCATAAGCGGCTTGCTGAGCAACAAGCCCGGTCCTCTGTTCGCTTGCATGCCCTGACTGCGCAGGACATGTCCGACCTGTCGGACGCGGAGGACGTCCCGCCGGCGGCTGGCGCCAAGCGCCGCGCACCGACCGCCGCCGCCGCCGCCACCGGGGCGGCGAAAGGCGGCGATGGAGGGCGGCGCGGGAAGCAGCAGTCGGGCGGCGCGGCTCGCGCAAGCCACAAGGGGAAGGACGACGGTTGGGCGCAGCCGCGGTCGAAGCGGCCCCGACGCAACAACCGGCGTGATCAGGAGTGGTTAGACAAATTCTGCTGCACTCGGGCGGAGTACAACTACCGCAAGGGTGAAGGCTTGTGCCTCCGATGTGCCTCCAACGCCCACCGTGCGGACACTTGCCCGCTGCTGAAGGGGGGCAAAAGGCTTAGGAGGTTGCCCAGGTTGATGCTAAGGGGGAGTCGCCTGGGTCTGCTGTTTCGCGCGGCGCATTGCCTGATCTGTCTGCTTTCCGTGCAGCGCGTGCGATCGTGCCTGATGTCCTGCGTCAGGTTGAGGGCGTAGTGGGACGGCGCTTTTCGCTGGACGCTCGGACGGCGCGCGCTGGCTTTGACACTTTCTGTAATCTTTTCGCGCCTTGCGTTCCGTCCCTTGCCTCTGTTGACCTGGGCGGGCATACGATCTGGTTTACCCCCTCCTCTCTGCGTGAGCTTCAGCTGCAGGTAGCCCGGTACCGATCGTGCAAACGTCAGCGTCCTTTAGTGGTCGGGTCAGAAAAGGACCCGGGGGTTCTGTTGCCTGAGTTCATGTCTCGGAAGGCGGCCTCTCTGTTGGCGGGTTTCAAGCGTGTCTTGCAGTTTCGGCCGGGTACCGTTCTGTTTAACGGTGTTGACGTGGCTGGGCGTCCGACTCCGTTGCCTGGTTTTCCTTATGCAGCTGAGGTCTGGTACGAAGCACCGCGCAAGGGCCCGGTGGTTCCCGATGAGGGGGACCCCCACATTTCTGCCCTTCTGTCTCCAGGTGCCGCTGCCCTCACAGGTTCAGGCGTCCCTCTTGTTTCCATCTCTGCTGCTAGCCACCGCATGACTGCGCTTGCGGATACGGGCGCCAGCGATGACTTCATCTCTGCCTCTGAGGTGGAACGCCTTGGGCTGCGACCTGCTACATCTGCGCGGTCTCATGTCACTCTGGCTGATGGTGGTAAGCAGGCCATTCTGGGACGGGTTACCCTCAGGCTGGCTGTGGGTCCGTTGCGGTTCACTGCTCAGCCGTATGTGTTGCCCAAGCTGACTGATGTGGCCACATACATTCTGGGTTCGTCCACGCTTTCTCAGTTTGGGGCGGTTGTCGATTACCCTGCACGTGCCCTGCGCCTGCGCAAGGGTACCCTGTCGTGCAAGGTTCCCTTCTGTTCTGGGGATCGTGCGTGCGCTGAGCCACCCTGCGTGAATTTCGCTGCTGCTGCGATTTGCCGGCATGAAGAGCCTGAAGCCATAGGGCGTAAGGCTGCCGTGCGTCTGTTGCGTAAGGGTGCTCATGCCTTGCTTGTACGGCCTAAGCTGCAGTTGAATGCTGCCGTGCAACCTGTCGCGCCAACTGACCCCGATCTGCAAGCTCTGTTGGAGGAGTATGCCGATGTCTTTCAGGAAATCCCGGGACTTCCTCCTATGCGGCCTGTCGACCACACCATACCTTTGGTGCCTGGAGCGCAACCTGTCTCTCGGCCCATGTATCGGCTTAGTCCGTTGGAGCTCGATGAGGTAAAGCGCCAGGTCACCGATCTGCTGAAGAAAGGTATGATCCGACCGAGCACATCTCCGTATTCTGCCCCGATCCTGTTTGTGGGTAAGAAGGATGGCGGTCTGCGCATGTGCATCGATTATCGGGGTCTGAATTCGGTTACTGTTAAAAACCGTTACCCCCTCCGCGCGTCGATGATCTGTTAGACAAACTGCGGGGTGCAGCTTATTTCAGCTCGATTGACCTTCAGCAGGGCTACAATCAGATCCGCATTGCTGAGTCGGATATCCCGAAAACTGCCTTCCGTACGCCCTTTGGTCACTACGAGTACACTGTCCTGTCCTTCGGTTTAGTGAACGCTCCTGCAACGTTCCAAGCCGTTATGGATCGCACCTTCCGCCAGTACATCGATAAATTTGTCGTTTGCTATCTGGATGACATTCTGGTTTTCTCGATGACGCGCGAGGAACATCTGCAGCACCTGCGCCTTGTTTTTGACATTCTGCGCCGTGAGCAACTGTATGCCAAACGCTCTAAGTGTCACTGGGCCGAGCCTCAGGTTGAATATTTGGGACACATCGTCTCCAAGGATGGCGTTCGCATGGATCCCCGTAAATCTGCTGTCGTACGGGACTGGCCGACGCCTACCAACCTTCAGGAGCTGCGGAAGTTTCTGGGTCTGACTAACTACTTCCGTAAGTTCATCGAGCGTTATTCGGTTATTGCGGCTCCGCTCACGAACCTGACACGTAAGGGTGCCTTCACTTCGGCGGATGCCTGGACCCCGAGTGTCAGAAGGCGTTCGACACCCTGAAGCGTGCTGTTGCTGATGATATCATCCTGCGCTTCCCTGATTACTCGTTACCGTTCCGCGTTGAGGTCGTTACTGACGCATCACTGCATGGCACTGGCGCCGTGTTGTTGCAAGAAGGTCGACCCATTGCGTTCACGAGTAAGAAGTTCTCTGGTGCTGAGACCCGTTACACCACGGGTGAGCAGGAGTTGCTTGCTGTCTTGCACGCTCTGAAGGAATGGCGTTGCTACTTGGAGGGCCGACCGTTTGTGCTCAAGACTGACCATAAGCCCCTAACCTTCCTGCAAGGGGTTCCCTCCTTGAATCGTCGCCAGGCCCGCTGGATGGAGTATCTGGCTCGGTTCAACTTCAACTGGGAGTATCTGTCTGGATCCATGAATATTGCTGATGCACTCAGTCGGCATCCTTCCTTGCATGCTGCCATCCTGTCTGTTGCCACGCGTCGTCAGTCTGCCGCGAGCCAACCTTTTGCCGCGTCTGACTTTGCGTCGCGTCTGAAGCGTGCGTACGTCACTGACCCATGGTTCTCTGATCCAGTCAATACGGGGCATCTGCGTCGCGAAAACGGTCTTTGGGTCCGTCCTGAGGGTTCGTACAAGCAGGTTGTCGTTCCTAACGATGACTCTTTGCGTCGCGAGCTCCTTTCCCGTTTTCATGAAGGTCCTTTGGCTGGGCATCCTGGTTACGTCCGTCTGCTGGACCTGATCCGACGCCAGTTCTGGTGGCCTC
Source organism: Eudorina sp. 2006-703-Eu-15 (assembly GCA_003117195.1). Classification (NCBI taxonomy): domain Eukaryota; kingdom Viridiplantae; phylum Chlorophyta; class Chlorophyceae; order Chlamydomonadales; family Volvocaceae; genus Eudorina; species Eudorina sp. 2006-703-Eu-15. The sequence continues at coordinate 1,145,340 of BDSI01000020.1, forward strand.
GGCTCGCCAAGGATGTCGAGAACTATGTGCAGTCCTGCGATCTCTGTCAACGCAACAAGTCCCTGTCTGGTAAGCCTCATGGGCATCTGCAACCTCTGCCTGTGCCGAATGCTCCGTGGGAGAGCGTTTCCCTGGACTTCGTTGTCTCGCTGCCCAAAACTGAGGGGGGATACGACGCCGTACTCGTACTTGTTGATCGCTTGACGAAGATGGTGCATCTTGCCCCTACCACGACTGCTTGCACTGCTGAAGACACTGCACGACTGTTCTTTGATAACGTCGTACGATTGCACGGCGTGCCAAAGAGCGTTGTGTCTGATCGTGGTACTCAGTTTGCGAGTAAGTTTTGGGCCGCGCTGGGTGTTTTGGTTGGGATGCGTGTGAATCTGTCCACTGCATACCATCCACAATCTGATGGCCAGACTGAACGTGTGAATCGCGTTCTGGGCGACATGCTCCGTAACTTCGCTGGCCGCACACCATCTGCCTGGGACACCTACCTGACTGCTGCTGAGTTTGCTATCAACAATGCTGTGAACCGTTCGACTGGCAAGAGTCCTTTCTTCCTGAATTACGGTTATAACCCGGCTCTGCCTGTGTGGCGTGAGTTGGATGTAAACGTACCTGCTGCTAAGGTTTTTGTCAAGTCGTTTGTGTCCCGGATAGCAGATGCCAGATCTTGCTTGGATGCTGCACAGCAACGGACGGCTGACTACTACAACAAATCTAAACGGGACGTCACCTTCCGCAAGGGACAGTTGGTCATGCTGAGCACCAAGAATCTGCGTTCCTTGGCTGAAGGGTCACGTAAGCTGTTACCACGCTGGGTGGGTCCATATCCTGTCGCACGCATGGTGGGATCTGTCGCCGTTGAACTTCAGCTACCATCTGACATGCGCATTCACCCTACGTTTCATGTGTCTCTGGTTCGGCCGTACCGTGGCTCTGATCCTGAACCTGATTCTACTGACACTCCGCCTGTGACGGAGCCTGGGCCTGTTGACTGGCTTAAGGGCAAGCAAACCACCTAAACCACTAACCCGTCGGGTCCTTTTCTGATAAGGCATGATACAACACTGCCCCTCCATCAGCGCGAATACACCTACCTGGCTATGCAATGGAACGGCGTGGTGTATTATTGGCCACACCTCCCGTTCGGGGTCGCGCCGGCCTGCCACCTCTACACGATGCTGAAGCAGGAGCTCTTCCGCCCCCTTCGGTACCGAGGGGTGCGCATGACTTTCCTGATCGACGACCAGATGGGCGCCGCAGCATCGAAGGAGGCGGCAAAATTCCAGTGCGGGGCGGTGGTGCGCCTACTGGCGGCGCTGGAATTTACCCTAAGCCTGACAAAGTGCAGACTCGTACCCAGCCGGACCGTGCGCTTCTTAGGGATGGAGGTGGACGCTAGCGCCCAGGCGTTCCGGGTACCAGCCGACAAGCTGGAAGCCTTTGAACGCTTGCTGCAGCAACAAGAGGGGCGGAGGCTCACTGCGCGGCAGGTTGCGCAGATCGCGGGCAAGATAATTGCCATGTCACCGGCGCTCTCAACGGCGCCTCTCTACGGGAGACTAGTCCTGCAGGCCGCACGGGGCGTCGGCTGGGACGAGACAGTCTGGGCGTTGGCGGAGGTGCTCAGAGAGGCTTGGCAGTTTGTAGCGCTACTGCGCCTCAGGAACGGACGCACACGCTGGCTGAAGGGGCCAGCCCTTCAGGTGGCCACCCAGCTGGTGGGGGACGCCTCGGACAAGGCGTATGCCGCCTACCTACCGGGGGAAGAGCTGGGCGAGCTTAGTACGATGCAGGTTCCCTTCACGCAGGAGGAGGTGGAGAACGCGCGGCGGAACGCCGTCAGCAGCACGGAGAGGGAGCTTCGGACCCTGCTGTACAGCTTGTATTGGCTGCGGGACCGGGCGCCCCACCTGCTGCGAAGAAGGGCGGTGCAATACCAGACAGACAGACAGCCGGCAGAGTGCTGCGTGGCGGGCATGAAGGGCAACCGCTCGTGCCTGCCTGTCGTCGCGGGTATCCACAAACTCTGCGCGGAGCTGGATACGGACATCTCAGTGGTCTGGTACCCGAGGACGCGGGAGCAGCAGCGGCGGGCCGACGAGCTCAGCAAGTACGAAGACGCGTCACAATGGATGCTACACTCAGACGTTTACGCCAGCGTCACGAACCACAGCTGCCTGCAGGGGCGTAAGCCCACTCTGGACGTGTTCGCGGACGCGCACACCACCAAGGTGCCCGGCAGCTACTTTGCGCCATACTGGTGCCCGGGGGTACGGGGGGTGGACGCGTTCGCACAGGACTGGGGTTCGCTGGAGTGGGGGGACGGAGCGCAACGGCCGCTGCTCTATATCAACCCCCCTTTCGATACAGTGGCGAGGGTGTTGCGAAAGGTACACGACGAGCGGCCTGACTGTGTGCTCATCCTGCCTATCTGGCCGCGGGCATGGCAGCTTGGCAGGTAGCGTTGGCCTCCCTGCCGGTTCGCGCAAAGCTACCCCTCCCGCACCGGAAGGACTTGCTCTGGCCTGGACCACAGGCGCCCAATGCGACCAACCAGGGACCCAAGGCGCCCCGATACCGGCTGCAAGCGGTGTACGTGATCTGGTAACGGCGCAAAGGACGCCCTCGACCCTGGGGTCGGGGGGGGTGCCATGGAGGGTATGGAGGGGCCGCTACGCGGGGTGGATGGAGGGCTGGAAGAAGCCTACGATCTGAATTAGAGAGGACAGGGCTGGCTCGCAAAGGCGATCCCCACAATAATTTAGTATCGAGTACGGGACAAGCATTTGCGTTTACCCAAAGTGTAGACTTTTGTTCTCTTGATTGCGCAAACAGGCGCAAAGGCTTATTACTGGATGACGATTGCGGAACGCTTTGTACTGTGGTAATAGTATAATGATATAAATCTTATTAGCTTGATACACTACTCACCTACGTACGGTTCGCCTGCCTACCGCGCGCATGCCTGCAGAACCAACCCGGCGGAACCGCATTCGCGCAGCAGATGAGGAGCCGTCATCATCTGCTGGTAGCTCGAATTCCAACTCATACCCTGCTCAAAACCCTTACACAGCAGTGCCTGTAGCACCTGTCATGTTGGCGAACCCGCGACCGCGGTCGTCGTCAGAGCTGCCGACGCCGCCGCAGCAGCAGCTGCAGTACCCTCCTCATCATCCGCAGCACTACGTGCAGTTCGTGCAAATGTGTCCCTCTACTCAGCAGTACTTGCTTCAGCAGTACCAGCAGCCGCAGTTGAACCCTCTTAACACTCTAGGTCCTCCATCATTACGGCAATCGATTACAGTAGAAATTGCAGATCGCTAGTATATATGTGAGTGAGTCCTTCTCGAAGCAAACGCGTGCTAGCTCTATTATTGGCGATAGATAGATAACTACGCGAATAATAATGTTCATATGAAACCCTACAGTAGCCTGCGGCGGGGTAGGCGGGGTGCGGGGTGCCCACCTCCACGCACGCAGCCAGTACTACTGTGTGCCTGCTGCGTGCCTCGCTCTATCTGCCGCACGCCGTGCGTGGGTGTCCGTGGATCGATGGGCGCACGCAACATGCGGTCGCTCCCGTTGTTAAGCTCTATCTCGCATGTACTGGTTTCGTCGATATGTAATTGGCAACATAGACCAGTAGTCGTCTCGTGGCAGCAGCAGCTTACGTATGCGGATTATTGTGGCCGTGAGACGGGTAGCATATGTATTGATCGATGGCGTTAGGTACGGCCATTACGTGTACGTACAACGTGCGGTGCCATCCGTCCATCCGTGTCCGTCTCGTCTGTCTGTAGCATCTATCTGACACGTTAACACTCAGGCGGCGCCAGTGGGACCGGCCCGATGGGACCGTACGGCCCGGTGGGACCGTACGGGCAGCAGGCCCCTGATGGTGACTCGCGAGGCCCCGTGGCCCTCCAAGACTACGGGCCACCGCTGGAGAAGTGACCCCGCCTTGGTTGGGGTGGTGGTTCGCTAATAATAGGGGCGCCCTTGTGGCTAACTCCCCCTGAGCGGGCTTTATCCCTTGCCATGGTTGGTTCTCAGGAGCGGGGTGGTTCCCTGGTAGTGTGGGCCCGGGGAGTGTTTCGGTGCACTTGTGGAGCCTGTCCGGAGCGCCATGCATGCATGGTGCGTGGCGCCAGTTCATTTAGGCAGTGAATGGTGAGGATGCCTCGCTGTAACATCCTTAATAATAAGGTGGCGCGTACTAGTAATTATTCCGATACGCCAACTTATTATCTTGTTGAGCGTCTATCTCGCTTTGCTCCTTCAGTTTTTCTGTCACGATGTGTACATACATACGTACGGTATTAGGTACGTACGTATACGTACGACATATATTTCCACCGAGGCCAAGCATCCTCACACGTACACACCATCCGATTGACCATGCATGTATACATACACATGTCCGTTCTATGAACACATGTCCGTTGATTTATTTGCGTGGCTGCTGCGTGGGTGTATGCGTGTTATTATTATATATGGACCATGAGCTTATGCATGGGCGACCGACGGTGGATACGTAGATGTGAAGTAAGGCGCACGCATTCGCGTGCGTAGGTACATAAACCCTAAACCCTCATTCGCACCCCAAATAAACGCGTGCGTACTGCAGGCCGACGTACGGCAGACGCTGTGAAGCAAGCGAACAGCTAGAACGAAGCGAATGTATGGGATCGATGGGATGTACGGCGGTACGTTCGTTCGTTCGCACTACTTCTGAATTGATATTTTGCACGGTGGGTGCAGCGATTGCCTGTCAGTGAGGTACTGATAGATACTGAACATTATATTACGGACCACGCACGCACTACAGGTACATGCAGACTGCGGCGGCGCGGAGGATGTATGTACGGCCGGTGCATGCAGGCCGGTGTGTATGTCTGCTGAGCGTGCGGACACATGCGTGGTTGCGTGTGCACCCCGCGGGTGATGGAGGATGGCTGGGTGCGCAGACCTTGGTACGTAGGGGTTGATGAGATGAGGCGCCTACGATTGATGATGAGCTATCTGGGCCCGTTGGAACACCCGGTCGGGACACGGGTCCACCTTGCAACGGTTACATTATTACAATCAGTGTGCATTCGGGTCATGTTCTTAGCGCGGCCATTGCACAGCCTCGCAGTCCTGCCTAACACGAGGGGTTAAATATTGGGCTTGGGGCATGCTTGTTACACAAACCGTGTCAACATCTGCCGTATAGGTAAGACCGCGCGTGACTACAATTAACCTTGGTCGGTCCTTGGGATGGAGTTCCATAACTTCTTGCTAGGAACCCATGCATCCCCGATGGCTCCGCAGCAGACTTATTTTTGGCAACGGGCGGGAGTGGTGGGTTATTATTAAGGTGCGGGGTGGCACCCAAGTTGGAGCCGGGGTGGCTCACCAGGACGTCTGGAGCAGGGGCCAGCCGGCGGCGGGGGTGAAAAAAGTGACCTGGACTGCGACATGTCGCGGCATACTTGCTACGCGAGCGGACGGATGAGCAGGAGCGAGAGATGAGCACAAGGGCCGTTTAAGCCGTAGCTATGGCTGGTATGTACAGTAGGTGACGTACGTACGGATCTTGCGACAAGCACGCACGGACCTGGATGGGAATCCATGCATGGGTTCAAATGCGCTCAATCATCGCGTGATGACGTATGGGCATGTCGGTGGCCGTACGTCGCACCGGTCATTACCCTGAGCAGAGGTTCCCCAGCAGATCGATACTCCTGCTTTGGTAGGCTGCGGTCGGTGCAACCTGAAGACCCGCCGCTCATTGCGCGTCTGGATGGATACCCAAGTAAGATGCGTCGAAATCCATTGGAGTGCTCCTCGCCTTGGCGCCGAGATGGGCCAAGAATAGAAAACCCGGCAGGCTTTGCATGTGAGGCTGCTGGCCAAAAACGCATATCTCCTCACCCGCCGAACCAAGCAAGCATCAGGCCACATACATCACATCCACACAAAAGAATCAATGCACTGCAGAGTCCTTCGTGACAGGCCAGCAGCGTCAGCTAGTTAATATAAAGGACGACGGCTTCACTTGGCCGTACATGCTGCCAACTCAGCGACTCAAGCCTGCTATGCATGGCCCGCATCCTGTCAGCAGCCTGAATACTGAACTATGACTGAACACAAGTGGAGGACCCTTTTCAGTTCCGCGTTTGGACGAGGCCGCGCATGACCTCCTGCTCAACATCCATGCATCTTCGTAATCTTTACAACGTCATGCATGCATGCGCAGCAAAGACGACCAATGGCCAGGCGGAAGTCCGCAAGGCGGCCCCGGCGGCTCGGCCTCTGCCCCGCGGCAGAAAAGGGGCCGACGCGCGCCCCTCCTTTATTTGCTTCAAGCCCGTGGACATACAGCCGCTGGCTCCACCTTCACATGTACGAGCAGTCATGCCCACCGGCGACTACAGCTTTCCCAGCAAAGACTTGAGCTGCGGCATCAGCTGCTCCGTGTACTGCCGCACCTTCCCCTGCGGAACAGATTCAGGCAGGCCAGGAGTCGGTCATTAGGACATAGCGTCTGCACGCGGTATCTACCGGACCTCTAATTATTTCCGAATGAATTTAAGTATTGGGGACTTCGCAAAGCCCTTAAACCATTGACGGGGACAACTCGCAACAAATTAGAGGTTGTAGATACGGTAAATACGTTGACAGCCTCGCAAAAATCTCGCAAAAAGGCCACCGGCGATTTGCCAGGTGTTTTGGATGTTGTACGATCCCAACCGATGCTGTTGGGTACGCAGGGTCCATGGTCGAGGCTGCAAGCCTGTGCATGTGACAGGTCCGGAGTTGCACCACGCACCCGCCCTTGGAACCCACGCCCGAAGGGCCCACCACATGCACTGCGTTCCATGCGTGAGTTCGTTTCCGTTCCGCCCGGAGGAGCAAAGCGACCTCGCAAATAAATCTTCACATTTCCTAGGAACATCGGAAGCGTACCTCGCAATTATTCACTGTTTCTAGTTTCAAATAAATAAATTTTCGGTCCTCGCAAATATTTAGAGGCAGAAGGGTATCTACCTGACTAAGCGAAATTCAGCAGTCCAACTGCACGACCAGCTGTCCGATCCGTCCCCCGCCGGCCGGCTGGCGCGGCCGCGACCGCAAACTCCCCTCCAAAGCCGCCGGGGTCCTCACCTGGTGACACCACCGCGTTGGACCCTTCCCGCCTGCCCACGACCTGACGTCCCACCCCGCGGTCACCGAACGCCAACCCCACAGCACACTACTCACCAGGTTCTCCTCCGTCGTCCCACTCCCGCCCCAGCGCGCTGCCTGCGACTGCCGCGGCTGGGTGGCCGAGGCGGTGATGCTCGCCAGCCACTCGTCGTACTGCCGCAGCAGCTCCGGCCGCTTGAGCCGAAAGTGCTGCGTCAGCACATCCCGGAAGGTGGACCCACCTGCGGGGCCACCAGGGGATGGATGGAGCCGTACGTCACACACACACACACACAGCGGACTGCGAGGCGCAGACCGCCCGGGATGGGCCTTCGCCCACTCCCTTGAGGGGGCACAGCGGTCACCGATCCTCGGGGATCGGGCACGCGCCCTAGGTTGAGAGCGAGGGGACAGAGGCCCCTTACGCCCCTTTCCCCCGTATCCGGGGGAAAGTGCTTCGGCGGTCTCCCGTATGGGGCGGGTTAGCGCCCCCGGCCAGTGTCGGCCCGGCAGATATGTAACGATTCACACACACACACACACACACACACACACACACACACACACACACACACAGGTTACGGAAGGCGCACCCGGCCAATCCGCAAGTCAGCGTCGCCCTGGACCACACAGGTTCACCACCAGGATTCACAGGAGGTTGTGAGGCCATACATGCCGATTGTGAGCGAAACAGAGGAACTGCAGCGTCGGGGTTACGGTGTAATTCCCTGCAAGAGATCCTATGCACAGCATCTGGAGAAGCTTTTGGCCGCGCCGTGTTACAGGAGCGGCGTCCCCATCCAGCATCTATTGAGCTTATTTGCTGCTGGACGCGCTCAACAATTGGCCAAGCGCCGAATCTTAACTCTTCACGTGGGGTTATGATCGCCTGCGTCCCGCGTTCCGTCCCCCAGAGCAGGCAGGCGGCCTGAGGCCCCGGCCTCGGACGCCCGCTGCCCCGCACCGTCGGGGCCCAGTCGGGCCGGCCAGCCCACCCCACCTGACAGGCTGCTGCTCTTGGGGTTTGTGGACGTGAGCATCTGGAGGGCCGGCAGGATGGAGAAGGCCAGGGTGTTGTAGCGCTGCGTGTTCGCGTAGTCGCTGGCGGCCTGGCGCCCGGACACGGTGGCGGCCTGGGCCTGGAGGCGACGGACGGAGCGCGAAGGACCGACGCGGGCGGGGCCAATATCCAAGGATCCGGGATTAAAGATCCAGTAGAACAAGAGATAAGCGAGCTTAAGGCGGCACAGAACCGGAAGGATAGAGACCCGAGGAGGCGCTCATCAAGTTCACACGACAGCCTTGGGACCGAGGCATATCCTATCCGTGTGCAAGCTCCCGGCGCACACAGCCAGGGGGTAACCTCAACGCCACAACACTTCAAGATTTAGGCAAGGTTACGCGTCCACGCACGTGTTGTCGCGTGGCAGCTGTGTTGAGCACGCCCTCGGTCTTTCTCACCCGCTCAGCAGGACACGTGCCCTCACCTCGATTCCCGTCCCATGGCCCTTCACCCCATGGCCCTTCACCCCATGGCCCTCCACCCCATGGCCCTCCACCCCATGGCCCTTCACCCCATGGCCCTCCACCCCATGGCCCTCCACCCCATGGCCCTCAACCCTACGGCCCTCCTTGCCTTTCAGGTATCCGGTATTTATCGCCGGCCTGGGTGTGTCTGGGCTGCTTTCAATTAAGCCCCATGGCCCCACCCTCACCGAACCCCCTCATGGCAATTATTCGATCTTCGCTTTCCTTCTTTTCGGGCCAACCCAGCGCACCCACCTCCCATGCCGGCTCGTTGTAGTACGGGTCGGTCACGAGGATCATGGACTGGATGCTCACCAGCACCTGGGCGGGGTGAGGAACAAGGCAGGGGGCGGGGTCCGGGGGCCGGAGGCCGACCGCCGGGGCGCAGCCGATACATCGGCTTCGTTTCCAGTAACTGTCCCCGTAATTTGCATGACGTTGACCTACCAGTGTCCCACACTGTTTTGCTGTAGGTAGTGACCGACCTGCTCGTCATGGACAGAAAAGACGGCACCGCTAGGGCTGCGGTCGATGTGTACCGGCAGGCACGTCGCGCCGCCCGCGATACGTACGGTACCTGCCCAGCGGCGTGCACGGTTCGCGGAAACGCAACCCCGCCCTCTCAGACTGCGTAAGATACGGTGTGCTTAAGCGACGACACAGGGAAACCGGGTCGCGACAAAAGCTACATACTACAGGCAGGGAACCACCGGGTAACCCTACGTGCGGAACTCGGAGATGACACACATGGTGGATACCACCACACCCATGGGGCGTGAAGGCCGTGCCCATCATACCCTGTGCCCAGCAGCTGCTGCACGCTGGGCGCACCTGCAGTATGGTGGACATGGCCGGGTCCCAGGACGGCCCCGACCAGGTGCCCAGCAGCGACAGGCACACCTTGCCCTCCGCGTACAGGTTGGGGTTGAAGCGCACCTTGCCGCCCCCGGTCGTCAGAAACTGGACCTGCGAGACGAGGCGCGACGAGACGGGACGAGACAAGTTCGGATCGCGGGTAACTATTATTGTACGGACAGGCGTGCGGCGCTCCAGGAGGAGGACCGCGCCGGAGGGGAGCGCCCCATGGGTCGTGACTCGCCTTGGGCGGCTTGCTGGGGTACTCCGGCGGGAGGTAGATGTCGAAGATGAACGGCCCGTTGGCGTACGGCGTGTCCGACGCGGGGATCAGCAACGCCCTGCGTGAGGCGCGCGGCGTGGGCGGCATGGCCGCAGGGGAACGTGAACGTGAGGTTGCTCGGAACTGGGGCGGCCCCTGCTGTGCATACCCGGAAGGCAAGACATTGAATAGCACCTCCCCTCTGCGCTAGGAGCCCCCGTCCAGGTGCGGAGCAGCGCCTGTGAAAGGCGTCTGAAGGCGATGTCCCCGACCCGCACTCCCTCCCTCCTGAAACTGCTTTCAAGCCAACCCGCACAGAACGGCAATCTGTGTCAATAATTACCCCCCCTCTTCTGCACCACTCCCTCCCTCCCGGCCTTGCTCACCGTCTGGCAGCCCCTCTCTCCTGCGTCCCCTTGACATCCCCGTCACTTCACACCAGGCTCACCTCAGCACGTCCACCCGGTTGTCGTCCACCGCCACGAACACCGACGCCTCCCAGTCCAGCGGCAGCCCCGTGGCCAGCCCCGAGATCTCCCCCGTGATGCGCTTCAGCCGCTGCCGCATCACCTCGCCGCCCGCACCGCTGCCCGCGGCCTCCGCCTCGCGTCTGGAGGGGCGCCCCGTGGGACCGCGAGGGGCGCAGATGCCGACGGGGGCAGCAGCGGCGGAGCAACGGCGAGGTATAGGAAAGGAGGGAGGTTCGGCGGGGGCCAACACGAGGACGGAGAGCACCGGGTGGGGAACACGCGAGGGGCCGGCTTGTGACTGACCTGGTGTTGCTACATGTTGATATGGTGTACGTCCGGCGCACAGTCTGGGTAGGTTCCTCGCTCGGTTCCGTTCGGTGGTCCCGGTTCCGGAGCGCATCTCCTGATCGGGGCTATTCAGGTATCTGGTTCGAGAGGACTTCTGTTCCTCTGCTCGTTGATATACAGTATGTAACAGTATTCGGCTATAAGCTAGTTGGCTCATACAGGAACTCAGCGCAGGTAGCCGCCTGGTTTATCCACACTACACAAGAGGGAGCGGGCACGTGTCCGAGCTGTCCGGAATGAAGTGAAGCCGGTCAGTCGTCCCCAACACCGCGCAACGGGCGGCATGGGCCAGACAGCCAGCCCGCCATATATCCCCAAGCCGCAGAGGCGCATCAAACCGCTGCGCGGGTATGGGCTTTTGCTGCTTGGGTGCTTTTTCGTAGGGCTGCAGATGTAAGATATGGGCAACACACGCACACGTGGTGCTGGCCAGGGCCCATCCATACCCATCGCCAGTCTTTCTCCACATAAGGACGCTGTTCCCTGCAACAGAAATCAGGCAGCCGCGCCCCCACACCCTGGCCGCCCACAAACCCCGACCTTTACCCTAGACCTCGCCCCTACGGTATCGAAAAACTGGACCCCCAAGCGTCATCTGACAACCCAACGCATCAATCACCTGAAGTAGTGGTCCTTCAGCAAGGGCACCTCCCGGAACTGCAGCGACCTCATCACGGACGTGTACTCGGATCGCCGAGTGGCCAGGGACGCGGCGTCGGCGGCCGCGCTGTTGCTGCCGCCCGCGGCCGCCCCAGCCGCCGCGGTCGCGGCCTCCGCGGAGCCGCCGTGCCGGGCCCTCTTCGCCGTCGGGGCGTCCGCGTCCCCGACGTTGCCACCGGCGCCGTCCCCGCCGGCTGCACCAAGCGACGCTGCCCCGGCTCCGCAACCGCCTCGACCGCCACCGGAAGGTAGTTGCAGGAGGTTGCTCAACGTGCCTGTCACGTACGGCGGCGTCATTGGCCGGTATGACTCACCTCGCGTGGCGGATTACACCCAGCCACGTGCCCCTACACCACACACACGCCGTCACCGCAGCACACACAGCAGATACCCCAAGTTCGTAACGCTCGCTTTCAGCCCCCGGCGTCGCCCGGTGCTCGCCACAGCCGCACTCGTGCAACTCTCCGCCCAGTCGGGTATGGAAGGGCGCGGGCAGCTCCTTCGCTTCTTGACCTCGCCGCCCGCCAAACCAGCCACGCCGCCCCGTCCACCAACCGTGGCCCTACCCTGCGCCTCGGCCATGTTGCTCTTCCACATGCTCACGCCCCCGGCCACCTCCTCCGCAAGCGCCCCCAGCTCCAGTGCCAGGCCCAGAGCCGCTATGTCCTCCTCTGCGCCGTCCGCCAGCTCCTGGGGGCGGCGGAGGGCAGGCCGGGAAACATCTACAATGGGCCCCAAAGGTTCCGCAGAACTGCTCCTTGCTTGTAAGCGTCACCAATGCCAACTTGTGTAGCCTTGGCAGGGTCGTCGATTCGGTGCTTGCGCACACTGACTGCCGTACAATGTGCTTTCGAAGTGCAATACACACAACAGCGCCCTTTCTGCGCGATGTCCAAACTCGGAGCCCGCTGTCACTGCGACAGCTTGCGTCTCACACACCCCAGCGACAGCTTCTCGCGGCTCCGTTTCTTTTTTCTTTTGCCACAAGCGAACACACCTGCGCCGAGCGTTTGAAGATGGCGCACTGTCGACCGAGGGACTCGAACACGGTGCATACCGGCGGGTCGGAGGGACTGGAGCCGCTGCCCCCGGCGCCGCTGCCCCCGGCGCCGCTGCCCCCCGCGCCCGCCCCGGCGCCCGGCAGGGGTGCCGCCCCCGGCGGGGCGGTGTCCTGTGGGTCGCTCGCCGGCACCACCATCAGCTCCAGCAGCGACATGGAGCTGATGCAGCACCTGGGGACAGCGGGGGGGAGGGCACCGGGCCGGGGCAGCGGGGGAGGGCACCGGGCCGGGGCTCTGACGTTGTGGGGGGTGCCTCTTGTGCGCTGTTGGTGGACGTGTGTTTAACAAGAAGCCCACCCATAACCCACGTGTGTATGCGTGAGTTGGCATTCGGCGGGCAGGGCAGGGCGGGGCAGGGTAGGAGTGGTGGGTGTGTTATTAGGCGGGCAGGGAAGGAGTGCGTGACATGCAAGGGGCATAGCTAAGCCCGGAAATCCACGTATGCCTCACGACTGCCCCTGTCCCAGCCCATGGAACAGGTAGCGCGATAGATGGTAAGCTGCGGGCGAATGACGAGCCGCACAGGTCCGCAGGCTCTCGGAGTTAGGCTGAGCGGAGTTAAGTCCGCTGCCCCGGTCACTCTAAGACACACGCCGCAATGCGGTGAGTGCGTGCGGGCGATGAGCGCGAAGCTGACCGGGCTAGACCCACCTGCGAGCAAACGCCTGCAATCAGCGCGGTCGCCGCCGACAAATAAAATAATGCAAAGAGCATGATCTTGAATGCGAGGAAAGCCCCGGGCAGAAAAGGGAAGGGTCAAGCGCAAAGGCAGGTTATCGAGACCCTCCCTGGAGATACCGGTTCTCGCCATGCGCGGCGCTCACCTCACAATGGCCAGCACCGCCCGGTACAAGCCCTGGCGCTGGCCCATGTCCAGCAGCGAATCGTTCTGAAGCAGGAGCCGCAGTATGTACGGCAGACCGCCGTACTGCAGTACGGCATGCAGCAGCGGCGGCAGGCTGGCCAGTGCGGGCTTGTCCGCCGGGTTGATGGCCTCCAGGAGGGCCGTCAGGCAGGACCGCACCTGTACGGCATTGACGACACATGTCGTACACTCGTACTCATACACACGCGCACGAGGCAGTGGCGCGGAAAGTCGCGACACCTAGGTCCAACCCACGCGTCGCACAGGGTGACCGCGCGTGTTGGCGCCGGGGCGCTGCGATGGCTTGCGGCCCTGCCACGCGCCGCCGGAAGTGGTGGGATGCTGCAGCAACGACCAGCGCATGAGCCGCGCAGCCGCGCAGGGGACCCCACTGCGCACAGGACGCGACTGAGCGACATCAAGCGGACCAGGCCCATGTCGCCCCGCACCTCCCCGCATCATCCCCACGTTGCAGGCCCGCACCTAGATGGGAGCTCAAGCAAACAATGACCATGACAGACCCAGCCCAGCGGCAGGCCGGCGACCCCGATTGGACACAACCGGTATAACCCGTCTTCTCCTCGTAAACCCACCTCGTCATCCGCTTGGCGCTGCCGATCCTGAGCGGCCTTCAGGGCTGCCAAATCCTTGCTGGACGGGGCCCCAGCGTTATGGAAGGGCCCGCCCCAGCCGCCGCCGGCACCGCCGTAGCCAACGCCCTTGGCCCAGGCCTTCGTGCCGTCGCCGCCGGCGTAGCCTCCCCTGCCGTGGCCGCTCCTGCGCCGTTTCCGGCCGCCGCGACCGCGACCTGCTGAGTGCACGCCAGCCGGGTGGCCGGAAACCGGGCTTCATAGAGCAATGGCGCGACGAGTTCACGTATTGCCAGCTGGTTTAAGAGTTGCGGCTTCGAAGCGGGCATGTCCCATGTGGCGTGTGCTTTGCAAGGCGCCAGCGGACCGCTGAGACGATGCCCAACGGTGGGCAACAGTGGAGCCTTGACACGCGAACGCGTCCAGTCCGCTGTCGTGCCCGTCGAGCTGAAGCACCGCCGCATGTGACATGACCCAAATCGACAGCACCGCCTGCGCCCACAACACGTCCACCGCCCAGCGACCCTTCCCTCTTTGCGTCGCTTGGAACGCGCGCCACTACGTGACTACGAACGCGCATGGACTCACCGCTCGGCGGCGACGCGCGGCCGCCGGCAGCAGCAGGCGCACCCCCGGGCTCCGCGCCCACGTTGATCGCCCCGTCGTCGTCGTCCTCCCCTTCGTCCCCGTCCTCCTGCACGCTCAGCAGCACCGCCCGCACCCGCCTGAGCAGCTTGAGAGCCCGGAAGGCCTGGTCTGACATCGCCTGCAGCTCCTGTGGGTAGCGTGTGGTGCGCAGCGGCAGGGTACCGCCTGGTTGGTGTGGGGCTTGCCCATGTTAAGGTTGTCGGTTTGTCCATGTTAAGACCCTATACCATCGGACTCCCTACCCGATACCTACGATATCTAAAGTCTCTCTCCGAGAATCCTACGCTGCTCATTCCAGCACACCGAGCTGCCAGGCAAACAGCGCGAGGGGCCCCAGCAACACGAAAAAACATTGTCATGCGCCATGCTTGTACGCTCGCATGCTATTTATACTTAACAACCCTACATTCCTCGTGCAAACTAAACTCACATTCCAGTAGCCGTTCCACGATTACGAACCCGAACGATCCAAACCGCCCACATCTCACACAGGACCGTGGCTCGTTTCCCACCAGTCCCGTCGACCGTACGGGATCCTCTGATCCTCTTGGCTCACCTCCCGCCGCGCCCGAGGCAGCACGTCCCGCTCCGTCAGGTCCTTAGAGCAGCCCAGGCACAGATAGACGCAGCGAGGCCCCACCACCTCACGCAGCTCCGAGCACAGGCGCTCCAGGGATGCGTCCGGAGACGCGACAGGGCGACCGCGAGCGGTCAGCGCGGCACGGAGCTTCGTAACCATAGCAGCGCTGCCGCTGCCCTCGCCGACGCCATCACCGCCACCGCCGCTGGGCCCTGCCGGCAGCGCGCCATGCTCTCTGGCTGCATGCTGGGCCCTTGAGCGTGACGTCTGGCGCCGTTGCGGTCGCTGTGACCCTTGCTGCTGCTGATGCTGGGGCACGGACGGCTGTTGGTCCTGCAGCAGTGCGTGTTGGTGTTGTTGCTGCTGCGCCATGTGGGTCAGCTCACATGCAGCTAACATTCGGGCATGGCAGGTCGGGCACGACGGCGTCAGCGGCAGGAGCGGCGTCACCTCAGCTGGCCGCATCACTCCGGCCCCAGCCGCATGGCTACCGGCCTGACGGCCGCCCTCTCCCGCTGCAGGTTTGTGAGCGCCACCGGTCGCGCCTCCGCGGCTGCCTCCTGGCTGAGCCGATGCCTGCGCCGATGTAGCTGCCCCGTCCACACCCGTGCCATTGCAACCGTTCCGCAGCGCAAGCGCCGCCTTGGTCGCCTTGCCCTCCCGCCGCAGCGACTCGCACAGCGCGTGGTAGAGGATCTGCGTGTGGTGTGGTCCGAGCAGCAGCCGGATGTCGCGGCTACTCAGCCAACGGTCGCAGGCGAGCGCGGGGCACAGCAGCGGCGCCGCAAGGTCTAGCAGCGTTGCTGACGGGCCTGCGGCCTTGGCAGCATTACCATTTGCAGCTGCGCTGCCCCGCCCGGCTGGTGGTTCTGCCCCAGGAGTCGCGTCGCCTAAAGCGGCCGCAACTGCAGGACGGAGCCGTGCCGCCAGCGACTGCAGCGTCACCGCACAGTTGCAAGCATCCAGCGTGTAGAGCTCGTCGGTGGGGCCTGAAGCTGCATGGCGCCTTCCGGTCGGTATGGGGGCGCGTGATCCCGCCGCGGCTTGCCCGGTCCGGCGGGGTGACGAGGGTTGGTATGCAGTTAAATCAACAACCGCAGCTCCGGGGTCGTTGTCGTCGTCATCGATGATCGTGACGTCAGCTGCAGATTGGCGCGTGCCTTGCGTTGACCGGGTGTTCCTTGCACGGGCGGACACGGCAGAGCTTGGCCCTGGGCCGGCACCCTGGCACTGACGTGCTCCAGCACCTTGGTCGACGTCCCCCACGGCGACCACGTCGTCATCACTCATGCCATCTTCAGACAGGACGATGGCTTCATCTTTTGCACGCTGCGCTTGCTGGGCAGAGCTGCCGGAACCCGCACCGACCCGAGGAGCCCCACATATCTCGCAAGATGGAAGCAGCTCTGAATTTATAAAGGTACAACTGTCGCAAGTCCAGTCGACGTCGGTCATGCTTTCAAGACGAGGGAGAAATCATTGACGGGCTCAAGAGGACTTGCGACGAAATATTTGAGATTCCTATAATGAGCGGGATGTTTGAAGGCGTTCGGTTGCAACACAGCTACGGCGCACTTAGTTGAACTTTGCCGCGAACTGCACGAAATGCAAGTTTCGGAGCTGTGACGGTGTGCCCTAACTTGCCCTGCATCGTAAGGATTAGGATATCGACGACATAACTTCATGTGGTCAGTTATTTGACGTGAAGCACAATGCTTGTTGTTGGACTGCGTGGGGCTGCGTCTCTTCCACCAGTTGGAACCCTCGCCTTGCCCAGGTTGCGTACTTTACGAGTTGAAGCTAAGAAAGGCGCGAACAGAGGGAAAACTGTTGCAAAAGAAAATTTACCGACGAAGGTTTGCGCAACGTGTGGTCTGCCGTTCACATGGTGAGGGCTGTAGTTGCAGGCCCCTTTCATGTTGCCTTGGCGGGCGGCATTCTAAACCAGCAACCTTGCGGCCATCCAATGTGTAGGCGTAAAAAATGGAGAGACGTTTGGGATGAAGTGAGGTGAGAAGTCTGCGTAACTTCATCATGTCCGTGAGTGTAGTTTGTGGCCGGGGAAATGTTGGGCATGAAGGCACCAACCCTAGTATGTATCTGAAGTCCCCTGCGGGACGCATGCGTCCCGTTGCCATTCTGCAGGTATTGCAGTGATAGATGCCGAGGAAATCGAGGGAAGAAAGCCACCGAGGAAGATAAGGAGACCCCGTGAAGTCACGGCCTATGACGGTCCATGCCACCGGCCGCGTGATCCCGCGTGCTGGCCACGTCACCCACGTGCAATGTAACGAAACGTTTCATCATAGCTACGTTGCGTCTTGGATGATTATTTGGCCTGCAGTTGTAACGTGCCCTGGTCACTGGCCCATGCACGCCTTACCTCACATCGGCTGCAGTTGTTCATCCTTGGGTTCTTTCGAGGCATTCAAGTACTTTGGGTGCGTTGGTCTGGCCTAACATCATCTTGTGCTTACTTTCGCGCGCGTTGTTCCAATGAGGGACTTCTGTATGAGCATTGCAGCTGCTGCCTGCTGCTGCTGGTAGATGCCATTTGGGAGGTGGAACCGGCCGTCTTTCTTCTCACACTGCCAATGAACTGGATGCTTAGCTGAGTGTAAGGTTTCTGTGAAATCAGAGTACGGGGCTGTGCGATGTACGGCCGTCTTGTAGGGGCTTGTGATGGTATGCGTCGCGGCAAGTTACAGTGTGTGTTACTAAGTTTTTTTGCGTGGTTATGTTCGGGTCTTGCCGTGCAGCGGTTGGGCTGTCGGCCGAATTGGGATAGTGCGGCCACACACGGCCCTCGCCCCGGCTGGTGCACCCAGACCCGGCTCTACCCCTTTTACTATGGATGGTGTTATAGTGGAGCCCGCGGGTCATCAGCCCCACCCCCTGACAAAGGCCGTACGTCTCGACTGTCTTGACCGTTGTTTACCATTTTATATAGTTTTGTGGCGCTAGTTTGGACGCAGGGTTGACGGCCGGCAACTAGCAGCGCTTGGGCAGCGTCACTGGCGTCGTCGTCTCATGACGCAATCCGCGCCCCAGGTTAAGGGATCATAGGCATAGGCAGTTGGGAGCAGCTCGAGGGATCGGAACAGCAGTACAACACAGTACAGCACGGAACCAGCGCCACAAGGACCAGTGGATGAGTACCCTAGGGTACTTGTGGAGTGCGCGTTTATCTGTGTGCATTTCGGACTGCCCTCTAGCGCTGCGCGCGGTGGTAATGCCTTCCCTTGCCCTCAAACCGTAACAACTGGTAACACCCTGCGAACACTTCATGCAAACCCCTGCTTTCATGGCGAAGACCTTCTTGGCAACCTGAGCAAGTCCATGATCAATATTTTCGGCATGGTGAACGCGTCATGACATTTGCATAGAAAATCAATGCACAGTCACGTCAGTACGGGATGCACTGGAGACCGTTGATGTACAACTACTTTGGCGAGAAATTCATAAAGATCCCCCAGGCATCTGTTCTCCAGGGACGAGGATGGATGTTTTCAGAAATGATTCCGGGAAGCAGTTGAACCTTGAACGTCTACCAAGCGTACGGACTTCGCAGGACACTTTCGAAACATTGGCTGCATGTTCTGCAGCTGTTCCCAACATGACGCAGCAGCGTGATTTGAGATGAGATTGTTTCAGTGCTTATCTTGCGCTTTCTTCCCTATGTTCGGCTAGGACTGCTGTTCGGTTTCCGGAGGACGCTTGTACATGCCAGACACCCATACCACTTTCGAAAGTTTCAAAATGCTGTTCGGCAGCTTGTATCAGCGCCTGTTGGTCGCTGCGGGCGCTGTTGCATTTCTTGTCGTCAACTGGTTCTGCAAACCTGCCCGACGCAGGCCACCCTACGGAACTCAGGTACTTTAATGCATAACATCGCTCCAAGAAATCAATAATCTGTATATTACGGTAACTTTCGGCCCCCAACAGGATCCGCCGCTCGAGGCAGCACCCGAGCGAGAAGCGTTGCTCGAATCGGGCGGTGAGGATGAAAAAGCTGGAAATATTGGGACTGACGAGACAACAGCTGCCACGACCGGACTCCAGGCCCGCGAGCTGTCGCAGGCGGAACAGCTTCATGCTGACGCGGAGGTATCGCCAGAGGATGTGCTTGTGGAACAGGCGGAAGCCATTTCGTCTGGCGCACGGCACCCGTTTGAACGGCGCATCAGAAGTACTACCGGTCCGCAACCCTCCAAGGACTCGCCCTCTAGCTCTGGAGCACTCGGTAGGAGCGGTGCTGCCAAGGCGGCGCAGCATGGCGAGTCCCCTGAATCCACCCCTGTCGACGAGGACTACCTCAAGTCTTTCTTGGACCGCGAGCTAGGGCCCCCAAAGTTCGCCGTTCGTAAGCAGACCCCGGAGCCACAATCAGGATCGCGAGCACCTGACCGCACCCTTGAGGATCTGCTGGACCAAGCTTTTGGACCTCCACGGTTTGCGGTACCAAAAACCACGTCCCCATCGCGGAGCGGCACCGAATCAGGCACAGGGATGCAAGAGCCCCCTCCAGCACCCGTGGATGCGCCACCCAGCTCGACATCATCACGTCCATCTGGGTCAGCGGTGCCAGCAGCGGAAGCATCTGCCAAAATGACTACCGCCACCCCAGGGCATGGGGCGAAACGCAGCGCACAGGAGCTTGAGAGTGATGAGGCAGCAGAGGAGGCGACCCCGCCACGCTTTGCCATCCTCACACTGGTCGCGTTTGAGGGTCCCGCATCGGGCAAGCGGGCTGTGGCTGACGATCCAGAAGTCGAGGTATGACTTGGGAGGCAACTGGACTGGCATGGCATGACGGTTCTGCATGGCCGATTGATCTCAATGCGTTAGGGGCAACAGTCAAGGGATTCGAAGGCATGCATTGGCGCGGGTTGGCGGGTGCCATGCGCTGGGTACGGGGCGCAAATCACTGGACATAGGCACCAGACCAAACGCACAAATCATGGGAAGGCGATTCGGAAGGGCTGTTAGAATCACGAAATCTTCAAGCTCTCTATGAACACTATCTGGGCTCCATGCACGTATTGCGATCGGTAGTAAAGGCCACTTGGTCCGAAAGGCAAGCCCTTGCGAACAGTGACACGGGTAGTCTCCCCGACGGAATGGGTTGGCAGACGGTACCTCCCGACTGCAACCATACCCTCCCGCTGTTGATGGTCATCACGTGCAGTACAAGATCGGGCGGCTGCCGGACTCATGGCTCCAGGTGCTGGACCAGGAGGTATCGGGCCGCCATGCGTCCGTGCGCTGGGACGGCTTGGCGGGTCGGTGGATGCTGGTGAGTGGGTTGAGGATGCCTGTAGTTATGTACGACACGTGGTCTGATCCATGTCGCTAATGGGCCTGATTTTCACAACGTCAGCCACCCATGGTTCGTTCCCATCCCTGCCGTTGTGACCTCCAGCGCGATGCCGGCTCGCTCAACGGGACCTCGTTAAACAGCGAGGCCATCGGTAAAGAGTACAAGGTGGTGGGCGACGAGCGACCGCTGGCGCAGGGCGACGAGGTGTTGTTGGGCAGCTTCTCCAAGTTGAGGGTGGAGCTGGCCGAGGGGGCTTCGGCGCAGCCAACGGCGGCCCGTGGCGCAAAGGCGGGGACGGGGCCTGCGACGGCGAAGCGTCACCACGGCAACTCCATGGGTGCGTCGTATCGGCAGCAATCGGCTTCGGGGAAATGGGCTAGGGGCGTTGGGGCGCCGTGGATTAAAGGAAGTTCTGGTGAGTGCGGCCCGGCTGCGGGATGGGCCCTTGGGGCACCTGACCATCATTGATGGCGGGTGCCACGCTGGGTGGAACCCGCCGGCAGTGTTGGCAATGGGCCAGCTGTCGGCGGTCGGAGAGGCAAGTCCGGAGCGTTGTTCGTCCGTGATGTGGGCAGAAGGTACGACGCCGGATCATGCTACATCGGTTGTGCTTGGCGCCCTCGACCTTTCTGTCATCGCGCCTTGTTCTCCTTGCCGGCCCTTGCCACCGGAATCTGCAACCTGCCTCACAGAGTTTGGTGCGGAGTTGCTGGGTAGCATCGCGGACCGCAGCCACCAGGAGACCGTGGCGGGGCTCCAGGGGTTGCCAAGCCCGGGGGCGCTGCTGGACTACCCGCAACTGGGGGCTAGGTTGTGCGTGCATAACAGGGTGAGGGTCGCTGGGTACGGAGGCAGGGTGATATGTGCATGCAGAAACGGGCCGCATATCGCAGCGGCAGCAGCAACTGGGGCAGTCTTGGGTGCAGGCACCACCACTCTGTGTGAGAACGCATGGCAGGAAGTCTAAAAGTATCCGAATCCGGCATATTCAAGAAGGCTTGGGGCAGAGGCTGGACGTGGCAGTACGGAGCGCCATAGGAAGAGCAAGACCTGGCTCGCTGTGGAATTCGTGCAGACGTACGAAGCCCGTTTGTCCTTACCCTTTTGCATTTGACCCAAATAACTTGCGTGGTATGACAATGACGTCGGCATGCACCTCCGCGTGCCCGTTTAATTCCTTTCAGTTGGGTTACGACCACAAGCGGATGAGCCAGGGCTGCGAGGACGTGCCCCATTGGGAGCTGCCGTTCGAGCCTTACACGGGCGCGGGGATCGTGTGCATCTTTGACGGGCACCACGGGAGCAAGGTGAGGAAGGGGAGAGGGAGGCGATCGTCCCTTAAAAGGTCAACACCGCGACGCACCTACCAGAACACCCACGGTGTGGCTGCCTCTCACGAAGGTCAGAAACGAATCACGAAGGTCGAATCCTAGCCCCGGACTGTTGCCCGCGCGATCTCAGAAAGTCATTTTGACCGCATGCGTCGCCGCAGTAAGCGGGCCTTGCCGGACGTCGATGGGGTCCCGTCTGCGGCGATCGCAGGAAGCGCACAGCTGCACACGCTTCCTACCAAGCAACACCCCAACGCCGTTCTGCGGGTTTATTTATTTTTCTCAATTTAACCCCAACGCTGTCCTGTTTTTCGCTGCGGCCCTACCGCCGGGTTTTCGCTTTGGCCCACTGCTGGGCACCAGTCCCCAATCGGGTCGCGAAGTGGGAGGGCCGGGTCCAGGCGCCGTAATAGGAATAACCACACGGATAGGACATGTAGCGTGTGGGTCTTCATCTGGACCTTAGAAGCCTGGAACCTGCCTGTAGCACTGTATGCGGCGCAGTGCTGCAAGTTGAACGTGAGCTGATATGAAGGACCTCGGACCCTGTTGGAAGGCCAGCGCACTCAACTCGCATCCGCGGTCCTCGCACTCCGGATGCGTGCAGGCGGCGAACCAGGCCAAGGAGCACCTGCCCGCCATCCTGCGCGCCAAGCTGCTGCGCCGCGACGGCCGACAGCCGCCACCGCTGCCGCCGCCGCCACCGCCGCCACAGCGGCGGTCCACCAACGACGAGGAGGAGGACATGATTGAAGCGTATGACGGCGCCAGCAGCGAGGATGTGATAGAAGAAGACCCCGCGGCAGAGGAGCTGGCGGCTGGAGGTCAGGCCGACGGATCCGCCACCAATGCGTCGGCGGGGGCGGACAGCACGGGGCCGGCGAAATCCTCACCCCAGGGTGATGAGGTCGAGCCTGAGCACAGCGCTGGCAATGGCCCTGGCGGCAAGGCAAAGGAGGCGGCGTTAGAGGAGAAGGGCCCCGCAGCGCCCGCAGGGGATGAGCAGGAGCCGCAAGAGCTCCTGCCACCACCGCCGGCGGGGCCGCCCTTGCCGCCTCTGTTGCGGGGGCGCGACATGGCGTCGCAGCGGCAGCTGCTCAAGGTGCGCGACCGAGGTTGGGCTGGAGGCTCGCCAGGCCCAGGCTCACCAGGAGTGGCAGTCGGGGTTCGTTTACCGCACCGCAAAACCCCGAATGTGCAACACGTGTTCGAAGTATTGGTACTCTTAAGCATGTGTCGTCTGCGGAGAGAGCGCGCGATGCTCACCCGGCCCGTGCCCATGCCGGCTTCGCCCTGCTCTCCCCAGGACACGTTCCTGCAGGCTGACGAGTACATGTCGATGGAGGAGGGCTGCACAGCCACATTGGTGATGCTGGATGTGGACCAGGCCCAGCGCGGATGGACGCTACAGGTGAGTACCGGAGGGACGGCGCTCGAGCTTGCAGCAGCGCGGGTGCTGCAGGTGAGGGGAGGTGGTAAGACGGGAAGCCGCCGAGGAGGCGCCGATGGCGGGGCTTGCGGCTGGCTTTGCCGCTGACGGCGGGGTCGGGAGAACGACGGCGTCGTACACCGTCAGGTAAAGGGGCCCCGCTGTTTCCCGTGAAGCGTTCGGGTTGAGCTGGCCTGGCCTGGGTTGGGCATCGATGGCCTGGTGACCGTCACCACGGGCCACACACCGCCGCCGCTGCACTTGGAACGTGCCCGCAGAGCGCCAACGTCGGCGACTCGAGCGCCGTGCTTGTGAACTTGAGTCAGGGCAGCTGGTGCAAGCTGAGCGAGGACCACCGCATCGCCTCCTCCAGCAGCGAGCGGGAGCGGCTGGCGAGGATGGGGCACACGGTGCGCACCCGCCTCTACGGACTGAACATCAGCAGGATGCTGGGGGACAGGTGCGGAGAGGGTGGCGGGCATGTCCAGTCGCACCCCGTCGCGTCGCGGGCACGGGGAGGGATGGAACGGAGATGGTGGAAATGCGCTGGAGCGCGTGGGCGAGTCCGGGTGTGCGTGCGCTGCGGCCAGCGTCGCGACGATGACGGGTGCGCCGCGGTCGCAGCCGTGCAAGGTGCAACGGCGCCGATGCATGAGGACAGTGGGCCGCTCAACAGTCGGGGCAGAAACCGCCTACAGTCCGTTGTCAATGCGGTCCTCTGTGTACCGTGTCGGTTTCTCGCCTGGCATCGTCCGTGCTTCCGTCCGGATCATTGCGATCATGCTTCGCACCAGAGCGTCGCTCCCCCTCCCAACCCGACCTGGTCGGCCCCGCGCTGCCGCCTCCCGCCAGGTTCCTAAAAGAGGAGGACCTGGGGTTCCTGGCCGAGCCCTTCGTGGGCATGACCGCGCAGGTGCGTGCGTGTGTGTATGTGCGTATGCGTGCGCGCTGCGCGGGCGTGCCTCCGGACCTCTACTGTGCGGAGGTGTGCAACACAGCCGGGGGCCTGCCTGCGCGTGGCGGTCGGTCTCATGTATCAAATTGGGGACATCGCATCACTCGGGGAGTTGGGGTATCGGGGGAGGGCCAGGCGTTGTGGTACTGCGGGGCAAAGCGTTGGTCCTCGCCCCCTGAAATGTTGGTAGGGAACCCGGGGCAAGCACCATGCAGTGCGTCCTTACTTGCGCTGTCGCACACTCACGGAGGGTTTCCAAGGGGATACCGGACCTGTTTGCCAGTTGTGCGCATGCTGCTCCGTGCATCTCGTCCTGGAGGGCGATAAATCACTTGTCACTTGAGGGAAGCATGACTGCATCTGCGTGTTGACGCCGGCAGGTCGGCGCCAACGACCACGCGTTTCTGGTGGTGGCCAGTGACGGGCTGTGGGATGTGCTGCCGGAGGACCGCGCCGCGATGCTGTTGCTGCAGGTGGGGATTGGGAATTTGGTGGATGGCCGGGGTATATCAGTGGCTTGCGCAGCTTGGCGGCCATGGGGCGGGCAGGCAGGCAGCGCGGCGGGTCAGTTGAAATGGCTGCACTCGATTTCATAACACTGTCGTCAGGGTGAAGTAAATTTCGAGTGGAGGCAGCTGTGGTTGTGTGGAGATGCGGACCGAGTAATTCCGCGTCGTGCTCAGCATGGGCTGACGACTAGGGTATTATCTCCCCGGCATCGACTGATTCGGTGTTCGCTCAAAAAGATACCCGCTCTTGACACACCTCCAGGAGGCCTCCAAGCCGCTCGCCGTGGGGCGGCATCCCTTCGGGCCGCGTCCGACTGCCACGACCTCCGCCTCCGACATCGCGGCGCCGCCAGCTGGTGCGTCTGCCGCAGGCGCGGTCGCGCCGCTGCACGCCTTCCTGGGCTGCCACGCGGTCGCCGACCTGCTGCTGACCAAGGCTCTGGCGCTGCGGTCCAAGGATGACATCACCATCGCCGTCCTGGAGCTCGGGCCGCACCTGTGGCCGGCGAAGCAGCAGTCGTAAACAGCTAATCCTCCGCTGTGCCCTCCACGGTGGCAACGGCTGGAAATGGAGCCGATCGGGTTCGCGGATGGCTGTTCCGAGTCCGGTTACTCCCATCTACATGTTGCGGCGCTTGATACCGGTCATAAAATAAGAGGCACAAGTACCTACTCTGTGCATGGTCAAAGCGGGCCTCCGAAGGAAAAGTACTTAGGTAGCAAGGGCGGCGTATTGCATCTGCGTCCCTGCAGCAGCGGCTCTTCGCGTGTTGATAGCAGAGTGTCCATGGGCAGGGAGTGCTGGAGGGGGCGCGGGCTGCGGGTTGTGGGCCGGCCCTGGTCATATGGCGTGGCATGCGGCTGTGCCGGACTCATGACACGGAGCCGAAGCAGGTGGGCACGCAGGCTTGCTCGTGTGGCAGGTGGGTGGTACAGCGGTAGGGTAGAGCCGGGAGGCGGGGCTGCTGCGGCGGCGGGCGGCGGAATGCGCCGGTGTGCCAGGGTCCCTCCGGGCGCCTTGAGCGAACAGTTGCAGTCAGTGGTTGGCCACGGGCTTGCCGTGCAGGGTAGTCGATGGAGTCGCCCGCCGACTGCAAGGCGCGTGGACTGGACAGGGCAGCAGACGCAGCAGACAAAACGGTACCGGCGCGGCCGGTGCCTTCCAAAGGTCAGTGGGTTGCTGTCTGGCATAGCTCGATTACAGGCCGCACATAGGCGCGTTAGGTAGAAGTTGTTTCAAAGGACTGCAAAGGGCGAAGTGACCCCTGGACCTGAAAAGTGCCTTGGTACACCCCGCTGCATACACGGGTTGCATAATACAGCTCAGTGCTCCTAACAATGCTATGCGGACAGCTGGCAACTGCCAAGGTCACAGCTCTGTCCATGACCATCATCATACCGACCGCCCTCCATGACCTGCAACCGTTACCCCAGGCCGCGACCCACGCAACTGCGGCCATCAACATATGCACATTCATTGGTGTACTGGCGCCGGCACACAGTAGCGAAGGCCAGCTGGCTGCATGTCTGCTCAATCCCATTGCCGTACTCGCATGGGACATACCAGCCACCAATGCAGATGCGACCAATACACCAGACCTAAACAGATATGGAGATACCGCAATGGGTGGTACGCGGAAGGCTGCCAACACAGCCCGTTCAGCACGCACAGCTACATGGCCTCCCGTGCAACGAACCCATAACCGCCAATCAGGGAACCCATGTCACGAAAGGCAGCAGGCCCAGATGGGCCTGGTACACGCCATCAACAACCTGATGTGCGGGCCGTGCATCGACCCCGGCAATGCACTTGAATACTGTCGTGCAATGTCCGCACACCTTGCCAAAATAGGCAAAACCGTTGAAGCAGAGTTCTGGCAAACGGCCTTCAGCCCACACACAGGTCTCTTTTCGACCGTCATGCTACCACGTGCCGGGCGCGCTGGATCGGACACAGCGTAGGTAATAGGAGACTGATCACAGGATCCGGGCAGGGTTTGCGGGCGGGGGAGGGGCCAAAACGGAACGATGCCTGTGGGAGGGAACGGTTTGCAACGTACTGATGGATTGGGAGGGCTCAGTCCGTAGGGCCCTGCCACGGAGCTGAAGGTTGGAGTGCGGGGGAGTCCACAAGTGTTGGGATGTGGTTCTCGGTGGTGCCCACGTGGGGCGGGTCCTTCAGGGCCTGAGTTGTGTGCTTCGGAGAGTCCAGCTCTCGTTGTTCTGTCAAGCGGGGTTGCCGGTCTGGCCTTGCGCGACGCCTACCCACAGGGTGGGAGTAGTCAAGCAGGCGTCGGGGCGGGGTTCGACGCGTTAGGTGTATCCGTAAGACGGAACGGAAGGTGTGGGATGGATTGTTGAGGCCCTTGTGGAACAGCGGTTACAGCGCAGCCTTCACGGCGCGTTTTGAGGGCTTCGGGCCCCGGGAGGTTGCAACGACAACTAACGGTCAAGGAATGCGCTGTGCGTTCTTCGCAACTGGCCATGATTTTGCTTCATGACAGTGTCCTGACACCGTCACGACGGTGTCTGGCCATTGGTACCTGATTGGGGGACCTGATTGGGGCCAAGTAGGGACATGGGCTGAAGTAAAGACTGCTGCCAATGAGCGCGCCTAGGCAGCGCTCTCCGCCCCGCACCTTTCAGCTAGGAGGCAGGACGGGATGCGACGTCGGCAGCTTCGCAAGTACGAACAGCATGATCACCGGATTTCGCGCTGTCGTGGTCGCTGCGTGGTACTGTACTACACTATTCCACCGAGAGCTTGGCCTCCTCTCCTGCCGGTTGCTAGCCCGAACTTGCCAAACTGCAGAGATATATGTAACCGTTGTCGTCAAGCCGGGCCCGACGGTTGTTCGTATAAGTACCCCACAAATGATCAGTGTTGTAATCAGTCTGACAGCGGATCCTGCGGTAGTCACGTGACCATAAGGTTTAGCATCAAATGCTTTCGGTTACACCTGTGTTATTTATTCAATCGACGAAGACCCTCGTGCGGGGTGCCAGGTGCACGCTCCGGAACCACTGAAGGGCGCTGCTGCGTGATTGTAGCACTCGGCCATACAACATACACAAATCGACAAATGCAAGGAAGGTACAGTAACGACGACATTATCAGCTGTTGCGGGTTATGTTGATGTCATAACCACTCCTCCTCGGGAGCCCCGACCACAAGGTCAGCGCCGGCGGTCCGGCGGCCGTCGCATCGCGGGAGGGAGGGAGGGGGGGTTGTGTCGCGAGCGTCATTCACTCTCTCCTCTCCTCACACCTGTCCCCTATCCACCAATCCCCTATCCACCAATCCCCTATCCACCAATCCCCTATCCACCTGTTCCCTTTTCGGAGGACGGGCCGTCGGTCCTACCTGCTCTACCCCGGCCCTTCCTCCAACAATCCATACACTCTATCTATTACCGTATCGGGGGGTCACTCGCCAACGCACCCACTGGAAATGGATTGTGTCTCCACTCTCCGAGGCACCTGCTTCGGCGCCGGGGTTCCGAATCACGGCGGGGGCGACAAGACACGGCTCCGCCGGGGGGGGGAGGACGCGCGCAGCACACACTGCGTGGAGCGGTACGCATCAGGGCTTCAGCTCCGGCAGCGGTGCCTCGATGGTGGGTTCAACCGCCCAAAATGAGGTCAACGAACCAACGGAAACGCATTGATCACCTAAGGGGTGGGGGCGCCGGCCCCACCAGACCACGACCCGTAAACTCAGTCCGTACCAACCGCAACGTGCAATCGAATCACTGCTGCCAAATTGCGGCCCCCAATTATAATAATAGCACGCCATGCACGCCGCCAGCGAACGCAATCACGCACGCAAAGAATACAATATAAAGGCGCTTACGAGATCAATCATGTACTGAGTCGTAACGCGCGCACGCACCTCCTATATGCGTCCCCCCGGCCCCGCCTCGCGTCTCCCGTCAACCCGCCCGAACCACCGCTCATGTACGGGAGTCATTAACACACGCACGTCCCATAGCGCCATCCGTCTCCATCGTTTCCATCGATCGCAGCTGCCGCCACTCGCCGTCCCAATCGCCGAGCACGCCCCCGTCCTGACCGACCCGCACATCCGGACACACCCGAATGCGCCAACAACCTACCCCTACCTGGTGCCACGCGGCCGCCGTCATCCTGTCCGGAGCGCACCTTCCGAAGATCGTTTGTGTTGAGTAGGGGCCGACGCTGTTCCCCGCGCAGGCCGTCATCCATCTCTGCCGGCCCGCCCGCCCCCGGGTGGCCCGGGTCCACGCCGCACCCACCCGTGGGCCTCACCTCATTGAGCCCCTGGCTCCCCGCCGTCGCCCGCGACCCCACTTTCCCCCTCGAGGTGCCCCAACACACGCGAGTGCAGTCAAGAGTGTGCTCAAACCCGACCCATCGACACCCCGCCGCCCTCCGCCCGCAGCACATCAGCCCGCCGCACATCAGCGCCGTAGATACTGGCGACGCCAACGTCCGCGCGCCCCGCCCCGCTGGTTGTGGTGCACAGCCCGAACCGAACGACTCGTCTAACCCCCCGTTACCCCGCCCCGCTGCATCACGCCCCAACACCACCAGTGGTCCGATGCCCAAAAATTGACAACGAACAACTGATAACTAAGAAACAACAGAAACCCCTCCTCGAGCTGCAGCCCGGCCCCAACTGCACCCTGGTCCCGGCCCCCCCCCCACCCTCCTCTCCCGATATCACCGGACCGTCTCCTTCCTTATTCCCCCACCGCCAACCTGCTGCTTCCTGGCTCTCCCACTCCCCCCTCCTGCCCGGCCGCCTCCCTGCCCCAGAGCCCCTGCACGCGCCCCCGCCTCCGCCCCCGCCCCCGCCCCCGCCCCCGCCATGACCGTGGTCCCCCCTGGAGTGATCCCCATGGACCTGGCCTTGACCCGGATGGCCACCTCGTGGGCCCTCAGCACCTGCTGCGGCCCAGTGACCCGCAGCAGCAGTCGGTCCCTCACCAACAGCTCCTTGAGCCGCTGCACATTGGTGTATACCTTGCACACCTGGGGGGAGGGGTGGAGGGGCAGGGGGGGAGGGAGGGGGTAGAGGGGGGCCGGAAACCGGGGGGGTGTTGGGGTTGGGCTTTAGGGCTTCTAGGGTTGCAGGGTCCATCGTGTAACGCATTGGAAGGCATGCGTCCGGCTGCCGCAGGCAAGCGGCCGTACTCCATCGCGAGCTGCAGGAGACGCAGGTGCGGGTTAGTCGTTAGTCGTAACGAGGGAGGATGCCTCACAACGCCGTCTGGCTAGCTGGGACACCCAACTGGCGTCGGAACTCACAGCCACAATGGACCCACGGGTCAATCATCTCCTATGCCCGCAGCCAGTAACACTCTAAACGTTTGGTTGTTGGTCGTTGGGTTGTGCCCAGTCGAGTCGAGTCGGTCACACGCGCGCGCGGGGCCTCCAGCACCGACCCATTGTACGTTCTGTCGGCCCCCCAATCCCTCCGCACCTCCTTGCCCTCGATGCCCCCCAATCCCTCCGCACCTCCTTGCCCTCGATGCCCCCAATCCCTCCGCACCTCCTTGCCCTCGATGCCCCCCAATCCCTCCGCACCTCCTTGCCCTCGATGCCCCCCAATCCCTCCGCACCTCCTTGCCCTCGATGCCCCCCAATCCCTCCGCACCTCCTTGCCCTCGATGCCCCCCAATCCCTCCGCACCTCCTGCCCTCGCCCCCCAATCCCTCCGCACCTCCTTGCCCTCGATGCCCCCAATCCCTCCGCACCTCCTTGCCCTCGATGCCCCCAATCCCTCCGCACCTCCTTGCCCTCGATGCCCCCCAATCCCTCCGCACCTCCTTGCCCTCGATGCCCCCCAATCCCTCCGCACCTCCTTGCCCTCGATGCCCCCCAATCCCTCCGCACCTCCTTGCCCTCGATGCCCCCCAATCTTTCCGCACCTCCTTGCCCTCGATGCCCCCCAATCCCTCCGCACCTCCTTGCCCTCGATGCCCCCCAATCCCTCCGCACCTCCTTGCCCTCGATGCCCCCAATCCCTCCGCACCTCCTTGCCCTCGATGCCCCCCAATCCCTCCGCACCTCCTTGCCCTCGATGCCCCCAATCCCTCCGCACCTCCTTGCCCTCGATGCCCCCCAATCCCTCCGCACCTCCTTGCCCTCGACGCCGCCCTCCTTCCGCACCGCTCCCTCGCTGAACAGCGACGTGATGACCCAGTAGTCCCGGGCCGCATCCTCGCCCCTCACACTGGCCATGTACGCGTCCAGATCAAAGTCCAAGCAAAAACACTCCTTCACCTGCAGGGAGGAGAGGGAGGGGAGGAGAGGGAGGGGAGGAGAGGGAGGGGAGGCGAGGGAGGGGAGGGAGGGGAGGAGATGGAAATGGAAATGGAGTGGAAGGGGGGGAAGCCGACGAGGGTTGTCAGCCGGGGGGGGGCCGGGTCCGAGGGGTGGGGTTGCGGGCGCCGGCGCGAGGGGCGGGCCATCAGCTACGGGGGCGAAGCAACGGTGACCCCCACACCGGCGCATCACATGGGGCCGCTGGAGCGACTACAACCGGTCGACAGCAGCAAAGTCCATCGCTCAGAAGCAGCGTTTCCCCTCTCAGCCGCCCCGCAGCGGTCAGCCACTCCTTGGCGCCCCACCAGCAGTTCCGCCGGTCCTGGACGTTTCGGCTGAGAACCGGAAGCCAACCCTGGAGTTGTTTCTCCATCCGCGCCACTCAGGTTTCCAGACAGGACAACCCCCCTCACGAGAACATCCCCCCCTCCCCTCCCCGTCCTGTCCCGGCCCGGCCTTATCCCGGCCTTATCCCCGCAACCGCAAAGCCCCGCCCGGTGACACACTGAGCTGCGGCCCGCTCCACGTCCCTCCCCCCCTGGAGCCCCACCTTGGTCCGGTTCCCGGCCTTGGCGTGCTCCCGGTACACGGCGGGGCAGGACGTGCGCGCCTTGCCCACCAGGTCCCGCCAGCTGGCGTACGACACGTGCAGCAGCGTGGTCTTTCCCTCCACCGTCTTGAAGTCGCCCTCCGGGTTCTCCCGCGGGTCCTCCCACCTGCGGTCCACCGGGGGGGGGGCGGCGCGAGAGCGGGGAGGGGTGTGTACGGCATGATGTGTGCCGTACAGTGCACGACAATAAAATCTATGCGACTCCTCTTAGCTGGCGGGCCCATACCTTGGGTTCCCGCCCCGCAGGGGCCCCAACCTGGCTTGCTCGTGAACGGTTGCAGCAGCTTCTCCCAGCCCGTGCCCCCTGGCCCCCTCCCTCGAACCCCCTCCCGTGGCCCACCGCACCCAACGGTGTCCTCCCAGGGGCCCCTCCCCTCCCCTCCCCTGGACTCGGTCCACTCACGCCTTGTCTCGAGGTCCGAGGAACTCGTGCGGCCCCCACATGTGCACGTGGGCCCGATTTGTACGGACGATTGACTTGCCGTTGTGATACACCTGGAACGGACGGCATGCGTCAGCGCGTGATCAGTGGTACGGCAGGCGGGCGAGGAACGTAAAGGGAGCGCGCCGGGCCGCCGCACGCCAAACACACACGACGTGCGACACGGCCCCGCCGGCCCCTCCCGGCGGATGGGACTGCAGGGCGCGGGTGCCTAGAAACCCCCTCACGGATGCCCTGAGGCCCCAAGTCAGTAATCCCGCCCCTCCCCTGCCCACCTGCTCTCCTAGCTCCGCTGCCCCCCGTGTCCCTGGACTCCAAGCGGCGCCCCTTCCGGTTGAGACCCACACTAAAGCCCTAACGCCAGACTTCCTCCGCCGATCCTCCCAATGCCGCACCCTGCCTCCCTTCCCCCCATCTGTCCTCCTCCAAGCCGATCAAGGTCACCGCCATGTGCACCACAGCCGGCCACTCCACTCCCGCCGGTCCCCCTCCTCCTGCGCCCCCCCAAACACAAACACAAACATCCCCCCCACCCCGCGCCCCCTTACATCGCCCCACATGCTGAACTCCCGCCCCCCCCGACACGCACGGACTCCCCTCTCAGCAGCGCAGTTTGAATTGTCTACCAATTTCCTGAACCCCTCCCCCCTTCTCCCCCCCTCTCTTCCCCCCCCTCTCTCTTCCCCCCTCCTCTCTCTCCCTCTCGCTCTCTCCCTCTCTCTCTCCCCCTCACTTCCCCTCCTCTCTCTCCCCCTCTCCCCCCCTCTCTCCCCCTCTCTCCCCCTCCCTCCGCCCCCACCTGGTAGTACGCGGAGTAGGTGCCCAGTCGATACCGCCACTGCAGGTCCCCCGCCCTGGCCGGCAGGGTCGCGTCATGGGTCCTGAGGGGCGGACCGCGAAGAGGGGGGAGAAAAGGGGGGGAGGGTAGCACCACGATGGGGAGGTGGGGGGGGGGGGTACAGGAAATGGGTAGACTTGTTTATACTGCGCTGCTGCCAGAGGGGGCTGGGGGAGATGGGGGTGCGGCTGGCTGGGAAGCAACGGGGTGGGCTGGGTGGGGGGCGCGGAGGAGGGGGGGGCCCGGGCGGCAGCGGGCAGGGATGAGGGAGCGGGGAGAGGCAGGGCGCGCCCCGGGGACTCCTTCCTTCCTTCCGTGTGTGTTTCAACCCCCGTGCTGTCCCGCGCTGTTCCGCATCGTGACGTGTTATTCTTCTTGTGTTGACGTTGGCCTCCCGTGCTGTCCCGCGTTGTGCTGTGTGCTGTGCCAGTCAACTTGGTGAGAGGTCCCATCACGCACCTCAGGCAGGTGCCCCTCCTCTCCCCGCCCTTGCCCCGCCCTTCCCCGCCCTCCCCCCGCCCTTCCCCCACCAAACACAGCCAAACACAGCCATATGCCTCCCTCAACCCATTTACGTTCCCCTCCCCCACCCCTTGTTCCCTTTACCCTAAAACCCTCACACGTTGGGGCAGGACACGCCCCCCTCTCCCCGCCTGATCCAGCCGTACAACCCGTACGGACCGTAACCCAACCCGTACGGACTGTACAACCCATACGGCAACCGGAGCGCTCAGAGCGCTGGACTCACTTAAACAGCGTGACCTCCTCGTACTTGTTGGTCACCTCGAACGACTCAATGAGCGCCTCGTGGTTGTGCATCTTGACGGCCGCGGCCCAGGGCGGCGCGGCGGCCAGGTCGGCGGCCAGGCTGGTGGCTGTGCCGCACGACACCAGCCAAGGGGCGAAGAGGGTGTACAGCGATAGAGGGGTGTACAGCGATAGAGGGGTGTACAGCGATAGAGGGGTGTACAGCAATAGGGGTGTACAGCAATAGGACTTTGCTAGACACAACTGAGCCAATGGAGTGGGGTACGGGGCATCGGCGGGGCATTGCCGCGGCAATGGCGGGGTGCGGATCGGAGGGCTGGAGACGGGGACGAGGGGCCGGTCGGGGCGGGGCGGTCTTCTGCGCAGCGCTGGGGTTGCTCCGCCCATCGGGCTGTGCTTCAGCGCCTGCCCCGCTCACGTCTCCCCAACCTGGCAGCGGCTCCGGAGCCCCCGGGAACAGCAAGCCAAACCGGGACCCCGGCCCCTGCCCCGGCTTGGGTCTCGTTGCGTACCCCAGCCCCCGTACCCCAACCCGCAACCCCCTCGCACCCAGTACCCGATCCAGTACCCGCCCCGATACCCACCGGCCCACGCCCCCAGTACCCGCCCACACCCCCAGCACCCACCTGGCAGCAGCAGCTCGTCCGCGTCGATGTGCATCATCCACTCGATGCCCTCCGCCCTGGCCCTGGCCAGCGCAATGTCCCCGCAGTAGCCCTGCTTGGCCATCAGCCGCCAGTTCCCCGGCTGCTGGGCCCACTCGTTGCCCTCCGCAAAGGCCCGCCACTTGCGGACCTCCTCCGCCGGGGCGAAGGGCGGCGAGATGAGGATGACGGACACGGAGCTGATCTGCTCCAGGGCGCGCAGCGTCTGCTCGTCGCGGCCCTGATACCCGATCTGTGTACGGCAGCGCGATGTGTACGGCAGTGGGGTGGTTGAGGGCAGGCGCTCGCGCGTGGGTCGGGTGGTGGCGGGTGTGGGCTGAGAGGTAGTGATGGTGGCGAGGTACACGGTGGCGGTGGTTGTGATGGTGAGGTTTGTGGGGGCGGTAGTGGCGGTGGTGGTGGTGGCGGTGGTGGCGAGGGTGGTGGTGGCGGTGACAGGTCGCACACGGCGGTGAGCCGGGCGATGTCGCGCGGGTCCTCCCAAGCCCTTCAAGCCGCCCCACCTCCTCCACACCTCCCAGGCCTCCCCCCGTGGAGCCTCCGAACCACACCTCCCATGCGCTCCCCGGGGGAGGGGGAGGGGGCCGATGTGGCGCTCCCTCCACCGCGTGTACCTCCCGTGCAGCAGCCGCGTCCTCAGCTCCCCTCCCCCTCCCCCTCCTCCCTCCTACCCCTGCCATACAGCGACTTCAGGGCCACCCTGATGACACATGACAGGTCGGGTCGTCCTCGCGCCCTGTTCCCCCTCTGCATCCCCCTCTTTCTGTCTACGGCCCTCCTGCAACCTCAGCACCCATGGACCCGACCCCCGACCCCTCACTCCGGGCCCCGCGGGACTCCCTCCCTCCCTGCCCCCCTCCCTCACCCCCGCCCCCCGCTCTGGCAGCAGCGCAGTTTGAATATGTCCACCAATTTCCTACACCCCCCCCTTTCACCAGCTATCCACGCTCACATCCCCCCCCCCCACACACACACACACGCTCGCTCACATAGTATCTGCACACCCCCAGATGGGTGCTCCACTGCAGCCACGGCAGCAGCGACCTCCGCAGGCCCCACATGTTGCCGTTCCACACCCCGAAGGCCGCCACCCGGGGGTGGGTACCCATGCCCACGCGCCCCGTGCCGTTGGCGCAGATCTGCCGGTCGGTCGGGGAGCGGAGGGCAGGGCAGGGCAGGGCAGGGGCCCGGTGCCGATGTTCGGTGGGTGGGGCGAGGGGGAATTGGGCCACAGGTGGGGGACGGAGGCGCCCGAGCAGTCTCAGTGGTCCGGAGGTTGAGATCCCGAGGCGGTCTGAGGGCGGTTTGAGGGCGGTCTGAGGGGAGTGCGCAGCCGCGGAGACGGATCGCCCATCTGCGGGAACGTGGGGCGGCCGAAGTGTGGCCCCCCAGGCCCCCAGGCAGGTTCCCACTCTGGAGCGCAGGGCCCCACCCGCCCCCGGCTGCCTCCCGGCTCACCTCCTGCGTCATCTCGTTCAGGAAAGCTATCCGGGCCGGGATGGTCTCCAGATCCTGATGAGGGGGGACGGGCGGAAGGAGGCGATCAGGGCGAACGGTTGGCGGGGTTCAGTCGGACGGGGGCGGTTGGATGCCTGCGGATGAGGCCGGCCCTGCTCCTCAACACCAGCCCCACACCCCAAGCACCTGCCACCACCGCAGTGGGTCGGGCCTTCATCGCTCTCTCCGATCAATCCGCCCTCATCCGTCAGCCATTGAGCCGTCGGTGAAATCCCCACGGGCCGCATTTCAGACCCAAGGGCCGGTAGCCCAGGGATTTAAACGGGCCTTACGACCCACGGGTCACTGTCCGCCATCCCCACCGGCCCAACACACCATCATACGGTCCCAGGGCGCCAGTCCCAGATCCGCCGACGTGGGTAGGGACTGGTTCCGGAGCGCCTTGGAGCACTCAACGTTTGCTTGCTTGTCTTGTTCCTGCGGTGCGGGGCGATGCAGGGCAGGGCAGAGCAGTGCAGTGCAGTGCACCGCCGCCGGCGTGGCCGCGGGGGACATGGGCGGGTTGGGAGGAGAGGGGGGCAGGGTGAGGCGAACTGAGGGCGCGGCGGGGGGAGGAAGCGGGTGAGGGGGAACAGAGAGTGCGGGAGAAGGGTCCGTAATGGGTGGCGCTGCTTGCGTGTCCACGAGTTCCACAGAGTAACGGGGTCTGGCTGTTACGGACAGACCCCGTGACCCTGTGGAGCCCGTGGACACGCCAACCCGTACCAGCCGACCCAAAGGAGGGGGGTCGCCGGAGGGCGGTTGACGGAGGTGACGAGCTATGGTTGGGATCGCTGCGGCTTGTGGGACGCACCTGCAGGTACTCCTCCAGCTCCGAGTACACGCCGATATCGATCTGGGTCGCAAGGCCCGGGGAGCACCGAAGGAGGGAGCGCGACGGGGAGGTGTGGGGGCGGGATG
Source organism: Eudorina sp. 2006-703-Eu-15 (assembly GCA_003117195.1). Classification (NCBI taxonomy): domain Eukaryota; kingdom Viridiplantae; phylum Chlorophyta; class Chlorophyceae; order Chlamydomonadales; family Volvocaceae; genus Eudorina; species Eudorina sp. 2006-703-Eu-15. The sequence continues at coordinate 1,181,982 of BDSI01000020.1, forward strand.
GCAGGGAGGGAGGGGTCCCGGGGGACTGGGGATCGGCGCCTTGGGTTAAACGCCAAGGAGCCTTGAGCAGCCTGCGCAACTAGGTCGGGAGGTGAGGCTGCCAGGATTGGCAGGGCAACTTGAACTACAGGATGCGAGCTCAGGCCAGCTTGAGGTCAGGTTGTGGTCAGGTTGTGGTGAAGGGGAATGTCAGGGACACGCAGCCAGCGCGGCGCCGGGGCCTGGACTCCGTGAACGGGAGGCACGCCCCCCGAGTCAGCGCGAGTACGGAGATACTAGAAAGAATCGGTCCAGCAACCATTGGCGATGCCCGATTCTGACCTCACGGGTGAGCCGCCGCATCCAGTACCCAGCACGCTGCTTCAGAGAGCCCTCGAAAGGAGCGTGCCATGGCTCGGGGATGCTGGGGCCGCTGCTGTGTGGTCGTCTTGCAGCTACACCATCAACGATCGTGCCATCATGCACAAGTGTATCAAGGAGGCCACGGCCATGGCGCCAGTGCTGCCAGGCGTAGGCATGCTGTAGCAGCAGAGTAAGGAATATGAATGGAAGCATCATACAGTTTATTACACGATCACCACGAGCAATGACAACCCAAGCAAATATTTTCGCCATACGAAAAACCAGATTTCGTATTCTCGCCCAAACCGTTTGGGTCGGTTCCCATGTACGACCTGTCGACCGACTCAGTCACGCGCTCACGCCTTCTGCAGCGCAGCTTCACATACTGTCGAGGAATGCTGACGAACATATCGAATTACTCAGACCTCTGTGGCCTTGGTACCTGTCAGTTGTGGTCCCGCATGGTGTCATTTCCGTTTCCGTGACTCGACGATGGAGCATGTGGCATGGATGCGAGGAGGCAATGCAAGCTCCACCTTCACCTTCATCCTTGTGATGGTTATGGTTACGCTGCCTCTGCGCGCGGTCAGTATATCCTATTTACTTTTCCCGAAGCACGTTCACATTCTCTATTCCCATGCTGAAGGCCACTCCCGGGACCCAATTGGGTGTAGGCTTACGACTGCAGCGCGCATCCTTGGATAGACGATGCCGTAAAGCTCTGGTTTCGGGCATCGTACAAAATGGCGCGGAGTTCGGACAAAACGATTGAGGAGAGCCTGCAAGCAATTGCAGACATCAAATGGTGCGGACCGCTTCCCATTAAGTTACAGGGCTTGATCGGGAGCCGGGGGAACCTTGGACGACTGCCTGCCTGACCTTCGGCGGGGTCCCGGGCCTCAACTACCGGTTGGGCGGTGGCAGGGCTGACGGGCGGCAACGGCAGGGGGATCCAGGTCACACCATTGACAACACGGTAGATATTACACAACATTGTTGTGGCCGCCGATGAGGGCCGTGCAAGTCAAGGTCTCCCCCCCCACAGAACGGTTGGGGCGTGCGACCGTCCAAAGGCCTGACCAGCGGCAAGATAGTTGGGGACCGTACTGCAAGTGATGCGCCTCCGTACAAGGGGTCCGTGTGAGGGTGTCCGTGGGTCTGCCATCGTCCATACCCCCCTCTTGTCTTGTGGGCCGCGCCTAGGTTGGTGCCCCTTGCCCCTCGCCTCTCAGCCCGGCTCCCCCCTCCACACACATACACACACACACAAACATGCTCCCGAGCCAATCCCCCCTATATCGAGGCAGCCAACAGCCGAGGGGCGGCCATCCCCGCTGTTCCCAGTTCCCAGCAAGCTCAGATGATGACCACCCACCATCGCCCGGTGGTCAATGCCGTCCACCGCCACCAACACACACCACGCGCACACCACCCGCGGCAGCCCCCCCCCTGGAGCCACCGTGACCACCACCAGCACCACCACATACCGCCCGCAGGGGCAAGTACCCCACCGGTAAGACCCTGGTGAACCTGACGTACGATGAGGGCGCGGGCGCCTACCGGGTCACGTTCCACTTGCTCCACCGCCACAACGAGCCGCACAAGCCGGAGGGCATGCAGCGCATCATCCAGCGGGCGGTGCTGCAGCACAACGCGGACCTGGTGCGGGCGCTGGGGGGGAAGCAGCTCAAGTTCATCTTCGGGACGGAGGTAGGGCCGGCGGGGTAAGTGGGCGGGCGGAGGAGCGCCCGGGTGTGGCGGGCGGGTGACTGGCTGGAGCGGCCCGGGAGGGGGGGGGCGCGGGGTAAGTAGGTGGGCAGGTGGGTGAGGTGGGTGCAGTGGAGCTGCTTCAGGGAAGGACTGGGCGGCGGAGACGGCCGGAGGGGCCGAAGGTGAAGAACGGGGTCGCGTAGGTCACCCTGAGATACGCCCCGCCCATCTGGCGGCCCCGTAACCCCCATCATATCAATCAAGACAGCGAAACCGCAAAAGAGCACCAAACCCCCCTCCATACTCCCCTCCCTTGACGGGGTGTATGAATGGATGTGGGTCGACCCACTTCCTAACCCCCCCCCCTGCGTGCCTCCCTCCCTGCCTCACCGCCTCCCTCCCTCAGGACTTCCCCATCGTGGACACCTGGCTCAAGCTGCGGCTGCCCTCCTTCCAGATGTGCCACAGCCCCGAAACCGCGGACGTGCCCGTGCCAGGTACGGCGGTGTGGGGGGGAGGGAGGGGAACGCGAGGAGCGAGCTGAGGGTAGGACAGAGGGCGGATTGGCCGGCGATGCTCACACTGTCGTGAAGGTTGGGGAATCCGGTGTGGGCCTGTCGGGGGAGGGGAGGGCAGGGGAGGGGGGGGCGCATGGCATACCCGGGCGAGGCAAGGTGGGGCCGGGCTGGTGGGGCGGGTTTGGGGTTGAGGTGGGTGATGATGCGGGTGGTGATATGCGTGATAGACACCCACACACATTCAGGGCACATCACGCACCCCTGCCCGTTCTGCCTGCCTGAGAACACACATTTGGGTCGGGCGGGCGGGCTTCTCTCCTTTCTCTCCTTTCCTCTAGACGTTTGGGGTTCTCTTTCATGTGTACCAGACCTACGCTGCGGGTGCCATCACGTTTCGGCGGGCCCTGTTTCCTTGCAGCCCTATTCCCCGGGTGCAATCATCATCTCACCCCCCCACACACACGCACACACACGCACACGCACACGCGCGGTTCTTCTCTTCCCCCAGACTTTACGTGGGAGATCTACAGCCAGGCCAAGTACTCCAACAACAGCTGGTGGGAGCTGCGGCGGCTGCTGCTGCTTAAGGCGGCCATGGTGCCGTGGCGGCTGAGGGACCGGGACCTGTTCCTGCGGGGGGACGCGGGGGTGGGGTACCGCAAGGTGCTCATGCCCCTCATGCACGAGGCGCAGGTGCGACTGGGGGGGGGGCAGGGGAGGGAGCCAAGCTCCCGCCGGGATGGGGCATCTTTCGCTCGAACCCACCCACCCGCCCACCCCGAACGGTTCCCTGAGGCAAACTAGATCAGCATCATGTCGCATTTCTCCAGGGGTTCACACGTCCAAGCGCTGCGTCAGGAGGGGTCGGTCGGCCCGCAGGCCGTGGCCCTGGCCGGGAACCTCCCCTCCTGGCCAATTTCCTGTACCCCTCCTGGGCGCACCCCCTTACAACACCCCCCCTGTTCTCCCTCCCTCCCGTTTCCCCCCTGGCAGCAGCGCACTTTGAGTATGTCTACCAATTTCCTGTACACCCCTACCCCCCTCCCGCCCCCCCCCTCCCGGGCTGGTGCAGGTGAACAAGTCCGACATCGCGTTGTTCGGGATGAGGGTCAATGTGCGCAGCACGGGGTTCTACGTTTCGGAGATGAGGTGGGAGGGGGGGCGGGTAAATAGGAAATTGGTAGACGTATTTGTACTTTATACTTTTAGGTGGGAAGGGGGGGCAGAGAGGGGAGGCGAAAAGGAGGGGAGTTGCGGAAATGGGAGAGGGAACTGGTAGACATAATCAAACTGCGCTGCTGCCAGTGCAGAGGGAGAGGGGGTACAGAGGGGGGGGAGTTGAGGACAGGCGCCGCGGAGTGTGTGAAGTGGGGAAGTGGCGGGCGGCGACAGCCCAGCCGGGGACAGCCGGGGCTTGCCGCATGGGGCCCAAACATCGGGTGCGGGGCACAAATCGGCTACCCACTGCCCAGTCGGGGGCTCCCTGGATGTCCTGCGGTTGCCGTCCCTCTCTTGGACGTCAGACCCCGGCTGCACCGTTCCCTGGACCTGCGCCTGACACCGTGGCTGCCAGGTCCGGAGGTCCGCGGTCTAGACATCCGCGGTCTTTGACCATCCCCGGGGGACATTTGACGGGACACGCCAACTCCCCGGGGGAGCCCCGTCGGCACAGACGGCGGCTCCGCAGCAGCCAAGCCCAGCTCCCCACGCGCCCTGGTCCCCCGCCTCGTCGTGCCCCTCCGCTCACATACTCTCTTCTTCCCGCCGCACCCCTCGCCTACGGTCCCCAGCAAGCTTACCCTGCCCGCCCCGTCTTCGCGCCTACCCGCCCCAGGCACTTCTCCTGGCTGGACAACTGGTGCCAGCACCGCTACCTACTCCACACCGCGGGCCTCACCTACAGCGCCAGCCTCAAGTACAAGCTGGCCTGCGGGTCCGTGGTGGTCGCGTTCCGGGGAGAGTGAGTGACGTGACGTTGGGGCGGCGCGGCCGGGGACGGGGGTGGGGACGGGGAGCCCGCCCGGAAGCCTCTGGAAGCCGTATGCAGGAACCCTCCGGTGGTGTTCAGCCAACGGCAGGATCCGGTCGAGCATATCGGATGTGCGATCCTTGCCTTCGTGTCCTTTGAGATGGCGGCAGCCGACGGGGCGGCCAGGGCCAGGGCCAGGGCCGTCGACGACCTTGACCCAGTGGGTGGGCGGGTGGGGGCGCTGGCTGAGGAACGCGCCCGCACGCCCAGCGACCCAGCGGCGGGGGACGGCGCAGCGGACGTGGATGCCCTTGCACCCCATCCATTCGGCGCCTTTTGTTCAGCAGTAACAGCAACCACTGCCGGCGGGGGACTGTGTCGGCAGCGTGCAGGTGTGCACCACCCATGTGCCCATGGCCGCCGGAACCCGAGTGGCTCCCTCGCCCGCACCTCTGGGTTGTCCGCATGTGCCCACCCCACAGCCCCACAGCCCCACGGTGCCCCGTACCTGACCCAGCCCACGCCGCACCGGTGCAGCCCCCCGCATACGCTACACCCCTCCTCCTGCCCGCTCCACCCATCTACACACGAGATCCTTCTGCTGAACACGTTACCTACAAACCCTAAAACCCCACCGGCCGTAAAAGAACAAAAATCCCTCCTTTCCGCCCCGTCCTGCAGATTCCAGGAGTTTTATTACCCCGCCCTGAAACCCGGAGTCCACTTGCTCGCCTTCCCGGAGGCGGAGCGCGACGGCTTGCTGCAGGACGTCGCGCCGCGGCTGAAGGAGCAGCTGGCGGCCATGGAGGAGGCGCACCAGGACACACCGCCGCCGGTGGCGGTGGCGGCGCGCGAGTTCGCGCTGACGCAGCTGACGGACGCCTCCCTCAGCTGCTACTGGTACAAGGCCCTGCTCGCGTACGCCCGGCTGTACTTCGCGGCCAGCAAGGACCAGGTGCCACAGGACGTGCAGACCGAGTGACCCGGCGGCGGCGCGGACACGTAGTTGGGTTGATTGACGAGATGTTGTTGGGTTGATTGACGCGGAGGTGCCGGCCGGCGGACCGGGACGTGCCGGACCTGGGGCTGGACAGCAGAGCCCCATGAGTGGGCTGGGGGGGGTGCGTGCTGCGGGGTGGCGGTCGGGGTTTCCCTAGAGGCGGGGGCCTCGGGCTGGAACGCCTGAATTGCCCCGGCTCACTCATGGTGGGCGGCACCGCACCGCACCACACCACACCACACCACACGCACCGCAACACACCACACCGCACCGCACCGCAGCAGCAGCAGCAGCAGAAGGAACTGGAGCGGGGCCCTCCGGTGGAGAGGAAGGGCCCCGTGGGGACCATTCGGTCGGCGGTGGTTGGCTGGCGGTTTGCGGAGGAGCGAACTGCTCGCTTGCGGGGGACGGACCTGGGGGCGGGGGAAGGGTGGTGAAGGGGGGACACACTCTGGGGTGAGGGGGGGGATACATTTGATGAAGGGGTGTCGCACGAAGGTTCGGTGCGCGGGGGCTCCGTGGTCCGGACGGTGGGACCATCTGAGGAGGAGGGCGGGTGGGAGGGACGGCGCTCGGCGGGTGGAAGCCCTGGGTTGCGATCGGAGGCGGTGCGGACGTCAGGGAGTATGACGTGTTGAGTCAGACGCCAGTGCGTTGCCGTACGTGTGTGGAAGCCATTGACCGATTACCGTATGTATGAGTGGAGGACTGAACCGTGTTCTTTTTAATTAAGGATGTTACAGCGGACCCCGCGGGTTCTTTGTTAGTAGTCAGAGAGAGGGACCGAGAGCGGTTGTGTGCTGAATGAGAAGCCCACCCAGAATCGCCCAAGCCCGTATACTTGCCAGAACCTGCAACTGACCTACCATTGGTAACACAATCGTGTATGTGTGTTTCTGTACTTCCAGACTCGACCATCTGACCGTCGTGCACCAGGCGAGCAGGGTGCATCCACATTACATTGGGACAGAGACGGATAACGTGATGTTGGCCTCGACCACTATTACTGCTGTACCAGCGAGGAAAATCATTGGACGAATGAAGATCAAAGCAGATCTGGAAAAACGGATTAGCAGGGGTGAATCGGGACGCAAGCACATGAGAAAATAATTGTTTTTGAGGGCATGGCGAGCGAATGCATAAAGCGGACGCCCCATGGCAAACGGTCGGTATGGTAAAGAGTGCGACCAGGCGTGACGAGCAGATTACGTTAGGTCCGTAGACAAAACCGAACAAAATCGCATCGAGCTTCGAGGATTGGCTATGTTTACTGACTGGTATGTAGTTCACCGTTATCCGTCGATGGCGTTGAACGAGGAGGTTCGCGCAAGATGACCGGCTGGCGGCGGTGCCATGCGCGGAGATGTTTTAGATCTTGGCATGCGCACAAAGGCGAGCCTTGGTATGGCACTGGCTGTAACGCGCGCCCGCGTGCATAATGGCCAGAGACGGCTTGAAGGGCCCGTGGCGGCATAATTCGGCATACCAGTCCGTTTTACGTGCACATATTTGGGCAGGCTGGTCAGGCTGGTGTCAGCCTTCACCCTATTCCCTATTCCTGTCCATCCCTGTCCCCACTCCAACCGGTATCTCCATCAAGTCCCGTGACGGGTACACACGCCGTACAGGCTGGCTTACAAGGAAGTGAGCGTTGGACACATGGAAGACGTCGCAAATAGTCGCACCGCTTTCACGGCAGCCTTGAAGGGACCATTCTCAATGTGGTCGTTAGCAAGCGGTTACTTCCGCATAACGTGGCTGGGACCACGATGTGTCCCGTGCCGGCTGGAAACCCTGGAGCGCCCGCCTATGACGAGGCCTACAGCATCCACTAGGCCTTCTGATAGCCATCGTTATCGTACCGGCTACGGAGCGGTTGCCCGCCTGCGCTACTGGCCATTGCACCAGCTGCTGGCGGGGACAGCGTAAGGTCACTGTTTCGCTCAACCTGCCAGGTAGGGGCGTGTCCATGCAAGCCTCTGGCCTCAATTACAACGGTATGCATACCGCGTACATGGAAACCAAGGCTATATCCTCGCCCTTGTATCCAGCCCATTCATCAAATTATGCTGGGCCTGGCTGGGCGAGACATCCCTAGACATCCCAGACGTTCTGCCTACGGAGCGCCGCTGGGCGGTATGAATGACGATCGAGTTCGGGGTCCGCAGTAACCAGGCTTAATTACTCAATCGTTTGAACGGGTGCGCATACGTGAATTGTTTAAAAACTGTCTCACCGCACAGCTGTGAGGTATAATCCGTGGGCATCAATCACTCCCAATTAATCAAACATTTTCGGCTGCGGGATGCAATCACCAAAAACTCTGCCTACAATCAGAACTTGTCAACAACAGGGAGATGTGGAGATCTGCTCCGTTGACGCGGGAATTGTGCCCGAAACGACGCTACAGCAACAGGGTGATGGTGCCCATTTGTGCAGGCATTCATATTAATCGCTATTTTATTTCATGTTGTTAAATTGACAATCACGATGCTAACGTTTACGCAGCCAGGCAGCCTTTCCTTTGCCGTGCAGATGACTCATGCACGGCAATTTAAGCCAGCGACATGTAAAAACTTTTCGCTTTTTGGAGAAAAGCAATTATGCCAGGACGTCAAAGTTCATGCACGCATATACAAGAGAGCTTGAAAGGTAAGTGGACGACCGTACCAAAGTCCAGTTTCAAACATGGCGACAGGGGACTCATAAATATTAACATTTCAAGAATGATTACAGGTGAAAAGCTTGGTCGTCTCCTGAGTATTTGTGGTAAAGTTGGTAAACGATGGACCCTGGTAAACACAGTCTACCCTCTGTTATGTATATATAAAATTGCTTCTTATGATCTTACCTAGACCGCGCGCTTTTGCTCATCAACCAGGCGGCACGTAATGCTTCCGATGTAGAGCAGCATCTTGTTTTGCGTTCCTAATCGTTGGTTCAGTATAGCTTTATAGTGTTTAACAAGCAAACTATACAGGGTAACGATTGGTGCACACCGAGCTGGTACGGTCACTTCGTTCTTTAGTGCAGTACCGTTATGTACGGGGAAATTATGAAATTTCTTTACTGCGGTTGCGCTTCCCTAGTTGTCCACAGTGCTTATTACTTAATTAGTATGGTCTGAATTTTAACTTAGTATTCTAGGCGTCTGCTGCCTACTTCAATCTTGGATATTCGACTGCAGACAAGGGCTGTGCTTTGTCCTTGCGCCGAAAAAGCATGCGCCAGCTCTCCACGCATTTGTAAAAGTCTCGAGACCTGCACCTTCAGGCAGCTGTGCCAAACAATATGAGCGGCAGTTCTGACTCTCAAGGACCTTCAGCGGGTGGCCATGGCTGGGACGCAAGCGGAACGCTTTGGAACCCCGTAACGATGTCCAGTCATGCAGCTGGCCCATCCACTGGTGAGTCTGGTGCTGCTTTTGGAAGATACCACCGGAAATCGTCAGGTAATTTGTTGGACCCTGGCACCCTCGGCGGGCGCTGTTCTCACAGATGGAATACCTGCTAAGCTACATCGATCTCGTGGAAGGAGCAGCGGCCGCGCAATATGTCAGGTGGGCCGTGAATACGACACCTTGACCTCTGGCCTGTGCATGCAGCAAAGTGTTCTACTATCTTAACCACCGCAACGTGATCTTGGAGAGCAAAACGAAGGGTTGGTGGATAAATGGTTGTCCCGACCTGTTGTTGGGCTGCAGGTGCCCGGCTGCACGGAGTCTTTGGTGGACTGCAAGGTGAAGCCGTCCAATCATCTCCGTATAGCACGAAGCAATACAAGTGTTACTCCTTTGTTTGCCTCGACTTACATTGCATAGAAAGTGTTACAAGGAGACGACTCGCGATGAAGCTATCCGGGTTATAAGACTCCCAGGGCTGCTTAGGCGATTGATCTTTTCCTCGTATATCCCTTGTGTGCAGCCGTACTTCAAACGGCACCTCGTTTGCCAGACACATGCTGTTTCCCCTACGGTCTCCATCGACGGAGTGGAAATGCGATTCTGCCAGCAATGCGCAAAGTTTGAGCGCGTCACTGCATTTGATGGCGGAAACAGGTGCGCACGGGTCGCGCATGATAGCCACAGCAGGATACGGCAGGATACGTGGCCAGTCGGAGACTACGCTGGGTAGCGTCACGGGCCCCGCGGGCGCGGCGTGCGAAATCTTGTTCTGTGAACAACCGCGCTCTATATGCCCTGATTCCATCCACTCCAGCGCTGCTGTAAGGAGAGGTGTTCCCACTGCCGTCAGAACGGCGTGACCTGGGAGCACCTTGGCTCAGCTGCGCTGCCGTCTGTTCGACCTTGTCGGTCCCTTGTTCCTGAGCTCGTCCACTCCCGCCTTCGCTTCAATGACACGGTTGCGGTTGTCCGTGCCGGCGGCCCAGGAGCTGCCGCTTCCGCCTCTTCCGCCGCAATGTGGCCAAGCACCGCAGCCAGCTGGCTAAGCGCGCCGCGCAGTCTTCTGACGAGCCGGAGGTGCGTCCCGCGCGCCAATCGCAAGCGCCCAAGACAGCCCGGGTGGCTGCCCACAACGACGCAGCTCTGGGCACGACAACGACCACCACCACTGGCGACCTGGACGTGGACGGCGCTGCGGGCGCCGACGCCGGCAGACAGCCGGCAGGCTCGCCCTCTGTGCCGCAGCCAGAGGCGTCCGGAAGGTCCTCCGGCGAGCCGGACACTCGCTGCTGGGATGCGGAGCCAAATCCGTCGCAGTACTGGGGCATGACGGGCAGCGAGGACTGGCGCTGCCAGGCCACATCGGGCCCCTCGAGCCACTCGACCAAGAGGACCAAGGTCGCCTTACCCGCGTTCGGGTCGACGGCCGCGCTGGGCCCCAACGGCGCGCTTGTGGACAGTGAGGCGCTGCTTATGGGGGCGGTGCGCGTGCCGCAGCAGAAGCGGCGGCAACGGGCGGCATCGACCCGCACCCGGGTAGGGCACTCAGCACACCGGCAGGGGGTAGGGAGGTGTGTTCCACGGCTGACGGGGAGCAGCGTAGCCCGGTAGCCAGCCTGATGGTTCCGTTGAGGTGTGCCCCTGTATATGCAACTGCCCGAAGGGGGCCGGCGCCTTGGGGCTTCGGGCGGTGTTACGAAGATTGTGAATCGCCTGCTAAGGTTGCTATTTGGGTTTTGGTGGTGGAGCTCTCAGCCGTCATGCAGGGCAGGGTAGGCGAGAATCTTGTGTCGTGGGTGTGAATTGGCGTGATGACGACAGGCTCATGTTAACCTGCTGGACTCGGCCAATCCTCCTCCTCGGGTTTTGTTCCCTTTTATGAGGGCCCCCTATGCGCGTGCATGATGCACGTGAATGACCGGGACACGTGCCAATGCAGGACGAGAGCAACTCGGAGAGTCGCACCATGCTAAGCCAGGTGGGGGCAGCTCCTGTACCGCTAGTAGGATTGCGTTGCTTGTTACGATGGTGGCCAGGGGATCCCGGCACGGGGATCGGAATCGAAAACAGCCCAGACCCAGCCCGGCGACACTGCGCTCCAGGCAGTGATTAGCGTGCCGTCACGTCTACCTTGGTTGTCCGTGCCGTCACGCCTGCCTTGGCTTTCTGTGCTGTCCTGTCACGTTCGCCCGGCACCGGACGTTCCTGACGGCGCCGCTGGCTGCGCTCCTGACGGGGCTCCCCCCGCTGCGCAGGACGTGAACGACGACGTGGACGCGACTCTGGCGCCCTTCACCTTGGGCCTCCGACTGGACATGCCCGGCGAGGACACCACGGAGCCATCGGTGAGGAGGGCATGACAGGGTCCCTGTCTGGGGATGCCGACCGCGCGTCGCGGAACGGCGGACATGATCCTTTACTTGATCCTCTCCTCTCCTGACCGATTGATGAGTACCGTGGTTGTTATTCGCTGCCCTGCAGGCCACCCGCGCGGGCGAGGCCGGCCGGCTCTCCGCCTCGGAAGCGCAGCAGCACATGTCCGGCGCCTCGCCGGTGCGCGGTGACACCCTCGACGTGACGCAGCAGCAGCAGCTGCAGGCGCACCTTCAGCACCAGCACCGCCACGCGCATGCGCAGCAGACATCGGCACGCGCGCTGATGCAGATGCCGGCCCAGCTGCGGCAGTCCGGTCGGGCGAGGGGAGAGCCCGGCCGGGACGCCCGGCTCGGGTGGCAGCCGGAGGCAAAGGACGCCCTCGAGGCCCGCAGTAGCCGTCTGCTGGAGGACCTGCCATCACGTGGCTCGGAGCTGTACGACGCCCTGTCAACCATGTCGACGGAGCCGGCGGAGCGCTACGCCGCCGAGGGAGGCGGCGTCACCGCTGACGAGGCCGTCGGCCAGCGCCTGCGCGCTATGGCGTCCGGCATGTCGAGCTTGGGGCTGCGGGTGGGCGGTATGGAGTTGACCGCAGCCGGCAGCAGTGGCGCGAGCGACACCGCTGCAGCGGCGCATGTCCCGCTGGCGCTCCAGTCTCTGAGCAGCCGGTTGGACCTGACCCGCGGCGACCGCATGACACTCGAGTCGCTGCTGGGGCTGTCGACAGGGCCCGTGGCGCTGCGCTGCATGGCGTCCTCCACCGGAACATCACTGGACGAGCAACTGTACGACATCTTGCACGACGTGATCAAAGAGGGCGGCGGCGACACGGGCTGGTTCAAGGGCACGGGTGTGGCAGCAGGGACCGTCGCGGCGGCAGCGGCGGCGGCGCCGGGCCGTGCGGTGCATGGCGGCGCCGGCGGCGCCGGCGTTGCGGGGCCTATGGCCGCGGCGTATGCTTACCTGGGTGTGCCGCCGCCGATGCGACCGGAAGAACGTCTGGGTGCACTGACGCTGGGAAGGACCGAAAGCGGCGGCGGCGGTGGCCAGGCTGAGATACCGGACCGAGTGGACTCCATGCAGCGGGACTTGTTTGACGGCTCTCGTCTGCAGGGCGCGAGGATGCCGCCGCAGGGGGTCATGGCTGGCCAGCCGCGACCGAGCCTGATGACGACGCCCGTGCAGCAGCAGATGCAACAACAGATGCAGCATCAACATCATCAATTGCATGTGCACCGTCCGCAGCAACGGCAGCCGCAAGGGCTGCTACAGCCCACAGAGCAGCAGCTACGGCTGCAGCAGCAGCAGCCAGCCGCATCGGCTGCTGTGGAGCTGCAAGAGTTGCACGAAGAGGAGAGGAACCTGGAGCAGAAGCTGCAGGAGCTGCAACAGCGCAAGGTGCAGCTTCTGAAGCAGGAGCACCACCACCATCCCAGACAGCAGATGCAACCGCAGCAGATGCAACAACCGCAGCAGATGCAACAACCGCAGCAGATGCAACCGCAGCAAATGCAGCCACAGCAAATGCAACCGCAGCAAATGCAGCCTCAGCAAATGCAACCGCAGCAAATGCACCCACAGCAAATGCAGCCGCAGCAAATGCAACCGCAGCAAATGCACCCACAGCACGCGCATCCGCGCATGATGGCTGCTGCGCCGGCCATGGAGCCGACCCCGACCAGTATGCTGCAGCATGCGCACTCGGCTGCGGCTGCTGCTTCCGACACGATGGCCTGGAGCGGCGCGCGTGCTGGTATGGCCGCCCGCAGTCCGCATGGGTATGGCATGGACCCTCGCACCGCCACTGCCAGCGCGGCCGCGGCTGCTGCTGGCCCGGGCCTGTTAACCCCCACAGGTCCGCATCCGCAGCAGCCCCAACAGCAGCCCATGACGGGGCATGGCAGCTGCGAGGCGCCCTCCCACGGCGGCGCATTCGGCATGCCCGGCCACGGCATGGCAGCCTCGCATCCACAGACCCAATTGCAGCCAGTGCCCGGCCGACCGTGCACGCTGCCGCCGGCACTGCTGCGACCGCAGCAGCAGCTGCCGCCGGCTGTGCATCCACCGGCCCCGGCGATGCCGAAACCCGATCCCATGGCGTCGCAGATCAGCCACCCGGGCTGGGCAGGTTCTGGATGGGGCGACGTGCCGCCGACCCTGCGCGGTGTCGCCAGCGGCGGCAGCAGCGGCGACTGCGAGGTCGACGCGGGCACGAGGGGGCTCGCGGGCTGGGGACTGGCGGCTCGCGACGCGACGGAGTCGCCCTGGGACGACTACCAGGGACACTACGAGACTGTGCGGCTGTCGCTCAAGATGATGGACTGCACACCGTACGACATGGATCCTTCCACGCAGGACCTGCTGCACCAGTTCGCCTGCGAGGGCGGCCGATGCGCTGCTCCGGTGCGTAGGGTACAGGAACCTTGGTCGGCTCGACGTGTGGGGTGGGGACAGGGTCCTGGTCCTGGTAGCGCCTCGCCATGCGGTGTCCGCGCCCGTACCTGCACTAGGCTGCACGTGGCTGGGCTCCGAACATGGGCCGCCGCTTCTGCCCCAGCAGTGGGTGACCCGGGTCGCTGCTGCTGCCGGGGGCCCGCGGGAGGGGACGATATGTGGACCGGTAGCTGGCCATGTGGCTCTCTGGCTGCGCCGCCGCGCTCCTGTCTCAGTCGCAGGCTTCTTTCCCTACTTGTACTGTGCTGTACTGTACTGTGTGCGGTGCTGTGATCCTTTCAAACGCGTGATGCCGATTAGCACGGTGTTAAGTAACACCATGAGTTGTGAGCGCACGCCGATGATGCCTGGATGGTACCCGCCGCTGCCCACCCACCGGTCCTTGTGCTCCTGCAGCCGCCGCTGGCGTCTGTGCGGCCGGGCTGCGTGCGGATCGTGGTCGACGCCACGGTGCGCCTGGACCGCGACCGGGGCCAGCAGTGGGATCCGCACCAGCACCAGCCGTCCTTCTCAGTGCGCGCGGGCGAGGCGCTGGCGGCGATGCGGCGGCTGGCGGTGCTCAACGAGACGGCGGTGCTGGTGCAGGCGGGCAGCCAGGTGCGCTGTCGGCGGCGGAGGCGGAGGCGGTGGTGCGCGCTCCTGTGTGTCGTTGTGTATCTAACAGCCGGGTATGAGGCTGACAGGGGCAGCCACCCTTCGTTGCCCTTGGGGGGAGACCGCTGAAGGACGACTCTGCAGGGGAAGGGGCGTATTCTCTACCGGGGAGGGGTGCATAACATAATCCTGTGTGTCTCTGTTGAATCATGAAGGCCGCCGGCCCGCAAACTGGTTTGTTCTGAGCAGCTTGCCATCAGCAGCCCTAGGTACGGAAGACGCGTAGATCTGCAGGCGGGAGAGGCCGGTCACTGAACACGGCGGGTGCTGGATAGGCCGTGGTCCGAGTGCGGCATTGCAGCTCCCCAATCCTGGGACTTTTGCTCACCCTAGAATACCTGGCTGCTGAAACCACATGGCAAGGGTACACGACGCGGCATGGCGAGGGTCTGGCTGGCGCGGGTGCGGCGCGTGCGCGGCGAGACGATGTGCGCCGCCTCCCCTCCTCTCGTTTCTTGGGTGATGATTTTTCTTGTCTTTCCAAACCCCCCTCTCTCTTGCTTCCGCGGCGGCCCTGTAGGTGCTGGTGATGGACAAGGCTGGTCGGGAGGTCGCCGCGGAGAGCTTGAGCCCGCCCTCGGCCTCTCCCGCCGCCGGCACCCCGCCGGTGCTGTCCCGCGCCTCCATGGCGGCCGTGTACGTGGGCGCCCGCGGCTGCTTCCAGGTGTTCGGCACCGGCCTGTCGGGTCCCAACGTGGAGTTCTGGGGCCGCATGCACGGCGTCCACTACCAGCTGCAGGTGCACCACACCGCCGGCGACACGTACGCGCTGGTGCAGCTGCCCGTGCTGACCTGCTGCGGGCTGCTGGTGGTGGAGGCGAGCTCGGGCAGCGACGCCTCGCTGCTGTCGGACTGGCTGGCCATCGTGGTGGTGCCTTCGGAGCGGGTGGCCAACGAACTCAACGGGCTGCAGAGCCGCCTGCCGCAAGCCAGGTGCGGGTCCGCGCCGCGCCGGTGATGGAGTATAACGGTGTACGGGACGGGACGAGCGAGAGCCGTCAAGGAAGCGGGACAGGGCGGGGTACCGCGTGGGGGCTTCCCGTTCGCCCTCCCGATACCTGGACTTGCCTACATATTGAATTATCACATGGACGGGGGTTCCACATTCGCGGAGCTCTCCCTGGAGTCCTCCCTGGAGTCCTCCCTGGAGTCCTCCTCGCTCTCCTGGGCGCGCTCGTGGGGGCTGGTGGGCCCCTCTCCACCCCACCACCAGGTTTCGGTTCTGGTTCCGTTATTTAAAGGCTGGCAGTCAGCGCAGTCCCTCCTCCTTGCCGACCCACTTCCTGTACCTCCACCCCCCTTCCCTCTCACGTGTCGCTGCTGCAGCCTGCGCCGCCTGCTAGTGGACCTGGGCAGCCTGCTGGACATCCTGCCCATCCTGTCGCAGCCCGTGAACGGCGTGTGCCCAGTGGTGGGCCATCTGGCGGGGGCCAGCAGCGGCTGCTCCAAGAACACCTGGCGGAGCTCCTCCGTGGAGCCCGACGCGGGCGTCCCCGAGGGCGTCTGCGGCGGCGGCCTCTGCGGCGGCACAGTCGACTCAATGGATGCGGACGCCAGCTCCGAGGCGCCGGCGACGGAGGCCGGCGTGCTCAGCTACAACATGTCCTACAGCGGTGCGTCTTTGTCCCGGCATCGCTGTTGGACCGCACCCGGCTGCGCTGCTCGGGCTTGCTCTGTTCTGTCCTACGGCTTTCTGTCCTGAGCTGTTTCGCGGCAGCCAGCTCAACGACGCGCTTGCCCCTTGAGCGAGGCCGATGCGCCAGGCAGCCCGCCCGCCAACTCCCGATGCGCCCCCGCATGTCTGGCATGAATCGTTGACCCCAGCATCTGCTGTCACCGATGACCCGCTGGGTCCACTGTAACATCACTGATACTGAGCTTGGTCGCCTCTCGGGACACTGTTGATGTCGCAGGCACGGACTCCACTCTGGCCTCCTCCCACGACGGCCCCCACAAGTCCTCCTCCACCGTCAAGACCTCGCTGCCCAGCATCCCCAGCGTCTTCGGCGGCGGCGCCGGCGCGGGCAGCTACTGCATCAGCGGCTTTGGCGGCGCGAGCAGCGCAGCGGCCGGCGCCTCGGCCGGCGCCGCCGGCGCCGCTTTGCCGCCCGGCGGCACGGCGCTCAAGCTCTCTACGCAGCTGCTGGCCTCAATCGCGGATCGAAACGGCGGGGCCGCCGGTAATGCCAACGTAAGGCGGCTGCTGCGCGGCTTTGACCCGTCGGAGCTGCTGACCAACGGGGACGATGAGACGGTGGTGCAGCAGCTGTTGGCGCCCGAGGCGGTGCGCCAGCTGCTGGCCCGAGCGGTGTCCGTCGCCACCTTCTTCGCGCAGAGGTGGGGACGCGGGCAAAGGATTGGGAGCCGTGGGGCAGGGCGCCGGGAGGGTCACCGCCTACCCCGCATCGCGCGGCACCTGTCTGTGGGTGAAAACGGTAGCAACAACGGGGAACGGGGCCGGACACCCAACGCCCCAGACCTCAGAACCTGAGGCCTTGAAACGCTGCCCCGCTCCCGGTCCCGGTCCCCGTCTCCGCCCTAGAGCGCGCACAGCTCTGGCAGTCAGGGCTAAATCATTGCGTCCTTGCAACCGGCCGCGTCACGTCGCTACCGCCCCTCCCCCCCCTCAAACACACACAAACACACACCTTCCCGTGCGTCTCCGTATTTAGTATTTGCGGTATGATTTGCCTTGCGGTGGTGGCGCGGCTGCCTTGTCCGCGCGCCTGCATATGGTAAGTTTTTCCTCGCAGGTTCTATGGTAAGTATATTGCTACCTGGGATCGGGCGGGCGGGCGGGTTGCAATTCTAAACACACCTTCCCCTCGCACCCTTGCAAAACCCCGGGCCTCCGTCCCCGGCCCTTCAGGCTGCTTGTGGACTCCGCCCTGTGCGCCGTGTCCGCGGTGTCGGAGCTGTACTGCGCCTTCCCCGACCTGCTGGACGGCCAGCTGGCCCCGCGGCCGCAGCGGGGGGCGCCCTGCCTCATGCACGCCGCCGTGCGCTCCCGCAGCCTGGCTCTGCTGCTGGCGCTGGCCAAGTGCGGCCCCGTGCTGGGTGACCACGTCAGCCTGGCCTGGCCGGGTGAGGGGTGGAGGGCGCTGCGTCGGGGGGGACCGGCGTCCGCGCACCACCTGAGGGCCTCGGGGGTAGGGGTACGGGTAAGGGGGCCCTGTGCCTCGCTGAGCACGGCACCTGCACCTCCGCGCGGGGTGTTGAACGGCCTCGGCCGCCCCCCCCCCGGCGCGTGGGCCCTCGTTTCGCCCGCGCACCACCGGAGGGGGTAAGGAGGTAAAGGCGCTGGCTGGATGGGCGGCAGGTGCCGCGATGCAGGTGCTGGCAGAGACCCCATGCCTTGCCTGTAGCCTTTCGGGGGCCTCTCCAGTGCTTGATGTGCCCTCGTCTGTCCCGTCCGGGAGGCGTGGAGGCCGGGAGAGGTATGGATTGGGGAACCGATACGTGGCACAGGAGTCAATACGCGACCCAAGTTACTTACCATACATACCTGAATTGTGCGCTCACTGTTACCTCGGGCGACCGCGTCGCCGCCGGACCCATCCCGGACCAACCAACGCGCGACAGCACGAGGACGGACCACACCCCAGACAGCACAAATTATCGAGAACGTAGTACTCACCTGCGCAAATGGGACGAAACGCGGACGGACGGCGAGGCGAACGGAAGATGTGAGTTGCAACAAAGGGCGGACAAACGGCAGGCAAAGGCAAAGGTTAAATTAAAGAAAAAGAAGGAAAGAGCACGCAAACCCGGCGGCGACGCGGCGGAAGAGGGTGGGTCCAGGAAACGGTAGACGGAAATAGCAATGCAAGAATGTACGGGCGTACGGGTGTACGGAAGGGCGACATCGCAGACGGGCGTAGGGTTGGCAGGCACAGAAACAGGAGTTCCGCAATCAGGGAGCAATCGGTGACCGCGGGGGTGACGCAAGAGGGCCGGGTGAGGCCGGGAGAGGGGTACCTGGCCTCACCCGCCCACCTGTCTGCGTCTCCGCCTCCAGCACGTCACCCGCTTCCGCCACCCGCCGTGTTCAGTGGCGCACTCGGGGTGGCGCACTCGGTACACTGGGTGTGTACTTCAGGGTGTGTGCTGCTGGGTTCGGCGTTTTCCGTTGATCCGAACGGCCCGCGGTCCCCCGCTTTTGTCAATCAGCGTGGTCCCCCCCTCCGTTCGTCTCTCCTCGTCGACAGGCCCCAACGGCATCACGCCGTTGCACCTGGTGGCTCTCCTGGCGCAGCCCTACGTCATCACCGGGCTGCAGTTCGTGGTGCCGGAGGTGCGGGAGCTGTGGTACACGCTGAGGGACGACAACGGGGTCACCCCCGCGGACCTCCTGGCGGAGGCGCTGCAGCGGCAGGCCCCCCGCCCCGCTGCTGCCGCGCAGGAGCCGGCTCCGGAGCCAGAGGCGGGTCCGGAGCTGCCGACTGGGATGCCGTGGCCAGCGACCTTCGGAGCCGCCCGGCGGCTCCCCGTGGGCACGGCTCCCGTATCCCTGGAGCGGAGTCGGGTGGGAGCCGTCGGCATCGTCGGGACGACGGCGGAGTCGGCCGGGGACGCGTCGGAGGCCTTCCTCACGCCGCTGCCGTCCCCGCCGGACTCGGCGTCGACGGAGCACGTTGCGGACTTGACGGACTGCGCCGTCGGTGGCCCTGACGCCGCAGGGGCGCAGGTGCCGCCGTCGCCGTCGGCATTGTGGCCTGGTTGGGGCGACATGGCGGCGGTGGTGAACCAGCAGCTGCCGCTGGAGCAGGACGTGCGGTTGCCGCCCCCGCCGCAGGACGAGTATCTCAGGAGGAACGTCACTCTGTTGGCGGCGGGGATGGGGGAGCTGTCGGTGGCTGGGCTGCGCCGCAACGGGCGGCCCTCAACGGACAGCTGGACGGGCAGTGTGGCTGTGGAAGAGATGGGCAGTGGCAGCGAGGGCAGTGGCATGCCTCTCCAGTTTGATGAGGCGGCGGCCTGTGCCGCAGCCCAGGGCCTCCACCCGCCGCGGCTGCCGCCGCCGCTGGTGCAGCAGCAGCACCTCGTGGACGCTCACCAGCCGCAGCACCACCAGCAGCAGCAGCAGCCGCCACAGGGGGCCAGCACCGCGGTGGCTGCGCTGACGGGCGTCGCGAGGAACGTGGCGCGGCGGTGAGGAGAGGAGTGTCGTGCCGGGGACCCGGGCGCGGCCGGACGGGGCCGGGCGGGGTGAAGGGAAGCATAGCCCATGGTTAGGGACGGAGGGAAGTGGGGCTGTGGTGTGCAGGTGCCGCCGGCAGATCTTTCAGCGGCCCGTCGCTGCGTGTGCGGGGGACCGAGGATCCGTGCGTCTGCGCCGCACGGGCCGCTCGTCACCCGCGTCACTCGTCACCCGCGTCACTCGTCACCCGCATCGTATCGCTTCGCGTCGCATCGTTTGTGGCTCCCTCCTTTGGTGCTTTGGTCTTGGTTCGTACACGATGCCCCTCAGACTGCCCGCGTTGCCGCCCTGCCGCCACCACAAATGTGCCGCACCTCTAAGCACATTCTTTGTAACTTCTCTTCTTCGCCCGCCCCTCCCTCCCCCCCGCCTCCGTGACCAACTCATGTGAGCCGCAGGCTGATGCCCTGGTGAGGGCCGTCTGCCCGACTCGCCTCGCCAGCGGTGTTCCCCTGGCCAACCGTCGGGCGTCAGCGGGCGGTGGACCATGTGCGAGGTGGCAGGTGGTGTGTGTATGTGTGTGGGAGGGGGGATGTCCGTGAGGGGTCGCCGACGCTCTCGACAGTTAACGGTTCTCTGAGTAACCCCTTCGCGGAGGAGCCGCTCCGCACGGAGGCCAATGGGTTTCTGGACTGACTGGGCTTAGACTTGGCACTTGGAGCATACGGTAGATAGGGCAGCCAACCGCCTCAGCTTGCGCTGGAGTGCGCGTTGTATCCCTAAGGGCCGCAAGCACCGTTTCGGGGGTGTTTCCCCAGTCCCCCGTTGCTTGATGCTACGCATGATCGCACAGCCGCCGCCGCAGCGGCGGCAGCAGCAGCAGCAGTAAGCACCGAGAGGGTGGTGTGGAATATGATGATACGGCATATACGACAGTTATCGCGGTTGTGAGTCGAACCCGGGGCGCGGAATGCGCGGCGCGCCACGAGGAGCGTCCCCGGCTCGACTGCAGGACGAGCATACAACTCGGGGCGTCATGATGATGGGGGATGGGAAAGCGCGAGGACTGGGCCGGGTGCCGGGGGCTGCATGGAGATGTGGGAGGGCTTCGGAGCCGCGTGCGTGCCGTCGGTGATGCGTTTGGTTTTGGTGGTGCCCTGTCGCCTGGTACAAGTTGTGTCGGTGTTTTGCGATGAGCGCCTGACTGGTATGTGAGTACACCAGTAGCCGAGTACGAGTGCAGGAGGAGGGGGAGGAGGACACGCAACGTCAGGTGCGTGCCACGATGGCGGCACGGCGCGGCACGGCGCGGCACTGCACTGGACGAGACACTGTGCAGCCGCCGCCGGGCGTATCGAGTGTCAACTTTGGGGATGGCATGGAATGAGTAGCAGGGTTGAGTACGGGGGGATGCAGAGTGTGCGTAACAGTGGAAAGATGCTTATTGGCAGAGCTGTGAAGGCCACGGACGTGTTTAGGGGGGACTGAGAGGTTGGAGTGGGGTGTGTTGCGGTGCGCACCGGAAGGGGTAGTGGGGTCGTCGCGAAAATTATACTCGCGGCGTTCCAACGGACGTGGTAAGCCGACCCGCTGCCGATGTGTGTGTGTCTGTGTGTGTGTGTGTTTGGGGGGGGGTAAGGTAGGTAGGTAGGTAGGTAGGTAGATGGGCGACTGCGCGTATGGGAACGTGTCTGCCTTGTCGCAACTTGCTGTATGAATCTGATTTGGCTTTGGCGCGCATTGGGGCCTGGTTCCCCAGCGATACGATCTGTGCTGGAGTCGCGACGATTGGACTGCACTGTACTGCACTGCGAGGACGTGCCAGGGGCGGACGGTTCTCGTTCGGGGAGCCGAGCTGGCGGGTTCGTAGGGACCCGGACGCGGTTGCCAGCGAAGTGGATGGCCTGGCTGAGCGAAGTGTAACTTGGATGCGTTCGCAACCCAATATACACAAGATGATGATGGTGCTGGTCGTGATGATGATAATGATGATGATAATGAAAACGGTGTAATGGAAACGCAAATGCGCAGGAAGCGTGGTGTCCGGTGCTGACCCGTGGTGTCCGGTGCTGACTTGTGGACGTGGAAGTGATGCTAAGTAACAGTCGTGGCGGTGTCGGCGGAGGTGCGGCAGCCGCTGTAGATGACGTGTCACGAGGTGGATGGGTCGTGGGTGGCTGTCGGAGGACGGCGGAGGGTACGTTAAAGAGACGGTGAAGACGGATCGCCGGGTTAACTTGGGTCGGGCTGGGGGATGTGCTTCATGTGCGTGTGGTGTGGTTGGAGCAGTGGAAGTTGAGGCCTCTTATTATTATCAAGGATGTTACAGCGGACCCCGCTAGGGTCATTGGTGACAGCCAACGGCGCCAAGGCCTCTTGCGAGTCGGCGCGGTGCGGACGAAGTTTCGTTTTACCTGCCCGCGCCGCCGCTACGTTCGCTGAGTGATCGCATTCATGTACCTGCAGTCGCAAGGTGGTCGGGTGAGGTGATCGGCCCGGGTGTGGGCATGTGTATGTGATGTGTACACCATCCAGGCTGGACCCTACGTGTACGTTGGAAGGTCGGTCTTGTTCGCAGCTGTTCGATGTGGTGGGGGTGCGGCTTGGGGCGGCTTCTCAGACGCGAGGAGTGCGAGCGGAGGTGGCCAGGCGGCAGTCCACACGAGACACCCGGTCCGTTGGCGCTCTGGGACGGTTGCGGTCACTGGGTGCGTAGGATCTGGTTTCAGCGGTTCGGTTCAGCAGCAGCGAGGTGGCCCGGGTGGCAACGGGATGTGCATGTGGGCCTGTGTCAGCGGCGGTGTTGAGGACGTGCGCGGCCGCCGTCTCGGCCCCCCTCCCTCCCGTGTATCACACACGAGCCAACACGTGCGCAGCCCGACCCCTGGAGCAGGTGCATGTACCAAGGGCGCCGCGCTCCCGGTCTGATGCGCCCATGCCGAGCACACGCACACTCTGGGACTATGCGAGGGTATGGCGGTGTGTTTAGAATGCGAGGGTATGGCGGTGTGTGCTCACTCACGTGGGGTGCCCAAGTAGGGTTATACATTCATTGTTGGCTGGAGATCCTTCAGGTGCCGTGCGGTGCAGCATGGGACCTCCCTGTGTGTGCCCAACTGCCGTAGATTGATTATCCCCCCGCGGGTGGTTTGATGTGAACTTGTCCTTAAATTTAAATAACATGAGCTCTGCGTGTGTGTGTGTGTGTTGTAGGGGGCAATGGAAATTGCGGCAGCGCTCACTTCGTGCAAGGGGTGCAGTCTGGCGCCTGCGGTTACATACACCGAGCAGGCTCTGCACATCCAAACCCACACGAGCGGGCGCTGCGCTGCGCTGCGCAGCTCGTCCGCTGCGCGGCCCCCACGACCCATCTCGTCGGGTCGTCGCATGCAGCGCCAAGCCGTCGCCGTCCCCATGGCGGAAGGCGGGTGGGTGTTTTCTGTTCAGGACGCTGTTTTCTTGCCCGTATTTCCCACGTTCTTCCCGGCACGTGCCGACGCTGGCCTCTCCCAGCCGCACTCAAAGCGCGGCGGCCGACCCCTACCCGGGGAAACCGCGCTACCCGACGCGACCTGGTTCTTGACGGGCTCGGGGTATGGAGGGGGAGGCGCACGTAGGCTTTGAACGTGTTGCGTCCCTTTTTGGGATTGTCAGGATTGTCGTTATCAATTGATGGCTCCGTCGCGAACCGGCACACCCAATGCATACACAAACTCGATAGCGCAGGCAGCGCGTTCGCAGCGTACTTCTGTCCGACTGTCCGTCTGTCTGTCTGTCATCAGACGCACTCACGCCAGCTCTGCGCACAGCAACTCAGCTGCCGCGGACTGGTCACTCGCAATCTCACCTCGGCCGCCTGCAAGCGGCCGTACTCGTCCTGCGCCGCGCGAGAGCAGCACTTGTTCGAGGGGTCGGTTCTCCCCACCCGTTAACTTCTCGCTGTTACCATTACCATGGCATGAGTTTTAGAGCCCTCGACGCGGCTGTTTTCTTTGGATCGTAGGACACGACGAGCTGTTGTGGCTGCTGTGGATTGGGGGGAGCGGTTCGCCTCTTTCGCGAACGCGAAGATAAGGTTGTTTGTCTCTGGATGTCTGTCGCTTACAGATTGAGAATACTACTGCGTTGCTTCCTAGTCCCTAATCACGCCATTACGATCGGATGGTACGGATGTCGATTGCCTCGATTCATGTGAGTACGAGCTGCCTGTGCCCCCAACCCTTCACCACGGTACTAGAGTAGATGCTGGCATTGGTGATGGGTTGGTTGGCTTGTGTGGAGGCAAGACGTTTGCGACATCGGAAATTATGGAGGCAACGTACGGCACCTGTTACTTGAAATGCCCCTGGTGTGTGTGTGTGTGTGTGTGTGTGTGTGTGTGTGTGTGTGTGTGTGTGTCAGCAACCTGCGTGCTCGCGTGCAGTTCCCTTTGCGTAGCGAGTTCCCTTTGTGTCTGAATTCGGGAATTCCTCGCGCGGCTGCGCCATACTCTGGAAACGTGTGAGGACATGGCCGTGTCTGGGAACTCGCGGTGTGGCGGTGATGACGGGAACGCCATTTCTTGGCGCCGACCGTGCCAGCCAGCTTACAGTTGGGAGGGGGCGGCGCTGCGGCACGCGGTCGGGCGGGTCGATGTCTCCTGGGCTTGAGGCGGCACTGGGAGGGGGCTGCAGCACTGGTGACTCATGCCAGTGCTTGGTCAGCTCTACCTTGCACCTACTGGCTGCTCAATCAGATCCTCACGTCGGCCGTCAGCTGACCCCATCTCGCAGCTGCGGCCGCAGCGTACCTTGATCCACAACCGACCTTGATCCACGGTTCGACCAGGGGAGCTTGTTGTTGCTGTATGTGTGTCCAGTTGCTCGGGAGTCCCGACTGCTGGAGGATGGGACCCTGGTGTGAACTTGCGAGTGGCTGTGAGTGGTTCGTATGGAGGGCGGGCGCGTGAGTTCATTCATTCATCGTGCCATACACGCATAACCACGAACGTGACAGCGGACGGCACAATGTCTCTGTACATGCACCGCTTGCTGCTTGGTCGTGTCCTGGACGGACGGAGGGCCGTGGGGCTTGGGTCGGTTGCCGCATGGCTCGAGTCGGGCTGGGCTGCGACCCGCCTTCGCCCGGCAGCTCCGGAACCTGGTGTGACTCTTGCTGGCGTTCGGGTTGGTGTACGCGCACACCTAACCTGATGGCGAGCTCAGGTTTCGCGCGGTGGCATCACTGACCCGAGGAGCAATTACATCCGATGCCTCATATGGTATGATCGCCCCGCTGCCAGAACCTCCTCCCCCGGGGGCCGGCTCAGTCATGCCCGCACTTGTAATACAATTGCCAGCCCAGGAGGGTTACGACACGAGCTGCCTAACCACCATGCGCCGCCTGACACGACCGACCCGGCCGACGTCAATGTGCAGCCGCTGTCTCACCGCCCCCCCGTCATCGTACTCACCACATCGTACACACCGTCTCTTCGCTCCGCAAATCTACACAGATGACCGAGGGACACTATTATCGGACACCGAAACCGGCGATGAATCCGACGGCCTGGTCCCCCTCGCCGGCCGTCAGCAGCGGCTTGCTAGGGCACCAGACCCCGGTCGGGCGCTGCGACTAACCTTGCTGGGTTCAGGAATGAGCCACACCAGGTGCGGCAGCTCCACATGTGGATGCGGATACGGTACCAGGGCGGCGCCATTGACCACCGTCCACGTCACATGCTCGCGGCCCGCGGTCGTGGCTGTACGCGCCCCCTGGGGTGTCACCGCGCATTTTCATGGATTCCGGCTACAATCCATGTGGCGCTGGCTCCCCCGTATGTCAATAAAGACAGCGAAACCGAGAAACCGAGAAGTATGTCCCGCTGGTCGCTGTCGCCGTCGCCGTCGTGCTGGCTCCCCACATCCAAAAGGTCAGGGGCCGCCCATTCTCAACCCGGACGACGTGTTCACATGTTTCGTCGGGGAGTAGTCCAACATTCCATCTTCGCAGCAGACCGTACTACATGTACCGTACATCCAAGCCTTCGACTGTGCATAACGAAAACAATGCGCGACGTACCTCTCCATCACGGAGCCTATCATATGGACTGGCCAAAGAGCTTACCGGTACCATGAGTATGCAGCCTGATGCATTAAGATGCCGCGTTTAGCCTGACATCGCATGAAAATACGCTCTCAATCCATGCCACACCAAAACAGCAAACACTATGCTCGTCGACATCCAGTAGCGCCCGTCATCCAACGGCCCCGTTGGTGGCCGGCGAACATGATGTTTATCGAACAGCAACGGGCGCTGCACGCTGCCAAAATATCGAGCTGCTGCCAGCTCGCAGCCCACTCCCCTGGGAGGGATACGCCCCTGAGGTACGGTAGCTTCCTCCAACAAACGGCATTTCAGAACATGCAAAGCCGTCAGGCGGCGGCAGGCCCGGAAACGCCACGACAAACCATACATGGACGCCATGCAGTACGACATGACGGTTGTCACCATGCAGCCTAGCTAGTATAATGCGCAGCCCACACCGCGTCCGAGATCCCTCAGACGCCAAGGGCCATCGAATCCTCAATGCGCAGTACCTCTGTTCTGTATTTACAGACAGTGTTCCCGGACAGCAGCGGTGGCGCTCGATCCTTTGCCTGACAAACAATCAGCAACAGATGCCACCCGTTGACGAGCCAGTCGCCCCGGTCATTTCCCGCTTCTAAAGTGCACCTGTCCACTTACCGGGAGCTGCACTAGAGCGCACCTACCCAACTTTTCGAAGCGTGACGCGGCGGCTCTTGAAGCCGGCATATCCCTGCCCACGACCGTCCTCAATTGCCCGCCTGGCATACATGGATCGAGCATGCGGACACGCGCATCAAGTATGTCGCCTGCACGCCATGCGCACGGCGGTGCTTGCGGTCGTGCGTATGTAGGGTCCCGGGATGCGGTCGTGGGGGTTCCTTTCCCCTTTTTCGAACACGGGCGTCTCAGAGTTAAGCTATCACCTAACGCGACGTACTACGTTGCCTATTAAGGTTTTAGCAAGTTCTGTTCGAGAACTGAATGCTAGAGCCGTTTACCGTTTCTACCCGGCTGATGCCCTGCGGCCTGTGCGTCTCGGAATGCGGCCAAGGCCTGCGTCGGCCCTCGTCAACCTCTCCCTCGTGCCAAGGTGCAATGCTTGCCGATGCAAAAGACTCAAGCTCTGCTCTACGCTGGACTCCTCATTAAGACTGTACGGCGCCCATGCCATGCAGTACAACATGGAGTAATTCGATACTTGATACTGGCCGCACCGCAAAGGTTCTTAGTCTTGCTTTTCCTTGCACTTGCGCACGATGCCGGCCTTCACCAGCGGCACACTGATCGCTTTCCGCATCAACGCCCCCGAAGCAACGGCCGTCTGCCCGACGATCTGAGTTGTACGGGCGGGATCGCCCTCACCGCCACCCGGCGACGACGCCGCGCGCACGAAGCCGCTCCTCGGGGCGAAAGGCGTGGAGAAGTCTCCCGTCATCAAACTCTCCGCCGGGTCGACAATTGTAATTCTCTTAGCTTGCACGTTGGAGTAAGGGGTTTTGGGGCTGCGAAGGCTGTCCACGTAACTCTGCTCGGACGCATCGTTCTTGTCGAACTTCTTCGCACCTGGCCTCCTGCTGCAGCTCGCGCCGCTCAGCGAGCATGAATCCTCTGATGATGGTGAAAAATCGTCGCAGAGCAGGGCGCTCATAACGTGCTGAGGAGAAACGTCGCCACCAACTGAAGTCGTGTCGGTAGGGAGTGCCACCGTTCCGAAAAGCAGCCCGTCATCTTCCAGATGTGCAGGCGAAAGGTCATGCACCTTTCTGCAGGCAAAAGCACCTGTAGCTTTGTTCCATCCCGTCGCCGCGGAATGCCACGACAACATCGTCTGAGCTGAGGACATTTCGGATGCGTTAGAATCGTTAGAGACGTCTATAATTAATAATATTTTCCCAATGCTACAGAGTATTTGACATGAGAAGACCAGCAACCTTACTCCGGGCACCAGCCGACGAACTTCAGCATGAAGGTTATTACGTAAGAAATATGGTGGTATCGCCATACAGAACCACTGCCCACAGGATTAAGACAAGAACCAGTTATGGCAGCATTTCGGTTTGTCGGACAGTTTTCGACGCGCGAAAACGAAGACTCGCACAACGGCAGCTCCCGGCATCCTCTAGCATAACCGTAAACACAGCTTTTTGATTGGAATACCATATTTCCGTAAGCGGCATGTTAGTTCGTACCAGTTTGAAATCCCGTTTGGTGCCTGCGGTACTTATGATTTCTCTCTGTTCCAATCGGCTAAGATGCAATTGTTGTTTTGCTTGCCAATGTTTCCGCCATGTACCTTTGACTACTGCGAAGGCTGGGCGCTGGTGGTTCTTGGCTGATTCCTTGCACGGCATGCCCCTGGGGTAGATGAACCGTCCGTCTGCGCCTGTACGGCGAGCGCGCAGGTTAATTGCCGGTCCCCCTTGTAAAACTGCTTCCTAAGGTGCCATTACATGGCATTTCTTGATGGGTAGGCCTTGGTTAGATGTCTAAATGTTACGCATTGCAGCCCTGCAGAAGCAGCAAAAGCCTTCCCACCGCCCGTACTTCTCATATTAGGAGCCACGGTTAACGTTTAGGCAGGGTAAGGCCTATGCTGCACCAAGCATGTCAAGGGCTGCATGCCATGGATCTCATGGACTTACCAGCCAACACCTATCCAGGGGTGCCCAGGGCTCGTGGTATGGGGGAACGTGCGGTGATCAGGCGAAAGCCATGGTGGGTATGCACGGAGGGTATGCCCGAGACGCGGATGCGCTTAAGGCGCGGCCACCTCAGGTGCAGCCCAGTACCGCAAAGGGCTTTACTCTGCCATTTTTGACGGTGACAAGATGGGTCAAGCGCGTCGAACGGGGCTTCTCGGGCCAGCCATTCGCGAGCCCGCGACAGCTAGATGCCACCACAGGGCCGTACGGTCAGCTAGGTACGCCCTGCTCGCACCAAATACGCAGCAACTTAGTCCCTTAACAGCCCAACCACCACCACAGCACTACACGGTCAGGCACCAGCGCTGCAGCAGGGGCCGGTGGTGCCCTGGCTTGCTGCGCGAAAATTTCACTTGTAAACAGAGGCAAAAAGGTCCCGACATGATCGCTTTAATGTGATTATTGACACTGTTGGCACGCGAGTGACGTCTGGCCGCCGTGCTTCACTGCCACGTAACAATAGCTGCTGCCTTGAGCGAAACAGTGGCAAAGCATGTTGCAAAGGTTTCAATTTTTCAAACACACATATACTAAGTGCAAGGAATTAAAAGACTGTGATAGCTACGTTGTCACATTAAGCGGCTGCATTATGACCGTGCTTGTTACTGCACGACGTGCCAGACAACATACAACAATTTTGGCTGTCGAAGACATCTGAGCAAATGAAAGTAATATCATGGTAATGTCACCAGCACACAAGGTGTATGCAAAATACGGCAGTTTCCTTACATCTCTCGTGTGTGGATCCAGTCGAGTCTCGAGTGGATAAATCGTACGTTGAATGTTGAGCTGTCATGTATACTGCGAATGCCCCAACAGAATTTATTGCAAGGGGCTTTATATCACGCTTGAGCAGCCTGCAGCTCCAGAAAATCTGCTGAGGACTCGTTCATTCTTCAGGGTGTTCGACTCGGCATTTCCTACCCGCGGACGCCTGCGGACGCAACCCTGCGCAACCACTCTTGCTTTTTGTGGACATTTGAATTCCTTTTTCAACGATCACGAGTAAGTAAGTTTTTCGGCACTCATAAGTATCCTGGCGGGAAGGCTGAGCGACGCAGTCTGGGGAGATGCAACGCTGACAATTTCCTTTGCCCGTCAGGAGCCGCCACAGTCCTCACAAAACATCATAGTGAAGCTTGCTACTCGTCGCAAATTGACATAATGGATCTTGGGACTCTCAACCCTTTGAGTTTCATATGCCATATGTATGTGTTTGAGGATGTATGTATGGAAGAATTCGTATCTGATCGCGCGCCACAGGATCGAAATCGTTGGATGTCAGACCCGGACGTGGGACGTCCAACTGCGCAGATCACGCTAGGCCGTTACTTTTGAATTGCATAAATTGTCAATCCTACATCAATTCAAAATACCTAGCCTGCAAATGTCTGTTATCTCTCAAGGAAAGAAGCCGCCGCCGCCGCCGCAGCGACCTCCGCCCGCCATGACCCCTCTCCGACCTACCCGCATGGATTGACTCCAGCCAAAATTGACATGCCCAACACCTTTCACCCTGATTGCAGAAATGTCCGCGACACGGGCACTCATCACGAACACGTGCCCTGTCGCATCCCCCATTAGAGCCCCAGCCCGGTGGTTCGGTGCCCTCCTGCACCTGCTGCTGGTGACCGCCGCCGCAGCCAGTCGTCCAGCATTCACCCGGTCCGCCGCCGCCAGCTCCGAAACCACCGCGACTGCAGCGGCTGGTGCGGCTGACCCCCGGCGCAGCCTGCTCCAACCCTTTTGGCCTGACCCGTGTGCGCTCGCCAGCAACTGGTGCAGCGGCAAGCCCGACGGCACTTACGGGCATCCGTGCGACTGCAAGAAATACGTCAGCTGCAGTCATGGCGGCACACCCACGGTGTGGAGCTGCCCCTTCAGTTTCCTGTTCGATCCCGTACGGCGGCGGTGCGACTGGCCCAGCACCGTCCGCTGCAACGCCCCACCACCACCGCCGCCGCGGCCACTCCCGCCCCTGGTCAGCATCAAGCCACGACCGCCGCCAGTGAAACGCAGCCCGCCGCCACTGCCGCCCAAACGCAGCCCGCCGCCTCCGTTGACAAACCGCGCACCCTAGCGGCCGCGGACTGCGCTGCAGCGGGTGCAGACGGACCGAGGTGCGTCGCGCCGTTCGGGGCTGCGGGTGGAGGCCTAACCGAGGTGCAACCGTGCACGTGTGCATCAAGATGGTATGGCCGTTGTTGAAGCGGCGGCTTGGAGCCGTTTGGCGACCTGCAGGGCGGGGCGGACAGCCGTGGCCATGCCAAGGAGACGGCTGTGTCTCCCCTTGGAGGGAGGCGGTGCAGTGCATCCCACTGAAGCGCGGGGCAAGGAGGCGCGAGAGTTTCGCAGTGCCTCGGACGGAGCGGATATGCATGCCTGTCTGCCTGTGTCTGTGTTTGTTCAGTGAAATGCGCGGCAGACGCTGTTACATGTGGGAAGCATCCGCCGATAACCGTGCCGGGGATGACGTCCACGGTGGGAGGGAGGGGACGTGTGTGTGGTAATCGTCGGGCAGGACAGGAGTGCGTGTGTTTAGAGGAGAGACCAGCCCGACCGAACCCGAGTGCGTGTGTGTTCGTGGGCGCTCGGCTCCGCGACGGTCCCTGCCGTACGTGAGTACGAGTGTGTTCATGTGCGATGTCGCATTTATAAGCGTGACGAGCGACCCCCTCGCTGGCCCTGTGCGTGCGTCATCAGGTATGTGGTCCCACAAGCGTAGCGTTTGTGCGGATGCTGCTGCTGCTGCTGCTGTGTGGAAGCAGTGGAAGCGCGCCCCAGCGCGCGCGCGATCATCATCTGAGGTCTCTCCTGAAATCTGGGGCCTGCTGCACACAGAGGAACACATGCTGGTGGTGACTCCAGATGGCGGCCTGCGGGGTGGGGTGGGCCCCAGCGCGGGAGGCAGCTGTCTGCCTGCCGGGTGGTGGCGGGCATGCTGCGGGGCGGGGTGCTGCCGGGGAAAGTAGGGTTCGATCAAGTGCCCACGTGGCTCTGTCGGAAACGGCGTTTGGGCGCACCGTCTTGATCATCATCCGGGGGACGAAAGCGAAAGCCGGGAAGCCGGGGATGGGAGTACGAGAGGGGCCCTAGCAGCACCTAGGAAGCGAGGGGCGGTGATTGATGTTATTGTTAGCGTGCATGCAGTGGCATGCAGTGGGATGCAGTGGGGTGCAGTGTATTGATGAGGAGAGGAGGCGTCGGCTGTCACCGGTTGGCTCTCCAGCTGGGTGGCCTGCTGATGCCTGATTTATTATTCCTAATGACGAGGCAGCGCCCGCGCCTAGCCATTTTTGTTTCTATTCATGGCGGATGGATTGTATTGCGGGGGGCGCGCTGCAGCGCCCCTATTCTTATTGCTGGTGTGGTAGGACTGCGAATAGCTAGGCCGCACGTTTACTGGGACACATTGGCAGATCGATGTGTGAAGAGTCCTTATCTTCCAAATGTCACCAATGGTAGGCGGTGGGCCACTTGTGGGGTCGTAATTTGTACCCTGTATGGAGACGACCGGGCTGCCCGGTGCCGGCGGGAGGCCCTCACACACAAAATAGATCTCGCGTCCGCTCGTCCAATCAGAGATTCAAATTAGGTACAACTGGGAGGTTGCGTACCGTTGAATTATTCTTTTTCGTTTAAAACCTCAAATGTTTAGTGTTGTATGTGTGTTTCGTCAATGGGCGAGCTGTTGGCTGCGCGTTTGTTACGAGCGCGGGTGCTGTACGACTCTGTACGATACCTGGGTAGTAGGGCAGGTGCCGAACCAGTCTCGTTGGACACAGGATTCGGCTCTGCAGCCCGCAGGCAGCCAGCTCGATCCGGGCAGCTTGTCGGTTTTGAATGCACGTTACAGCTGCCCCCGAAAAGGGATCAACGGTGTATACCAGCCTTACAAGGGCAAGCCCCAGCAGGCCCCACCGACAACGCGGCAAGGTACCCCCACACCTCAACGCCGCGAACAAAAACCCACAGAGGGCCATAGCCCCACCCAGACAGACAGACGGGCCCCGGCGGGGCTCTGTCCGCCGCAGGGCGGCCGCCATGAACAGACGGCCAGTCTCCATGACCGCAACCGCCGCCACCACCAACACATCCCAGACTCATTGCTCCCATGGGCGGCGGGGCCTCCGCCAGCCACACATGCGCTCTGCGCAACCGCGCCCCCTAGACGAGATCCCACCCGCCCCACCACCGGCTGGGCCACCCGACACGACCAAAAATGGTGCTGGCAGGGCGTGTCTCCCCTACCCTCCGCATCCCTATCGCGCTACCCGCTTGTCGGTTGTTGTAACTTGAGCATGTCACAACAGCCTGCTTCTCCTATCATGGAGAAGAGTACGGTATGAAGGACCGGACAAGGCCGAAGGTCTGGACAGAGGCGCCCGAAGGGACACGCAGCAGCTGGCCGGTAGCTTGTCCCGTGAGCAGTGCCGTACGAATATACAGCGCGCGAAGCGCCGTCCATTGCATGGACTTGAATGCATGCCGACATGAACGGTCAGGTTGGATGTGGCATTTTGTTCTGCCACATATGATTGCTTCGGCGTGCGTTGGTGGGCCCTGACAGTGATCGACCCGCGGTCGCGCGGCGCCCTCTGCCAGCCAGGGCGGCGGGCCCCCCAATCTGCTGTACACCCGAACCCTGTCGCGCACCATGACGTCGTCCAACCCAACCCAACCGCTGACGGGCCCGCCGCCAGCCCCGCCGCGCACAACAGTGCCCATTCAACACCGCAGCTTCACGCATTCCGGGGCGAAGTAAGCCGCCGACGAACATCCGTGTGCATGAAACGCGTGAGCCTACACGGCCCCCTCGTTGCTGAAGTGCTTGATGGATGGATGGCATGCTGCATGGTGTTCACCGCCCCCACCCGGGGCGGATCAAACCAGCTTGTGGGAGCCTCTTCGTATGTTCAGCAGATTGCCATCGACCAAGGACTGGGCAACCTTCCATCTCCAACCCGAACCCCTAAGGGCTGAATTGGCGAGAGCAAGACCAGCAAACGCTACCGTTGCCCCCCAAACGCCAGGGTTGCCTCAACGGGAAACCGTACCAGACCCGAAACGCCAGGGTTGCCTCAACGGGAAACCGTACCAGACCCGAAACGTCAGGGTTGCCTCAACGGGAAACTGCACCAGACCCACCAAAGTAAGCGACGGAGATCAGTAGTTTTGTTAGAATACTCGGGCACAGATGACTTGAGACCGCCTGCACCTTGTGTGCGAGCCCTGCATGCGCCCTCATGTGACCGCCTGGCATGAACCGAAGACACCGAATGAACCGATTGCACCGAATGGTTGCCACCGACGATGCCGGCGGCGCGGTTTCGCTTCGGCAATTTGTGGTGAGGACGGAGGTCGCCGATGACCCGGGGGGGCCCCAGTAACGTCCTGAATAACATAATGCCGGCCTGCGAGGTTCTGGCTTTACGCGAGTGCCGCACCCTCGCAATTGCTGGTGGTGTCATGGAGGGTTCGAGCACATGGCGGTGCCCGTCGGAGTCGATTTTTATTGCGTGTGATGCCTGTGGGGCGGGTGTGATGCCTGTGGGGCGGGGCTGTGTCCATAGCCTTTCATACTTAAGACTAGTACTTATATCAAGGTGGGGTAGCACAATATATCAAGGTGGGGTAGCACAATGAAAACCGGTAGTGCGTGATGACTGATTGGCGTCAGGTCGCATGTGCCATGGACCATGGGATGTTGAAAGAAGCTGAGACGGGCGGGCGGCTGCGCGGACCAGGTCCGGCTCGGTTCGGACTTGTGGTCGTGTCGCTGGCGGAAATGTCCGCGCGTGATGCCTGTTGGGCGGGGTGCGGGCTGCGGGGGGGGGGCAGACTGCCGTCCAAGATGCATGGATACGCGGGCAGCAGGTACGGCCGTTCGTACAGCTCGACGCGAAGCGCGGGTGGATGCATGGGGGGGGCGAGGGAGGCATGGGGTCCTCCGACGCGTCAGAGACTCCAGCCTACACGGTGCGAGGGAGGGGTGCGCGGCTGCCATACAGTCGGATCGGCCGTCCGGACCGGGAATCACAAGACGGGGGGGTGCAACGTGCAAGACAGGGAAGCGCCCCCCGACCAAGTGCCTCCGGATCCGCAGTCGGCACAGCCTCGCGCGGCGCTGCCGTTGGCACTGCCTCGACGATCGAACACATAACGGAAATGGCGGGGATGCTCGATCGGCTTGGAGCTACCGTACCCTGGCAACGTGAGCAGCGCGTCACACACACACACACACACACACACACACACACACACACACACACACACACACACACACACACACACATCTGACCCACGTGGACCCCACCCACCGCCACGGTACGTCAGGCCCTCTGCGCCCGGGCAGGCCCTGCCATGACACCGGGGGCAGGGCTGGGCCCGTGGGGCGCCTCAGTGTGTCCCTCCGCCTCAGCGTGTTCCTTCAACCCCACCGGCCGGGACGGCACCGATGGATACGGGGGACGCCTCCAGGAGCCGCCGCAGCGGACCGACCGCTCATCACCCTCGGGTCTGGATATGGACTACCGGAGTACTGTACCCGGGGGGAGGGGGGAGGGGGGAGAGCTGGGATCGATGAACCATCCCCCGCAGCCAACCCCCGCAGGCGCCTCATGGACCGACCGATCACTTCCCTCGACCCTGAACCCCTGGAACCTATGTCAGCTTGTCAGGGTCGGGATGTTGCCGGGACCTGCCCAGGGCGGGGCGGGCCGATGCCTGCGATGCGGCTCCTTAGGCCCTTGGCGCGGCCTCGCATGTACAGGGCCTATCCCTCCCACGTTGAGCGAGACGCGAATGGGGAGGCGGGGCCGTCCACGTGTGCATGTGGGCAGACCGCCGAGGGCCGGTTCGAGCCAGGCAACGTTCCGGATGGGCCGCCACCCGCCAGACGGTGGGGGGAGCCGGGGCTTATGATGGTTGGCGCAGTCATAACGGGCCTTGAGGATGCCACTTGCCACAGGACTGCGGCGGGTCCCGGACCTCGCGGTACAGCAGCGCTGCGCTTCCGGGCAGGTCGGCGTGCGCCGGCACCCGGCAGGCGTAACCCGGTTCCCTTGCTTCGGGAGATGGGAGGCGCCGCGACCCCCCGGAGGGGCCCGAGACAGCCCCGCCCCCTGAGTCCACACCCGACATCGCCAGGCGCCCCCATCAACCCCTACCCTACACCGCCCGATCACGTGGTCCATCCGCTGAGATTACCGTTGACCGTTGTACGACAACGTCCGGGGAGGGGCGGGCGGGCCATGTTGCGTGCCTCACCCCCGTAGGAGCTCTGAAGCTGTGGTGCATCTACCGCCCGCCTACCCCGCCAGGTGCTGCTCCGGAACCCATCACGATCACTCATCATCCCCCCTCACTTTCCCCACCACGCATGTGCCACGTCATTTGGCCCCCAGCCATTTTGGCCCCCAGCCATTTTGACGGTCACTGACCTCTCCCTCTCCTGGCCTCCCGAGATGTCGCCCCGCTGCACCAACCCCCTTTCCTACTCCCTGCCGCCTACTCCTCCCTTCTTCCACCCCTCCTGCGCCTCCCTGCCTCCACCTCTCTCCAACCCCTCTCCAGTCCAACCCCCACCCCCCCTCGCAACCCCGCCTGCCCCCCTACCGCCAGACCGCGGGCAGAATGTCCAACGCCACCTCCTTGAGGGAGGGCATCTTGTCGCTCGTCCAGATCACTCGTACATCGTTCTCATCCAGAGGGTTGCGCTGCAGCAGCTGCCAGGGACCCGGGTAGCAGCGGAACAGGGTGGCTGTCGCTCCAGGGGGGGAGAGGGAAGGAAGGAAGGAAGAGGGCGGAGGGGTATATACCGGCAGGTGGGTAGGTGGGTAGGTCGTTAGGTGGTAAGGTCGGTAGGTGGTTAGTGGTTAGGTCTGTAGATGGACGCAGGCCGGGAATCGCGCGAGGATGGACGGGAGGCCAGCCGGACGAGGTGGTGGTGGTGGTGGTGGTGGTGAGCTCAGTCAATCAGGAGCGGGAGGTGCACGGCGGAGATGGACGGCGCCGCGCCGTCCGCGAGGTCCTGGGACGGGCGAGCAAGCCCGTGTGCAAAACACATTTGTGCGTTGCATGCACCAACCATGATGGGGTTCCTTCACCAGGCGACAACAGCTCGAAGTGGTCCAGGGGGGAGGTCACAGGTCGGCCCTATTCACTTAAAGCTAGTGTGGCTCTGTGCGCATTTGCGGCATGATGACAACCCGGCGCTCTCAGAACGTGCATGGCGTTGAGCGCCGCGCAGGCTACGGAAGCGTCCCCCGCTCGCCTCCCGAGTCGCGCGATCTGCCACGCCCCGGCCAACCCACGGGACAGCCCTCCCAATCGCGTCCCATCCCACGCCCACTCCGCGTCCTCCTTCACCCACCCCATCACCCCAAGGCCCCCCCACACACCCCAAGGCCCCCCACACACCCCAAGGCCCCCCACACACCCCAAGGCCCCCCCACACACCCCAAGGCCCCCACACACCCCCCAAGGCCCCCACACACACCCCAAGGCCCCCACACACACCCGGCCGCGTGCCCTTGAAGTTGTGTATGTAGTAGGCGGTGGTCATCAAGGGGAACAGCTCCCGACCGAACTGCGGGGAGGAGCAGCACCAGCAGTTGAGAGCGGCAGCAGCAGACTTTCCAAGAATAGTCGGGGCAGTAGCAGCACGCGACAGATGCACCTCAGCCGCGTATATGGGGCCGGGGCCGGGGCCGGGGCCGGGGAGCCGGAGAGTATGTCCTCCCTCCTCTGGGGCCGCATGTCGCGGGATGTCGCGGGTGCACGCAATCAACGGCGGAGCACCGCCAGACTGGCAATCAGCTGCACCACCACCAAACAGCCGCACTGCCCGGCATGCACGTCCTCTCCCAGGTCTCCACGGCCCGCCCGCCCTCCCTCCCCTCCTGCCCCCTCCTGCGCCCTTTCCTCGGCCCCGCCTCCTGAACCGCCCCTGGGCCCCGCCCGTTCCCCCCTCACCCTCCTCCCCCGTCATCCGATCCCTCAGACCTTCACTGCACCCTCACCGCACCCTCACCTTGGCGATCTCCGGAAAGAACATGGCGGGGTAGTACCCGCCTCGTACCCGGTCCAGCTCACCTGCAAAGGGGGGGGCCGAGGGGCCACCGGGA